>JACATO010001129.1:0-511497 GCA_018389105.1 Nautilus pompilius | reverse complement strand
AAGTTATGAATAGCTGAGAAAACAATAAAATCTACTCAATGTGGCAATATGGTGCCCTGTGATAGAAGTCTATTTACAGTGCCATTGAAAGTATTTAAACTGTTTTCTTTTCAATGAGTTCCAAAGTTATTACTATAAAATGACAAAAAAAAACTATGGCAACTCAGAACATATAAAACGTGTCTTAGTCAATTTAAAAAGTTAAAATATTTTGATTTTATTTTTTATAAGAAGCCAGAAAATTGTGGAATATAGCACACATATATATTGTGATTTTTTTTAAATCAGATGTTATTAGACAAAATATTCTGAAAATTTAATAATTTCTTTTTTCTAATTTTTAGTACTATACAATTGATTCTTTTTATATTTACAAATAAATTGTATTTGTTTATCTTCTCAATTATGTTTTTTCAGGTTATAATTAAACTGAACATCTAATCTAGCAGTTAGTAAAATCTTGGATCTTAAATTTATGCAATAAATAAATAAACATGCAAAGTAAAGTATTATCTACAAAAACAAAAACAAAACATCAAGTTGTTTTTTTTTTTTTTAATTCTCAGTAATTTAAATGTTTATGATGCTTTAATACTAATTAGAATTTTGGTTGAACTTTAACAATTAAAATTTCTTTTTAATAGTTCCTAAAAACTTGATTCTGAAAGAATAACAGGATCTTTTATTCTGATGACATATTAATCAGTCCAGTAATAACTTTTAAAAAAATTTATGGCAATCTCATTTTCATTTATCTCTACTTTTCAATGCTATAGTTTTGAATTTCAAGAATTATTAGTAAGATTTATAAAATCTAAAATAACTGTTCTGAAAGAGAGTTTAAAAGGTTAAACTAAAGACAACAATAGAAAACAAACAATTTCTGCTCATTTTTAAATTTAACCAAAAATAAGATATTATTTTTTTTACTCAATGTTTATATTTTCATGTTTAAATTACATAAAAAATGGTATATAACATTATTTATATTTAGAGATAAACTACAAAAAACTTATTTATTTAATTGTCTAGTTCAGCTCCCAGAAGCTAATATTGTGTACATCTATCAGGAAACAAAGGTATACCTGGTTCTGCCTATTACCATGGACCTAAAGCCAGTTCATAGCACATTCCAATAATTCTGTAACTTCTCTCAAAAAGGAAATATATCAACAAGCATAATCAAATTTCATCACTTAGTTAATTATGTTGTTATTTAATGAAAGTCCATAGTGGAAAGATAGTGTATTTTTCCTCACCTGTGTTACCTGACAGTACTCTATACATCTTATCTAAAGTTTGTCCTACTTTATGTGATAAGTGCTCTTTCCTTAAGCTACTACAAATATTTCAAGCTTGTCAGTAATGATGTCCAATTAACAGTGGTGTTTGTTGTCAGTAAAAAAATTAATTATACATACTTAAGAGCAGGTAAATATTATTTCACTTACAAGTAATATGCATTGAAAAAAGAATTGGCTATATATTAATTAGATAGAATTCTGGGCTTTATTCTTTTTGACATTATAACATCATTGTTTTAATTATATAAGAAAAAACTAATTTTATTACAACTTACTTTTTTTAGCAATATTGAAGGCTTTGGAAAGGATATTAAAATTATTTTTTTTTAAATAATGCATATGTTAAACTCATTATCTATTCAGTCATTCAACTACAGTTGTAAGCAGTGATTATGGAACACAAAAACATTTGTTTTGACATTAATAAATTATTGCAGGGAGTGAATTTACTATGAATGGATTGCATGGGGAGTGGAATTACTGGAGTCAGTTCCAGAAGTGAATTATCCCACAACCAATTTATTTCTTCCACAGAAATGTATAAGGTAGAAAGAAAAAAAAAAAAAAAACCATGGGAATTTTTTTTTTATTATTATTACATTTGGATTATAAGATGCAGACATCAAGCAGAAAATTTAAAAACACTTAGCAGATTTCAGTAATTAGATATGTAATAACTAAAGTATGTAAAGGTTCTACATATTTATGGGATTATAGTGTTTACTACCCAAATTTTTAAATTTAAAATCTATTTATTTATTTATATCAACTCATTTAAAAAAGTCAGTAACCAACCTTGATCATTCTTCTTTATTTTTATAGTTTTTTATCAGGCTTTTGTTAGCATGCTAATGCTACTTAATTTTCAATATGCATGAAATATATTAAGATTAAAATTTTACTTCTCAAAATATTAGCAAATAAAGCAATCACAATTATCTTAGCAGATCATCATTCAGTTTATTAAATAAAAGTTTAACAATTTTAATTAATTGCTAATGATGACTACTAATGCAAAATCAACTTATTTGGTACACTTTCTTACATCAGCCTAATTATTCACATTTTAAAATACTGATTTTTTTTTTATGGTGTGTGTAAAATTTGATTCGGGGATTAGGAATATGCATGTATTGCTTCTTTGAAAGCAAAAGTGAAGACTAAAACAAATCTTCGGTGTGATGTAAAACCCAACGTTTGCTGCAACTACAGCCTTGTTTTCCATAAGGTTATTTTAATATTCCAAGTCCACTAGTTCAGTAATGACAATCCCACAAAAGCTCTAACGCCCTAAATACCAGTCTTAGGCCATTTTTTGGAAAGTGTAAGTTTATGGGTTTATCAGTTCGTCTGTTGGCAAAACAAAGTTTTTCATGATTAGTTAAGTAATTTCACTTTTAACCAAATTTGTTAAAATTGGCTTTGCATGAGGCTTTTCCCCAAGAATATCAGCAAAGAATACTTTTTGGTTTTTGAAAAACAACTCACATTCAGCACTAACAAACCGAATATACTGAAAAAACTAATTATTCAAATAATTCAGTAAGACTTATGTTGCTATCACATAGTTTCTAAAATTTACACTAGAGAGTGGGCCACTGCAGTACATGCTAGCTTGACTCTGCTGTATTTCATCCTGTCTGTTAAGTTTACTTGTAATGTTTGCAGAAGAAACCAAAGATTCTGTCTGGTCATTAGGAAAGGCCACTGCAGGGATAATATCCACTGGGAAATATCTGGAAAATAATAACATATCATTATAAAAGGAAGGCATAGTAAAATAATTTACATGGTACAGAATGAAAAAAGACATGTTTCTAAGCACTAATTTAAGTTCAATTGTTTCAAGATGAATCGGCTTAAACAAAGATAAAATAAAATGTGGAAAAACTTTCAGATGAATTTTGCATAATTATGGCAAGTAAACTTGATAAGTGAATAATTAATGCCATAAAATAAAACTTAGTATGTTTAATGATAATCATCTATTGTAGAGAAGATTGTACAGCATGAAATTTTCTCAACTGTCTACTTATTTTCTAAACAGTAAAACCTCAATTTCGCAAACTAATAGGAGGAAGTAGTGTCTGTTAATAGTGGGAGTCTGTTAAATCCAGACATTTACATGCACTGTTTACATACAATCTTATATAATGACCATATCTGATAACAACTTTATATTTACTTTAACTTCACCATATGTCTTCTTATTCACTACCATGGCATTTACAGAAATGCCAAAGCCGACCATCACTAGCCTGAAACCTTATGTTAATGTGCTTCACTAATGTATCCACAGTGGAACAAAGTTCAACACATGAACATCTATGCCACTAGAAGATTGCTACAAATACCACTTTATACGCATCCTCAAGGTTTTTATCCTTCACCACTTTCATATGCTTCCTGCCACCAATTGATGAACCACTGGCTGAAGCATCAACATCAAACTTTAATCAAAATTGTTTCTTCATGCCATACTCCTTACTCACCAGACTCAAGTTTTGCTATCAACTCAAATTTTTGTGAAACAATTAAATTCATTCACTTTCTTTTCACACCACCATCTTTAGAGGCCATGGTTGATAACTTTTGTTCACTTTAGATGCTAATAAAGCATAAACAAATACTGAATTGAAAGCAAAACTCGCAAGGTAAAGATAATATTCTATCACGGAATGGGAGATAGATACCCACAGATGCCAACAAATGTGCCGACACATGCAAAAGGTGGCCAAGCAAAAAATTTTCACACAGTACCAGACAGTGTCTGTTACTTCTGAAGTCTGATGAATAGGAGTCTGCTGAATCAAGGTTTTACTGAATTTCTTTTATGTTAAATAATCTTCATAGTAAAACAACTATGCCACTACAAATTAAAATTTGTTATTATTTAAAAACTTAGATTTATAAGTTCAAGACATCCTCTGGTCTTTGACCAGGTTTGCTCTCTTACCCTAGGAGTTAGGGTTTCCACCTTCTTTGAGAGGGGGCACTTATAGTGCAAACTCCCTAGCTAGGGAAGCAATCACCAGCATAGTCATCAGCCTCAAGTCACAGACCATAAGATCACCTTTGGGCAACCACTCAAGGCTTATGTCCTACCCCATACAAAAAAGTTATAAACACACCACCACCATCACAATAAAATCTAATACAGAATTATTTCCAAAATAATTTTAGTCCAATGGTTTTAAAATACCATTTCAAGTATTTTAAACAGGACAGCATCAAAAAAACATTCATAGCTACAATTATTATTCAATGGTTAGTTAAAATTCAATTTAAAAATTAAAATAAATAAAATTGCTTTTTCCCAGAATCTGAAAATCTAAAAGTTTTCAAATCAACTCACTACAGAAAGAAGCTTAAATAAAAATTTTTTATGTAAACTGTATCCAAAGGTTTCAGTTTTAGCACATGCAATAATTCGTTTAATTGAAAGTTTAATTCACCACTACTGAGGCACATTTTATAGAAAACATTTGAGTAAGCAATTTTATTTATAAATAAAACATTATTTTTAATTCCTCTACTAATTTCTTAGAAAGGTATTTTTTTAGAAATAACTTAGCTTCAGAAGCTCTAGAAAGATATTCAAATTTTGTTAAATATATATCCCGACGAGCAAATAACTGAATTATTAATTTTATCACCTAAAGTTTGAAAATAAAATATAAATAAATTGACAACATCTCTCTAACATCTTGTATGTATGTATGTTCCCTAAACTCCGTCTAAACGGTGCACGAAAGCACTATAATTTTATGGTCACCTTACTCGCCATCTGACTGCGGTGTGCAGTAGCAAGTTTTGTTTAAATCGGGCAACGAATATTGGAATTATTAAGACTCTTGTACTCTTTACTAGCAAACCGTGAGTTTGAATTTAGCGGCTGCTCTGTCCTAATTGGTCGAGAGCAGTGACGTAGAGCGGGCCAGGCCGATCCTAATATGGCAACAGCAGTGACATAGACTGAAATCGAGAACGAGGCTACTGCGGCTGCTTAAGCGAACCAGTCACATTATGATCTGGCAGTTATTTGGACTACGGCGTGAGGGGTTCGGAGGTTATAGGCGATAATTAACTTACCTAAAAGAAAACATAAAAAAAGAACAAAAATATTTCCAAAGGCAGTTATTTTAAGCAGTGAAAAATTTTAGTCTTTGATATCTGGTGATAAATGACTAATTAAAATAATCAGAAATACAATAATATTTATACTTTAAGAGAAATATCTATAACTTTAGTATATGTCATAAAGAATACTAAACATTGAATATAAGTATACTGAAATTGAAGCTAATTAAAAAATATGCATATTAAGAATACATACATACAAGATCAGAGTTTTAGTAATATATATAGATAATAATAATAATAATAATAATAATAATAATAATAATAATAATAATAATAATAAATCAATGCTATAAAAATATTTTTAAAAAATTAAGTAAATTTTGTGTTTACTGTTAAAGTTATCTGGTTATATAGTTAGCACAAACCAATATTACATGTTGACTTAAGTTCATCTAAACATTGGTGAGTGATAAAATTATAAAGATAATGAAGTTGTCTCCCTCTCATGATTTTGTAATCAACTTCTAAATTCAACAATAAGATATTTTAAGGTTTGTTTTAGCAATTGTAGGTTAAATAAAAAGTTGTTTTTGTTTAGATTCTTAAAATATCAGATATACATGAGATATTCAAGTCTTTACCTAAGACTAATTAATCAGTATGATTCCCCACACCTTATTCACAAAAAAATCTCTCAAAAAACTATTGATTCTAAATTAATGCAAAAGTTTATTCTTACACACATTTGTAAATCTGTCAAATTAAACAGTAAACCACACAAGAGTAGGCAATTTTCAGCCTTCTTGCTTGAAAAGATTGTTTAAGAAAAATAAAATGAAACTACTTTTTAGATGTGTGAAGACCTAACAAACTTGGACCCTATAATAGTTAAGACTTTATTCCAATGTCTGCATTATAATAAAGGAATGTTATACATTTTTTGTATGAGTATTTACTTCAGATGAAAATTAGACATGATATACATGTATTTATAATATTTTAAAAAAAACATTTGCAAGCAATGAATGTAGACCAGATGATGTCTAAATTTCATATTACTGAAAAACATAATAAAATATACAATTATATTTAATCTTTATATAGGTATAAACAAAATAATTTTTGTAGCTATTTTCATTTTCTCCTGATTTATAAATAACTAACAAAATGTAAAGGATCTTACACCAGATTAATTAAATGTGAAATTATAAATTAATATAAATTATGATAAATATTCATAATTTAAAACTTTAGTTTAAGATTCCATGTATATCTTTATATCCTAGACATTATAACATAATTGAAAAAAATTTTAATAGGTAAGTTACTTACATCTCTAAATGAGCTTATATTAACAAAGTACCAATAGACACAAGATTATTATGTAACATATGGTGTTTTCATTGTGAGATATCAAAAATTTTAATTATCGACCAATTTCCAACATTTTAAAAAAAAACTACATGTTCAGTGCAGTATTACAAAAATGTATAATCATATTATTATCTCTACACTAATAATAGTTGATAGAAATTATTAAATTTTAAAACTTTAAATTATTTAATGGATACTAATAATTCATTTTAACTTTCCTTTTCTTATTATGATAAAAAAATTTTTAGTAGAGATGATCTTCTTATCCTTGTCATCATTTAAGTCGTCATAGAAACTAATGTTCAATGTGCTCTCAATGTGATATTTCATTTATTCACCTAATATTAGTTCTGTCAGTTCTAATCTGGCTTTATTCCATGTAACTTTAGTACAACTTTTACAAGCAGTTACTAATATATTTTTTTACTATCTGTTAACAAAATTATGTGCAATTCTGATGTATCACCACAAATATTCCTAATGAAGAAAATATTTAAATCAAAATATTTAAAACATATTTCAACTTCTGGAATCAGGTATTATCTCAGATGCTATATTCTCCGACAAAAAACTCTTATTTGACTCTGATCTTATATTGATAATTTTTCCATACATACAAGTTAACAAATATTAAAGATGATAATTTTGGGACTTTTCAGCAATACAGCATCTACTTGATTTTAAATTTTAGATTATTGTTAAGTTTATTTCTATAGTGAATACAAAGGTATAGTAGGACCTTTAACAATTAAAATCTTCATTATTAAGTCACCAACTTTGTTTTATTATTCCAGGTGTATTTCCAGATCAGAGTACTATACAGGAATGTTTCCACTATTGGTAGGATGCTGATATCACCAAAGTTTTTCTATAACATTAAATCAAATTTTATTGTTACTAAAATTTTAATTTTTTTTAATCTTTCCTAATTTTAGATTTAGAATGTTTTGCTTTTTTGCTAATGGTTATACAGTTTGGACAGATATTTTTCTAAGAAAGCTAAATAAAAAATAATTGCTTGGTTTGATAAAGTTCCAACAACAAATTTTGCTCTTAAATATTGCTTTTTTATATAATTGTGAAATAGTAAATAGTAAAGGATATATTAAAACTATTATTATTATTATTATCTGAAAGAGAGAATGATTAAATAAAAAAAGTAATAGTAAAAGATATTCTGGAAACAGTAAAATAAAAGTTAGATAATGTTCATCTTACAGATGTAGTGCATCTGTAAATTAAAGTTTCTTTAAAATATGATCTACACTTTCTTACACAGCTTTAATGATATGACTTGTGTGTGTTACAAACAAGAGAGTAAAAGCTCTTTTATCCGGCTCCCTCAGGGAATTGGTGTTGCCGCTTATATGAACGTTTAACAAAAGATTGAAGGGAGTATGCATAAATCATGAAATTAAACAAACCATATAAAAGCAATGTTTAATCATAAAAATGTTGTGCGAAAACATTTTATGTACTCTACTCACCACTGAGTTAATGGTAGTTAATTGAAGTGGAACTTTCAGAACAGTTGATTGAGCAGTATTGTGAGCAGAAATCTTCACTTAACAGTATTTAACTATAATATTTTAAACTTAAAATCATCAGTGGTAGGGTTTGATGTTATGGGACTGGATCTACTAATGTTGTTGCTAGGGTTGGAATTGCTGCTGAGGTTGTAGAAGCCATACAAACTCCTGAAACTTTTCTGAACATTTTTCGGATCCAAGTCAGTTGCCTTCTCTTGAGGAAATTATTATGCAGAATGTACAACTGCATTATTTCCTGAGCAGAATAAGAAGATTGAATCTCAGTAAACTCTAAGAAAGTTTCCAAACACTGTGCAGTGGTTTCTTGACCATGATTCTCTTCCTCAGAATCCATGTCAATGATCTGCCTGTCAGTCATGGTTTGTGTTACCTCAACATTTTGATCAATGTTCGCCCATTCCTCTACCACTTCATCCCCTGAAGTTGAGTGACTGAGTTTGAGAGATTTCAATTATGAAGGATATCCATTATTTCCATTACTGCTGTCTTCTTAAGTTAAGACTTTGAAAGCCTTCTTCATCAGAAGACCCTTAGGCTGGATAAGAGAGGTTACATTTGCATGGCAGGTAGAGATAGTAAAGATTTCTGAAGGATGAGCTCAGCAATTATCAAGTGATTTAAGATAATCTTTGTATCTTCAAGCAGTCCACATTCCCTCAGGTTGTTCTTCACAGATGGAACAAAAACATGGTGGAACCAGTAAAGACAAATGTCTTTATCCATCCATGCATTAGCTTGTGCACTGTACTCAACTGGCAGGTGAACAATAACTTTAAAAGCTCTTGGATGCTTAAACTTTCCAACCACAAGCAACTTAACTCCATGTGTCCAAGCAGTATTAGCACAAGTTAGCACACTTAAACGATCCTTGTTATTTTTAAACCCTGAAGCAACAGTTTCATCACCACCAGCAAGAGTTGATGTTGACAAACAGTGCCAAAAGAGTCTCAATTTCATCTGCATTGTAGATGTTCGCCATGGTTAAGTCATGTTCCTTAAACAGTTTCCAAAAGAATTCACAATATTGGTCAGCAGCTTCAGGATGGGCAGATTGCTTTTCTCCTGACACATCTAGCCTTCTTATGCTGTGATGTAACTTAATGCGAGCTAGCCAGCCATCAGGAAAAAAAAAAAACAGCTCTCAGTCAATTCCATTTTCCCTCGAAACTCTTTTGCTTTTTCAATCAACATCGGGCCAGAAATTGCAGCTTCCTCCGATTCCTTTAAGGAAAACCACTTGTACAGTACCTTGTTCAACTGCTCCATCTTAGATTTACATAAAGTACAGCGTTTATCAACAGCTTTGCTGGTCTCAAGACTGGCCATGAACTTCAGCAACTCTGACTTCTGAGACTTGGTATCATAGATCGTCGTTCAACCAATGTTGAAGTCCCTCATTATTTAGTTATGTTTCTCTCCTTTGTCCAATTGCCAGATAATGTCTAATTTCTGAGTTATCGTCAAAACAACTCGTTTAGTCTTCTGTTCACTTCTTGTTTGAGACATGTTGATATCAATAATTTCAGGATATTTTAGATAACAGTTAGTAATCACTGCTTAAAGCTGGAGAAAGTTCAGATGCAAGACATTGCCAGAAACAGTGGGAAAATGATGCGTGCTATCAGATGCCAGTTAATTGCACTTTCCAGATAATTTGATGCCAGTTAAAAGAGCCTTTACTGTACTTAGGGTCATAATTACAAATTAGCTATGATTGCAGAATAGTTAGATTTTTTTTTAGTAACAAAACTATTTATGAATGAATAAATTCTACACGTAGTTATTAGCAATAGATTAACCAATTTAACAAATGTGGTGATGACCATTTCTCTTTACCTGGGACTCCTGCATAAGCCATGAATAAACTTCCAGGTTTCTTGTAACTACCAACTATGGAAATAATTCTGATGATAGTTTATAAAAAACAGCAAGTCCTTCCATTTGCATTCTACCCCAGCACTTCATTTTTTTTTGTAGGGGGAGTAACAATATAATCTTGCTTCCACAACAAATGAAATCATGTACTACTACTTCATTATTTTATCCTTCAGGAAAAACATTTCTAATGTGTGTCAAGTTTTTGTAGTTGATTCTTTTAATTCTAATCTGGAAACTTGACAGTTTGATTCACTTAAGCTGTGCTGATATTTTCACACTCTGTTGAACTCCTTAACTTTGTCTTTAACATGAATGAATAAATGGGATAATTGTATAAATTGACCTAACCACCCTCTTTTTGAATATAATTATATGCTAGGTTTTATTTTTATTTCATTTAACATCCAGCCTTTTCAGCAATGAAACCTAGCTTTCACAAACAAAAGTTTCTTTGGGCTAAAATTTTTATTCTGAGAGCCTCTGCTTCTTGGTAAAGAATTTTTTTTTTAACCTGCTCTAATAACATACCTGAATTGAAGATGTTATGCTTAAAACATTAGTTAAACAAAATATATTCTACTGTAATTAATAAAATTTTAATCATTAAAATTAAGCTTAATTTTTCTTTTATACCCTTAGATTATTTATTGATATCTTATGAAAAAGAAATTAAAGTTTGTTTCTTTTTTATTCAGTAATAGTTGGCTGTTTTCTGTTTGTTTGCATTATTGTAAAGTTAGTAAAGAGAAAGAAACACTGCTATTTTTATCATGTGCAACAGCATTCTAAATTTTACCTAATGATATTCCTTTTATTTTTAAAATTATATACATAAGTGTGTTATTTTGGTGGAATTTAATCTTCAATCTACAGAATAGCCAAAGAGAACAATATGCAAACCAAAAACAACTGGAGTCATTAAAGCAAAACTTTCCAGAAATTTTAGAAAATAAAAAAACTGATTCAAGGAAAACCAAATTTGGGAATTTTACTATTTTCAAATAAACTGTAAAAGCTATAAACCTTCAAACCATCCTGTGTACAAGCCCATACCCAGGATTTCTGAGTGGGGGGTTCTTTTTGCAAAAGGTGGAACTAAATACAATGTAACCCGTTATCACACTATATCATGAAGTGATTAAAATGAACATACAGTCGACCGCTGCGTAATCACGGCCCCGGTTATTCGCGGAATTTTCCCATATAAACTAACTAATAATTGTTCATGGAAACCCCCGCATATTCGTGGAATAGCAAATATCTTCCGCGATTTTTTTATGGCTTTTTTCGTGGCAATATATATATATATTTAATCACGCTCTTTAACGCTAAATTATTAATAATATAATTTACTAATTTTGTAATATAAATACTAACGTAAATTCAGCAAAATATCAATATAAAATAAACGCTATTGGCTGGAGGTTTGAAAGTAGCCAATCAGAGAGCGTTATTCATTTCTCCTTGCTGCTGATTGGCTGCTGCCCCATGAGGTGCTGTCTCAGGCAGATGCAGCCGCATCATCCCAGTTTACCACGTATAGCTATCTCGAGTGTTTCTCTGAGTGTTGTATCTTTTATTAAATTATTATTATTATATATTTACTTATATTTTTTATTATATTTTATATTATATTTTGACGTTTATAGGCATTTTTATGGACCACGTCCAATATTCGCGGTTTTTCACTCTTCATGGGTGCTCTAGGAATGTAACACCCGCAAATACCAGGGGACAACTGTATATACTGTATTCATTTTTGCTTTCAGTATAACAAAGAGCAACAAAATATTCAAAACAATACTATCCATGCAATTCTTATCACAAACACAATGGCAGAGTTAATATGGATACAAGTTCTGCAACTGTGAGAATGTCTTTTCAGTCAAACATTCTAAGCAATAACCACTGCATGTAGATTGTATAATCCAGACTAAACATACATAAACAATACAATGTGCATTTATAGACTTTACATTAAGCCAGTAGGTGCAACAAGATGAGATGAAATACTGTTATGTCCATGTACACATTATGATGACATTATTGGATGTACCACAAAAAAAGAATAACCTAGTAAAATGGCAGTTTGTTACGATGTTTTTGGTATTGAGAAATACGAGGCCGGCATGGTGTTGATCATACATGCTCTGCATGCAGATGGCTTGGTTAGGGTTAGGATTAAATGATTCATCAACATTCTCTCTCTTTCTGCTAAATCCCTGATATCAGCAATCTGCAGAGTAAATTATGTAGCAGAGAAAAAACAAAAAACATTAAAAATATTATCATTTACTGGATAAGTAGGAACACTATAATTGTAAATAATAAAATTACTGGTCTTACCATTGTGTGTGCATGGATAATATCCAAGGTGGTACTCTGAAGTTTAGTGGTGGTTACTGACAAATGGGACAGGTCAAAAGTGATGCTTGCTAGAATTTGTTGTGCCTCACTTCTACTCACAGTGTCCCAGTCAGTGAAAAGCTGGTACTTATCAAGGTGCTGTCTACATCCAATTACTTAAAGTGCCTCAACCAGGTATGCAAATGCTTGGTAAGAGTGCTGGTATGCACTTTGATGTTCATCCCAGCGAGTTTTGCACAGATCAAAAAGTACTCTCCTTCTGCTGCCATCCACAACACCTCTTCTTACTATCTCTTCCAGAGTCCTGATCTCTTGGGACTAAAGAGGAAAAAAGTACAGTAGTGTTTAAGTCTGTCAATCACATTATGAACTTGTGGCATTGCACATGTATGACTTATCACTAAATTCAAGCAATGTCCACTGCAGTGGATGTGGCAAGGGGTGACACCTGTATGATTCGAGCCTGCACACCAACTTTGCTTGAAGCTATGTTGAAGCACCATCATATCCTTGCCCATGAATATTTTGCACAATTAGACCAAGTTCATCAAGTGCATGCAGAATTTCCTGAGCCAGATATTCAATGGAAATCCACTTCAAAGGAATAAACCTTAAGAACTCCTCTCTGATATCTCCTTTCTTGTCAATGAACCACACACAAAAGGCAAGATGTTCTGCATTGTGGTTTGTGACCTCATCTGCAAGGATGATGAAGAATCTGGCTTCCTTTACTTCATCCACTATTTCTGACAGGATAATATTATGACCAAGAATCTCAATTATTTGATTCTGAGTGTTTGGAGAAATGTAAGTTGCATTATTCATGGATGGCGATAACAAGTGATTCCTAAGAGTAGTGTTGTGATTTTAAATCAAAGTATACTCAAAAAGTTGCTAGGATTACCTGGTGTGTCTAAGTTTTCATGACTATGTGCTATACATTGGCACCCACAAAACAAAATGGCTTCTGCAACTGCTTTAGTTATATCTCTGTTGTTTCGTTGCACATTAGCTGCTTTCCTGTTGTCCATCAAATTCTGTATGTTTACATTTGGCTGCTCTATTGCTCTCAAAAACTCATCTCTCACTTGCTGTGCCTTTTTGTGATATTTTGTGTGCTCATGTTCTCTACACTTTTCTGACTTTTTATGCCATACAGTGAAAGGTTTATTGACAAACTGACCTTTGTTCAAGTAATTATTGCAAAACAAGACACACTTGATGCAAAAGGCACCAACTAGATGCATTCTATACACCATCCATTTGTGATCATCAAGCCATGTGCATTTAAAGGAACGATAGCAACTTCCTATAAAGGTAGTGGGGAAGATATAGTTGGGTCCTAACACTCTGTGATGTTTCAAAGGCATATATTTGTCCCCGGAACTCAATCCTTCAATTGCTTCTTAGACCTCTTTTGCTGTCATTGCTGCTTGAAGAATGTGGCCAATAGCATGGGAAGATGTTTCAAGCACTGTTTAAATAGAAATTTAATATTTTAAATTCTCATCAAACATTATCTTTTGGCAAAATAGCTGATTGCAGCTTACTCTCATATAACTAACCAAAAGATATCTCACCACTTTCAGAATGAATGGCCATTGTTTTAGATGAGACTCTATGGTTCAAATCACAAGAAAATTAATTATAACCAACTGTACTCGAAAACAAGAAAAGTATTATAAGTGACACACAGATCAACTTAGATAAATGGTATACCTGTCCAAATCATTAGAGGAAGCATAATTAAGGGCAATTTACAAATAATCTAAACATCACTTACCAACACTGACTCTTAAAGCCACTGTTGGGGACAATGTCGGCCACTCAGTTCGCTCATATACGTCCATACTGTCCCACAAAGTTCCTGTCCAGTTTTTCTAGGATCTGCTCCCAGTGGTGCCAGCCAATGGGAGGGCAGCCCGACTGCACCAGTCCAAATTGTGTAACAGTCCATGCTCCAGCTCCTGGCCCAACGTCCAGGGTGGCAGGACGATTTCTGGCCTCTGGTGGCCACACGTACTGTCCTGGTGGCAGATCAACAGGAAGCCGTTTGGGGCCGGCAACGCCAGGCAAGCTGACCCAGAGGAACTATGATGCAATCAAGCGACCAATGGCTACATCACACAGACATTTCAACTCTTGCTAATAAATTTTCTGATACGAGATGTGCAACCCACAAGAGAAACATAGCAACTTTCAAAACATACAAGCAAATATTTGCCCAGTAGCCTGGTAAACAGCATGTGAAAAAACTTTTTGCTTGGTTTAGGGAGTTTTTTTTTTCTCACTCAGGGTGGAACTTTTCAAGTCTAGCAGAGGGGTTCGAACACACCCAACGAACTCCCAACCTGGGTATGGGCCTGGTATATAACAGGTTTATTATAAAAACTTAAACTAAGGTCTAGTACCATTTGAAATCACTGTGAATGAACTATCTTTACTAGATGTGATTCCTCACCTGTGAAAATCAAAGTAAACTATTCTGCAATATCTGGTCATTGTAGCTTCAAGAATTCTGAAAGCACATCACTGCTCTTGCCAAAACTTCACATAAATAAGAAATGATTCATATATTATCAAGAACTTTTGGAGAAACCTGCAAAATAATTTTACCTAAACTTGCAGTAACAGTTTCATATTTCAGAACTTTAATTTATAAATGCTATTTTTATTTTAGTTGTTTATTAGTTTTATTGTTGAGGTTTTTTTGCTAAAAGTTACTAGTTTATGAGCCTTATTTTTATCAGTTCAGAATTAACAGTTTGTTAATTAAATCATCACTAAGATTGCAGAAATTAAAATTTAAAATCATAGTTTTATTTATAGAGTGGTTTTCCTTTTGTTTGTTCAAAATAAACCCCATTTATTAAAGTAAAAAAAAAACATGTCAGAGGGGCATAAAGTAGTACAACTTATATATAGCCCCATTTGACAATAAGGGTTTACTTTTAAATGCTTTTCACTTCTCTATCCCAGTTGGGTAAAGTTTCAGGCCAATCCTGTACAATTACAAAAAATATTTCCTAAAATCTAATCAGAAATATTTTTTTATACAGGTGTTCCTTTACTTACCTAGGAGTTACATTCCTGAAGACATTACATAAATCAAGTTTTGTAGAATTTTATGTAAGATGGATTTTACTCAGTAACCTGGAGTAGTTTACCTACTGAATGTAACCTGTGTAATACCTAGTGTAAATCAACACAATTTTTAAAATGCAAATAATTATCATTATAAACTTTAAATATGCAGTTGTTTGAACATTCACTAACACAATATCTTAATTCCTGATGTTGACTTGCTCTCTCTCAAGTGGACATTAGTGGCAGTGGTAGTGGTGTTATTTAAATTTTGGAAGGAGGAAAGAACAGCAAGCTCTTCTGTATGGTCATCAATCTTCAGGCCCCAAGATGCAGACGTTGCAGGAAGAGGAGTTGGAAGATGAAGATACTGAAGGAACAAGTTCATGAGATGCTGAAGGTCGCTCGTCTATGAAGTGATCAAGGGTTGATAGGCAGTTGCTCACTTCTTCTGCTTGAAATAAGCTTGTAGCAGGAGAGGTTAGCCTGAATAGCCCTGCTGAATTTTTCAAATCTTTCTTCACTGGGGTCAATATTTTCAAGTGCTGTCACCCCAGCATCAAAATGACGGAATGCCTCTGTCATGTCCTTTGTGGTGAACCTCTATGGAGGTTGGACAAAGTGTGGACCTTCCTGCCTCTCCACCTTGATAGCCTTGTATGTCTCCAACTGCATGAGGTCCTCATTCGAAAGCTCCAACGAATGACTATCCAGGAGCTGTTCCACATCATCAACCTCCATCTCAAGGTCAAGTTGATGAGCCAAGTTAACAACTTTCTGGACCATTTCCTCAAATGGGCTCTGTGAATCCCCAGAAGCCATTGACAAATTGAGGGCAGTTTCTTCCACACTCCATTCATACTGGCAGACTGGTCTCTTGCCAGGATGCTGCAATATTCTTGATACCATCAGGGATGTTGCAGTCTTTCCAAAAACTTCTTCAGCATCATTCTGTTCTTGTCCTCAGAAGCCTTTATAGTCTGGGCAAATGTGCGACAAAGGTAATATGCTTTGGATGTTGCAATTACTCCCTGTCCATCAACTGCAACAATGAGCTGATATTTGGCAGCAAACATCACATTGATGTCAGGATGGTAAATCAAGGTATATTGGATGGCCAAGGGAATTATCAAGAACAGTGAGGATCTTGAACAGAATTCCTTTGTCCAGGCAATAATCCTTCAGCTGGGGAAACAGGTGGTGCCAAAACCAATCCTCAAATATCTCCAGGTTAACCCAGGTCTTCGGGTTTGACTTCTAGACAATGAGAACGGAGCCTTTGCATATTCCCTTCTAAACCTGGGGATTCTTGGAATGATACACCTTGAGGGGCTTCAGCTTCAAGTCCCCAGCTGCATTATCACTAAGCAACAATGTAAGACAGTCCTTAGCCACCTTAAACCCTAGCATCATCTTTCCTTCCTTTGCTGTGTGTGCATTTTTTTTCAGTACAATCTGGTTTCATCACAATTAAACATTTGTTCAGCAAATATTCTTCCTCTTCGATTATTTGTGCCAACACCTTAAGAAATTCACCTGCTTCTTGTACATCAACATTAGCAGCCTCACCACTTACTTTCACATTAAGAAGATTAGCACAAGCCTTAAACCACCAAAACCACCCACAGTTAGCCACAAATGACCCCTCTGTTTCATCACTCTTAGCTTTTAAGTCTTCAGAAAGACTTCTCATCTTCTCCAGAATGAGGAATACAATGCTAAGTTTGATCTTTGATATATAGTCAACAACTTTTCCATCTCAGATCAAACCAATCCTCTTCTTAGTTTTTACAATGGATTTCACAGAGACAAATCTTTTCACGTGTTCCTTAATATGATCTTTATCCTTTACAATCATATTCATGGACAAAATGGCCATTCTCAAAGGATGTGCAATCACTGTTAATATTTGTCACCTTCATATCACTTTACTTCCTTCAAGCTTAATTGCTTTGCACTTCTTAGATCCATTTTTTTCACATCATTCTTACACTTTCCAGTCATGATTGCAACAGTAAAAATTTGGATGAAAATTAAGGAAAATAATGTAAGTTTCATGGAGCAGCAGAACACTACACATAGTAAGGCAGTTATACAAGACTGGGAAAGCATTGGAGATTGGGAGCAAGTCACTTAACTGTTTTCCTCTGCAAACAAAGTAATACTTTACATATCTCTGTATAAATATTTTGCATGTTGAATTTTTTTTAATGTAAAATCAAATTTATCTATGTCAAGTGATATGTAGGTTAAGGAGTGGCTGTGTATCTTAAATTTATTTCCTCTAGTTTGCATGATACAATAAATTCAAAAAAACTTCAATCATGTGCCAAACTAAATAACTGAATTTTTTCTAGTCTTTCTTTAGTTCCAAGATTATGTACAATACTATACAAAGTAGTATATTATCCCTGACTTGCCAAGTTACCAATATCCTTCATATATTGTTGGCTATTTATAAGCGCATACACCTAGAGATTATCAATGATTTAAATTACACTAGAGCCAGTAAAGTTTAAATGCATAATATAATTTAGCATAACTTATAAGAGAATCAAGGATCCTTAATATCAATATATATATATATATATAAAACAAAAAAATAGATTCTTTTTTTCCATAAATGAACAATGACTATCACCTAGAGATTAAAGAACACTTAATTTATTTACCAACTTAGAACAAAAGTCAAAACCATATTCATAATGCATTACCCTAAATCATTAATCAAAATGGCAGCACATTGTAATGATTCAAACTACTGGACTGTTAATGTTTACATCAATCCCATCCAAAATTTTCTACCCATTGGATTGCATGCTCAGGTGTATTTCCCTGGCATGGTTTCTTCTTGTCTTCTTTTCACCAGCCAGCTTCATGGATATTCTCTAGACCAGGGTTGTCAAACTCATTTGCTATTGTAGGCTGTACTTGATGTAAATGTACTTCGTGCAGGCTATACAGATGGGCATCTGGGGGAGGTTCGTATGTCAGCAGGATAAATTTCAGGGGTTGCAAACTGACAAAATAATATCAAGAACAGGAAATGTGCCTATCAGTGTAAGTGTTATCTCTATATATAATGCACGGTGTGTCACATGATGTCACACTTTATTTCTAGAAAAAAGAGGAATCATAAAAGCCAAAATTTGCCAACGATATTCTCCATGTTATTCTCTTCATGGAAATATAAGCTTTATTCTAATACAAATATTTTTTTCAAGTTACAAACAAAAATATAAAATATAGATAGAAAGAGTTGTCTTTCCTTAGGTATTTTTTTTTAGTAAACAAAAAGTGTATTGAAATATTTCTTTGTATTAATCCACTCAGAGGCAGTAACCTTTAAAAAACTCCACTTTAACTTTGAAGATACAATTGAATACATATACACCTATACATACATATGTAAATGTAAACATACATAAATAAACACACATATTACATATATACATACATATGCATACATACATGCTTACATGTAATAAAAATTAAAATATAGATCTATCATAACTTTAGAACTTATTCTACACATTCAAGTTTATATAATAATAATTGCATCCCTATCATTAAAATCATAAAGGCAGTCAGTAAATGAATTATTCTATCTGGATAAATGCATTTTGGCTTTTTGGTCTCTTATTTTGAGAAATCAGGAGAAATCAAATGTAACCTGAAGCACACTGTGTTTTATCTAAAATTAAAACACTATTCACAAACATTACATTATAAAAATGGCAGTAGAATCATTTCTACAACAACTATGATTTTAAGGAATAGGTTTGTAGATAATAAGTATACTAATATAACTTTATTTACTTTCTACTGCTTCTTTCTGATACCTGATATCTCTTATTTTGGATCAGTGTATCAACATTTGGAGCAAGTGAGTGGATTGTGGCAACCTTGAGTATTGAGTTAGGGTTAGGGTTGAGGACATATTTTTGTCTATTAATTTTCACACACATACGTTGTCCCAAACATGGACAGAATTTTTGAAGCAAAAGATTTAACATGGGATAATTTGGTCCTAGAAATTGATAAAATGTCAATATCACTATTAAAAAGCTTATTCTTCAAAACAGTCACACTGCAGATTGATTATTTGCATGTGAAGATTCTCAGACACCTCATTAACACACTGACATAAAAGGGTTCTAAAAAAATGGAAAGTCTTTCTCAAGGCTTTTAATTTCAAAAAACTTTTCTTGGAATTCATTTTTTAACTTATAAATTTTGCTTGTGAAGGCATCACAATGTGACTCAGCCATGCTATGTCATGTTTTTAAGGTCAGAGAGTGTGCCAGATTACTTTCTGAAAGTTGCTTTTCCCAAAACTGAAACTTAACTTCAAAGGAACAAATACAGTCATAAAGTTCGTCAGAAAATTGTTGTGGCCCTGCATCTTTTTGTTAAGACAATTCAGGTGATCTGCAATATCCAACAAAAAGGCAAGATCTTGAAGCCATTCATTATCCTGTAATTTAGAAACAACCTCCCATTTACGATCTATAAACAACTGTATCTTATCAAGCAATTCAAAGAACCATTTAAGTACAGTTCTTTGAATTAGCCAGTGAACATCAGTGTGATATGGCAGCCCATGAGAGTTCACACCATCCTCCAGAAGGCAGTTAAATTGCCTATGGTTAAGGCCTTGTGCTCATATAAAATTGTTTCTATAACCACATCCATAACGCTGTACATCTTCAGTCTTTGACTACACAGTGGTTTTGGTGCAAAAGGCAATGCAATGTATAAAACTGATGGCTTTGATTCACAGATATCAGTTCCTTTTAACTTTGTGGCAACTCCAGCTTTTCTACTCACTATTTGTGATGCTCCATCTATAGTTAGACTCGCAGCTTGTGCCAGTCTACATCTATTTTTTCCAGAGCTTCCACCAAACTGTTGAAGATGTCATCACCTGTCACTGTCTCTTTCATTGGAATCATCTCCTCAAACTCTTCTGTTATGTGCATAATACATGTATCAACACTTTGAATGAAAATTACAAGTTGTGCCACATCAGTTATATCCATACTTTCATCATTTGTAACTGAAATTGTAACAAAGGACCTGACTTTGTCCTTCAGTCAACTATTGAGGTTCTCTGATAAATCAGTAATTCTCTCTGTAACTGTGTTTCATGTTTGTAAAAGCTTGGCTTTTAACTGGGCATATGACTTCTGCAGTCATCAACATGCATTTTTTCAAAAAAGTTCACTTCCAAATAGGGCTTCAATGACACAGCTATTTCATGAGTAACCATATAATTTGCCTTAGCTGCAGCATCATTTATTGTATGAGCATATTTAAATATTTACTGCTTCTTTTTCAGTGAGTTTTCTAATTCAGAAACTTTTTCCTTGTATAACCCCAATATAGTTATTATACTTCACAGCATCATTAATATTATAATGTCTCTGAATGTTTCACAATTTGGCAACAACAACTTGTTGTCTGCAAATCAAGCAGGTTGGTATTACATTCACTTCCACAAAGAAATTCATATTTGTCCACTTTTCTTGAATCACATGAAATTCTTTGTATATTTTTCTCTTCTTTGATAACAGAGTTATGTCTTTATTATAGAGTTTTAAAATATCCTTCATTAAAAATACTTAGCACAATATGATATATATTCCAAACATGTGACAGTGAACGACTGATACTATCCCCCTTTTAGGTGTAGTGATCAAATGATTCCTCTTTGACTTTTTCTCTGCTTGCTTGCTACTATCTGTTGGTAGTTGATATCTCAGTCACTCATGTTATCAACTA
Source organism: Nautilus pompilius (assembly GCA_018389105.1). Taxonomy (NCBI): domain Eukaryota; kingdom Metazoa; phylum Mollusca; class Cephalopoda; order Nautilida; family Nautilidae; genus Nautilus; species Nautilus pompilius. Next base: position 490,073 of record JACATO010001129.1, on the reverse strand, counting down.
TGAAATTGAGACAAGGCCAAATCTCTCTAGGCATTTTATACTCATTGAAGTTTGAAAATCAGATCCAGTCGATAACTTGGTCAGCCTGTAGATCTTGTTTTCATTTGGATAAAATGTGGTGTGGGCCACAAATCAAAGAATGTGCTACTTAGTTTCAGGCAGTGGACACAAAACCAATTTTATCTTAAGATAGTTTGATTTGATAATGTGAGTCAGTTTAGTTCTCTATACAATGACTTAATTCTATTATACTGGGCTTTACTTCCTTGTATTTATACAACTTATCTCTTATTATTTGTTCTATTGTTGGGTGAGGATTTATCTTATTGGGATTTTAAATGAGTATAATAATTGTACTTCGTTGAAACATTAGTCCTTTGTTCTCTTCATTTGATTATAGTTTTATGTATGTGTGTTTGTGCACATGTGTGTGCATGTATGTCAGTCAACCTCTTTGTCTTGTCACTTACCACATGATAATTGTTCCAATAAAATAGGTCTTCCATACACCAGATCTTTTACTGTTTACATTGACAAGTGGTATAAAGGTTGAGATCAAATTTTTGTTTTAATAGGTCAGTTGGGTGGAGTGCAAGAAATGTGTCTATTACAATGTGTGTGCTACTGTCTTTACAGAGATGAAATAAAAGGTTAGGAAGGGCGGACACCAACAGCCTCTCCACAGGCTGGATGAACAACTTTAGCAGGCCTGTATGTTTGACACCCTTGCTCTAGACACTGTTTCCTCCACATCTAAACTTGAAAAGAATGAGAACTCAATTCATCTTGGTGTCCCTACCAAAATGTTTTAGCCTAGTGTTGTCTTGCAAGGTATGACATTAAAACTACCACCCTTTGAGATCTGGCCAGAGAAATAGTGGACAAGCTTCTGGTTATGGATCACCTATAGAGAGAGAAATGAACGTGTGAGAGTATCTCAAATCTTGTGCCATCATCATGTGACATGAACAGTTTGATGAAAAAATATATACAGACTCAATAAAGTAACAATTTTAATGACGAGTATATAATTATGGTGACTGTGTTAATAATAAAAAATGCCTATTTGCATATTTGTAATATTTATGACATGCTTATTCATTTAACAATGTTACACTTTGTTTCTGTCAAACAGTGATTCAAAAAATTCTTCACAAATAAGTCAAAAGTTTAAAGATTTAGACAAATGATAAATTTCCTTTTGTTTGAATTAATAAGTAGCACTTAAATTACAGTTTTAAAAAATTTTCAAGGGATTAGGTATACATAATTTATACATATTACTATCTCTCAAATTAAGCTATCAGCCCCAAGGATATAATAACAGTAAAAACTAACAGAGGTCAAAACTAATCTAACAGTCCACGGCCACCAGAATTTGTTGTGTAGCTACTTTATAGCACAAATAATTAATTACAAAGAGCAGTAAAAAAAAAAATATATATATATATATATTAATCAAGCTATTTGCCTATACATCAGTTGATTCTAAGAGCGAGTTTAAGTTAAAAGTTACACCATTTTCTTCTGTCTCCATTTAGCTAAATAAATTACAATTCATAAGTTCCTAAATACAGATATAAATATTTTGCTTCCAAGTGACTTTGACTGACATGAATATTCCTGCTTATAAGTGTTGTTGGTTTTTTAGCTCATCATAAAAATAAAGCCTTTCAAAAAATTTAATTAAAAGAATATATTTTCACGTAATACGGCAAAGTAGTGGAAAATGGAAAATGGATAAATTGCTACATTAACAACTGGAAGCTAATAATATCATAAAATGTCAAAAAAAAACAAAATTCATAGTTTTTCAAATATGAGTCAAAAAGTAAATATGCATAGGTGAAGATCCTTCCTTTACAGTGGCTTATTGTTGATAAGTTAAAAAGAATTTTTTTTTTAAAAAAAAACCAAGAGTCAGGATAGGTAGAAACAAAATTATACATTCTTAATCCTAATTTGATGCCACAGTTTTTTTTTAGCATTGAGTAATTTTCATACAGTGACAGATTTTCTGATAACACTATGCTATAATGAAAGTTACGAAAAACAAGACTCATCCTAAAAAATGGAAGAGTTCTGTAAATCTGTACAAATGATTTCAGTAATTTTAATGAAAAGAAAGGAAAAATGTTTATTTAATGAATGTTGGGCAATCTTTCGTTTTAGGTACATAAAATAAAAATCTCCAGAAAAATAAAAATATATATTAAAAGAAGAAAAATATCACAAATTCACAAAGGATAATAGTGTCAAATCCAAAATAACATGTTCATGAATATATTTTCTCTATGGTTTCAACGCCATGTAAATTCATGTAGATACGTCTCAAACAATGCAGGCAATGTCCCACGCATATGACGATATTTTGCTTTCGCTTGCACCCAATTACCTTCAATTGTATTGGTATGAACCTCAGTGTCATTGGGATCGACGAAGTTAAGTTTATGATTAACTACTGAGTGATTTGTGAGTGAGTTGTATGCTCGCCAACCATCTGTTACAATGCGAGTGTTGGGTAACACATGCCAGGCGATGATGGGTAATAAGGTTTGTGCAGATCGATCAGGTACTGGTATTAACACAGTATTTAGCGTTCCTTTTTCTATCAAGCCCAAAACCCAGTGGCCTTCATGCCAATGGCTGCGATGATATTTTCTGTGCATAAATTTCGATTCGTCTATTTCAACGATGGAATTATCACCACCAATTTGAATTTGGTGATCAATGCACCACATAGAGCTATATCGCGAATCGCTTTCAACGCCAACCTGCCTCATTATGACGGATTGCTTGGCATCAATATCAGCCCACCAAAATATTATTTCCATAATTTGAGCCAACGACAATCGAGCATCTTCAAAGAAAGAGCTGTTCGAATACTTTTGTATTTTTTGCAATGTTTGCAGTACCACGCTCGGCCGTCAGAAAGTTTCGTGTGCTGGATGAATCCCATATCTGTATTACAGCATTGCAATCTGTTCTTCAATAGCCCTAGCCAAGCCAACCATTCATTGGTTGAGTCCTTATCTTCTGTGATTCGATGAATATCACGTAGAAGAAAAGAGTGAGCAGTCATATTATGAAGTGGCGTAATATTTTGAACTATAGTGTTACGTGCGCTTGGTCTACCACGTGCTGTCATGATATAATTATCTATCTGAAAAGTTATTTTAAATACATAAAATATGAGTATTAATGATGAATAATATTAATTTATTATAAAATAAAAACAAAATTTTACATTAATATTGAACTTTATTTTACATACCTAAAACGAATTGTTTGAGACGTATCTACATGAATTTACATGGTGTTGAAACCACAGAGAAAATATATTCATGAACGTGTTATTTTGTTATTCAACACTATTATCCTTTGTGAATTTGTGATATTTTTCTTCTTTTAATATATATTTTTATTTTTCTGGAGATTTTTATTTTATATACCTAAGATGAAAGATTGCCAAAAGTTGCTTTAATGTATATTTGCAGTATATAAAATATTTGAAAAACAACACAAACTAATACATTTTCTAGTAGTCAGATTTAACTAGATTTAAAGTGAGTGCTATCATGTGATAGCTGTTATTTATCCTCAATTTTAATTGGTAGTAAACATTTGAGATATTTCTCTAATTTCAGTTTTTACATCATAAAAGAGTTCTGTAATGAAATCATAGCATTGATAAATGCTGATATAGTTTAACAGGTTGACTGATTTTCGAGACTAAATTAAGTAATTCTGTTATAAAAGGTAAAGCTTATTATTCACTCTGTTAATGTTTCACTAAAGTCAATTTAAAATTGCATGTGGTAATGTCATTTCAAAATGAATACTTTTTTGAGGTAGTGAACAAAAGAAAAAAATAACATAAAATTGTTAACAGGCATGCAAAATGATTGTACTTGCATCATGTTTATTGCTTATAGTTTTACTATATGGAATAATTTTCAATTATTCAACTTTTTATTTTATTTTGTAATTAGCAGAATAATACTCACAAGCTGTCATTTGTGATGTATTCCTCCAACTGTTGGAAGTCAAGAGCATCATTATCAAACCCCATTTCATCAGCTGCAAAAAAATTTTTACAAAATTAAAAAAAGATTAAACAGGTAATCACATTATTAAAATGATATTTAAAAAATTATTTATTTTCTTAAATATGAAAAATAAAGCAACACACATCAACTACTGAATGATTTTTTTTTTTCCTTATCTTTTAGAATTAATAATTTTCTGTAGAAATTACTAGAAAATAAAAATTCAACAGTAAATTTTTAAATAAATTTTTTCATACTAAAACTTCTAATGTTGAATGGCAAGTTAAACTGATTGCTTCAGTAAACAATTTTCTTTATTCAAATTTTAAAATTCTTACTAAATTGCCTACCATTTACTATTATTAAACAACAATCAGAATAAGTAAGGACCTTGTATATTAATTATGATCAGTACATTCAGGAAAAACTATTTTTCATAGACTATTAAATTTCGTTTCAAAATGGATATATTTCAACAAAATTAGTAAAGCCACAAACAAACTAAAACAATCACAAAAATATAAAACAAATAATGAATTTATCAAAGAGAGCAATACTAAAAGATAAGGCTTCATCCAACATATGGTTAGGCCAGTTTGAATGGCTAAAATTTAAAGAGAAGGGGGAAATGAGAAGCATGAAGACCAATGCTGATCACTAGAGAAAAAGTGATTATTCTAAAGATAGTTAATTTTTTTCACATATATTTGTTCTCAAAATATTGAGTTAACTAAGAAAGATCAAAACATCATACTTGTATCTTTTCTTTTTCTATTAGTAAATATTCATTTTTTCATATAAAAATAAATACTATAGTATTAACACTAATGAACTTTCTACCTAAAACTCACTGATAGCCAATTAGCCTGACAATCTAATTCTTAAAAATTCTGTTTTATAGTTAAAAGATTTTCTAATGTGAAAATCAATTTCTAATACATTTTAAAAAACAAAAATTATAAAATCAAATTTTTTTAGAATATTTGATGAAAACCTCAAATATATATATTTTTTCTTGGTTTAGCATTAAACAGATTCATTATGTTACAACTGAATAAGGGCTCTTATCCTCTCATCCTTAGTCATTAAAAAAACAAAACCTATTTCCATTATATCTTTTAATTACTCTAAAAAAAGCAAAATACAATTTCAGAAAAAGTTTCTTTTTTCTTTATTTATTTAAACTTATGATCTTTGTTATTAAAGAAAAACTAAATAGATTCTACTTTTGTTCAATAAACAAACATGGAATGAAATCAGAATTATAAAATTATTTATTTCCAAAACTAATACTCAATATTATGAAAGATAATATTAAAATAAAATTTTATTCTTCACAAATATTCAAGTCCATTCTTGCAGTAAAATTTAGTAATATTTTGATTTTTATTAAACTGTTGATAATACTGCCTTTAAATGTGAATATGAACAAATATAATTACTGTAGATTTTGGATTATATGCCACTACATATTTCCAAATCTTTTTGGGCCACAGCTTATATACCAGCGTGGCCTGTAAGTATAACTTTTAAAGAATTAAAGCCTGTTGAGTTGATCTTTTTCACAGTCTACCAGTACCCTGCTTTTTCTTAGTCGAAAATATGCTTCTCCTTTATGACCAAGATATTAGACAAAATTCCAATGTTAACATATGTTCTTCTATCTTACCATTTAAATTTTCCCCTCCTTTGAGACCTCAACAGCCAACAGCAAAGCAGCCTCAATGAAACTTCTCAAACTGTCTTCACACATTGAGCATAGTGGACACTTACTTGACCCTTCTAAAAAGCTAGCTCGCACAAACACTTGTTTGATAAGGATCTCCCTCCATGACTCGCCTTCCATCATGAAGAACAGGCAAACTCTTATTGGCCAACACAACAAAATAAGGCTTGGTCTGCCACTGCATTTAGAGCTGACTTAAGGTAACAGGACTTTTACAGGTGTCATTTGCAGCTATTAAAGCTAATTTCTCAATTTCAGTTAATATACTGCCAAAGGTCCTAATAAATAATCTAACCCTTTGAAGATCATGATGCTATCAAGACAAAGTTACACAGCAGCATTCAAAAGGCTGCTAGGTATACAAAATAACATGGTAAGAGAGCTGCAGGCTATCAATATGGAGTAAACAAGAAACAAGTTCGCAAATGATGCAAAGACAACACTGCAACAGACAAAGAAGTCCAAGGTAGCAAACAGAGGTCAACAAGCATAATGACCAAAACTTGAACATGACATAGAGAGCTGGTTGTTAGAACAAAGGGTGCAATGCAGAAATGTCAGCATAGTACAAATTCATCTAAAAAAAAAAAGGAAATGACCAAATAGATGAATATTGATAAGTTTCAAGGCAGCCCATCTTGATGTTTTCAGTTTATGTACAGAAAGCACCTATCCACCAGAGCAATGACAACGGTCAGCCAACAGTTACCAAGTAACTACCAAGTGAAGATTGACAAATTTAGAAAGTAAAGACACCTAACACAAATATGACAGATAATCAACATGAACAAAGTATCAGTAACATCTGATATACCATTGTCTCAGATAGTCAACCAAATTAGACAAAACAAACAAAATTCAAGCCACAGAGCATGAAAAGGTCAGCTTTATTTGTGTTTTGTCAGCTTCTGTAGCTTAGCTGGCAAAAAGCTTCCACCCATGGTGATTTTCAAAAGAGAGGCACTTTCCCAAAAACAAGTTCCAAAATGGTATAGTTATTATAGTCAACCTCAAGGGATGGATGATATAGAAAGAGACCTAATGGCTTTGTCAAGACCAAGAAGGCCATTTTGTTTATGGATTCCATGTGCAACAAACCTTACAGATGATGAGAAAAAGGAAGGTCAAGGTAGAGAACTCCATTCTCAATATTATTTTAAGAGGCCTTACCAAAATTCGTCAGTCCCCACAACTTTTCAGCCAACAGGACGTTTAAGGTTAAGCTACACTACAGCAATTGTGGAAGACTTAGATGGCCTTGTGAAACCATAGCTTCACCAAGACAGGACATATGAAGAAGGAGAAGCTGAATGACATAACTAAGTAGATATTCCAATTTCCTGTATCATCAACAGATTTAAAAGGGCGAAAATCAATGAGCTATCTGAGATTAGCATGGCTAGTGACAGTGACAAAAATTGTAAGACAGACTATGTCATTCCACTTAAGATCTCTGCCTTCTTTAATTTTGTCACAGAGGATTAGAAGTTTGATGGATTCATGGAAGAATATTTGTGTGTAGTGTAGACAATATTGTGATATTCAGGACAGTAAATATTTAAATTTTGTATCATTTAAAAAATATAAGACCTTTTTAGAAATATTTAGAATACTCTTTTAAGTATTTGATGTATGTTGTGATAACTTATTTGACAACTCACAATAACATGACAGTAAATGTAAATAGTAAGTTTATTTAAATATAAAATATGATTTGTGTAATCAGATAATTTATGATGATTTATTATGATGAAGCAAGTTAGTATGAAATTATGCTGGCAGTTAAAATGTGTATAAAATAATTATTGATGAGAAGATTGTGTTACTATTTACTGGTATTATGTTAAATTTGTAGCTTATGGTACAGTTGAATAGATAGATATAAATTTTAATGTCAAAGAGTTATTAGCATACATTGCAATACACAACCTGACAACCTGACAGACTTTATCATATTGAATGTCACTGATCATGCGAGGTGTAGTCAAAAAGTATCCGATCCTGAATTTGTTTGAACAAAATAATAATGCGTGAGCAAAATCCACATGAGTATTAGGTGGCCGCGTCCTTCCTGAGCATTCACAAAAATTTTCGTGCATGTCTGTAGGTTGCGCCAGTCGTCCGCAGTGACGCATTGAGTACAGACGTGAAGAGTGTGCTGTGCAATTTTTCTTTTTGAGTCAAGAGGACCAAGCGCATTGAGCAAAGATACTGTATCAAATTCTGCCAAAAACTTGGTGATACGCAAACCCAGACTATCGAGAAGATTCAGAAGGCCTTTGGAGATGATGCTATGGGAAAAACACAAATAAAGGAGTGGTACATCGGTTCAAAGATGGCCGCACCTCAGTGGACAGTGAGCCACGTTGTGGCAGACCATCGACTAGCAGAAACGACGAAATGATTGCAAAGGTTCGAGGAATAGTCTATGAAGACCGTCGTGTGACTATTGAGGAGATTGTTGCCAAAATTGGAATCAGCCATGGGTCAGTTCAGTCAATTATAACAGACGATTTGTGCATGAGGAAGGTGTCAGCCAAATTCGTACCAAAGTTGCTGTCTGACCAGCAGAAAGAAAACAGAAAGGAAATCTCCCAGGACATGCTGGAGTGTGCTAGCCAAGATCAAAACTTCATGAACACTATCACTGGCGATGAGACATGGGTGTACGGCTATGACCCTGAAACAAAATTGCAATCATCTCAATGGAAGCATCCATCCTCACCAAGACCAAAGAAAGCAAGACAGGTTCGCAGCAATGTTAAACTGATGATGACCTGTTTTTTTGACTACAGAGATATTGTGCACCATGAATATGCACCACAAGATCAGACAATTAGCAAAGAATACTACCTGGGGGTTCTTCATCGCCTTCGTGAAGCTGTGCGACCCAACCTATGGGCAGCAAAGAACTGGCAACTCCACCATGACAACGCACCCGCTCATTCTGCCCATGTTGTCCAAGCATTCCTCGCCAAGCATAACACACCACTTGTTTGTCAGGTTTCCTACTCTCCAGACTTGGCTCCGTGTGACTTTTGGCTATTCCCACAGCTCAAAAAACACTCAAAGGGAGAAGATTTGAGTCAACAGAGGACATTAAGCAAAATTCGACGGCACAGCTCTACAGCATCCCAAAAAGTGATTTCCAGAAATGTTTCCAGCAGTGGCAGGAACGCTGGCAGAAGTGTGTAGACTCCCAAGGTGAATACTTTGAAGGACACTAATCAAAATGGTGAGTTTTTTATTATTACTTGTTTTTTTGGCCAAAGGTCAGATACTTTTTGACTACACCTCGTAGAGGATTTAGAAAGTTGTAGTTTGTATTCCAGTGAGGCTTATACTTGAATGAAGGTTTAATTTTGGATTAAAAAAGGGGTCTGCAGCTTATATTCAGGTGTGGCTTATTATCCAAATTATTTACAATATTTTGTTAAACTGTAAATGTGTATGTGTTTTGTTTTTTTATATGCATATACAATTAAACTAATAAACCTTTTTTTTTTTCAGTTGTTTATCAACAAGTTCTCTAAGGTTGGTACAAAAACAGAATAGGAATTTATATATTCCTTTCAGTAAATACTCAGTTGTGAAAGAATTAAAAAAATGTGTTTATATCCCAGTATTCATGTAAATAAAAAATAAAAACTGATTTTTTTTCTATTAGAAAAAGTTTAGAAAAGTAGTGTGACAAATGTTGTAAAAGGATAAATGTCAGGCCATGGAAAATCAGTTAGAAGTTACTACAAAAAATAATAAATAGAAAAAATTAGAATGATTCAAAATAATGGAGTAGCAGTTGTTAGGTATTAAAACTGAACATGTTGCTAAATTAAGGGATAGAAGACTTCTTGTCATAGTACAATGTGAGGCCATCACTGTTTGTTAATGGATAAAGGTTATTTAAATGAATGAGGCTATGTGAATGGCATGCAACTGAATGAAATATCATCAACAATAATAGTGATATTAATAACTATATTTCTTTTTACAGCAAGATAACATTAAATTAAGAAAATTTTTCAATATAAATTTTTAAAAATTTTAAAGGAAGCAAATTTTTATGCTTTTCGGCAGTAGCATAAGATTTAGTGTTTACAGGTTTCTAAGTAATTTCATGAGTTGATCAGACCAAATGTCTGAACAGATAAGATTTGGTAAGGCATGACCAATAGCAAAAAAAACAGAAACTTGGTCAGATATTTTTCCCATATTTTTATTGTCTTTTATGAAAGATAACAAGAATCCAGGTAAATTATTTAACTATATTAAGTTTTGCAACTCTAAATAGTTAACTAATGATGTTATCACGATTACCTTTTAGAATGTATATTGTTTAGGAATAAGCAATAACTTCATAGTTAAAAACCTTTGTCACATGAAATGTCACCATTCTGTTTTATTTATTTTAGACTATTTGTGTATCATTCTGTGATTTGTTAGATTAATTTATTTTTCCATTCTAAAGTTTTATTTTAATCAGCTTATTAACCATTATTTTCAGGCCTTATTTGGAAAAAATCTGTGAACATGCTTTCAATTGTATAATATGATAAAAGACATACTGAACTACTGATTTTACATTTCATACAAACCTAATGTATGTCAATAAATATGAACTGTTGACAATTTATAGCAATAAATAAAAAAGAAAGTTTGAAACATTCATATCAGGAGATTTTTTTTTCCAGTTTTTGACGTTTATACTAGCCACCAGACATATGCATAACTTTAACAAATGCTTTTCATGAAAATACACAAATTCTCAAGGGTACTCCAAACAATCACCAGTAGAAAACTAATACTGTTGTCATCATAATACACTCCTGTAACTTCTGGATCGAATGCTTTTTTTTTTGTAGTTTCAAAACCCCTTTGACTAGTTGATCATGTTTTGCAATGTACTTTCCATGGTTCTTGATAATGCAGGAACATAACTGCCCACAGTTGTCAGTTTTCCTGAAATGTTCTTGTATTTTTCTCTGGTATGTAAAGTACAGTTGTCTTGGACATCAAGGCACTAGCATCTTCTGAATTATGAATAATCATTTGATCTTTACCTTTGCTCATTAATGATTAATGCTCCAGTAATTTTGCCCTATCCACAATACCATTAACTATTCCCTTGTGATGTAGCAGAGAATTTCTAGGTAAAGGGTTTCTTAAACTGAGTAGACAACTGATTGAGAATTTTTATTGTATTCTTAAATTCAGTGGAGCCATTACTCCAAGTAATTTCATAATCAATGTTTGCATTTTCAAACAGATTAAAATGAAATGTGCAAATGTGTCTTTGTATTTAAATTTAGTGTTAAAGCTTTTAAAAATACTCTATTAACAGGATATTATTCATGACTACTACTGTGAAAGAGTAACACTTCATTTGCTCCATAGGGCAGAATTTAACTTATTTTATAATTCATGTAAAGTCTTTTTGTAATATTCTCACATTTTTCTTGCTTTTGTCTTCAAACTCTTTTGAATCAATATACTTAGGATTTATTGAAAACCATGTCACCATCTGCAAAAAAATCATTCTAAAACATTTTGCTAACTGACTGCTTGTAGACTTTGCAAAATTTTCAGTTTTCTTCATTTTCTGCTTCTTTCAGACTGGCATTTGTTTCTGTTGGTATCAACTACTCATAAATATGTTTCCCAAACACAAATGAACTAAGATAGCTAGATCTATAAGCAGGTGATTTGTTTTCCATTTTCACATTTAGCACATTTTCCTTGACAGCATTTAGAATTTAATGAGTTATTGCAAAGAACATCTTCCCAGAAATTTTCATAGGTAACTTCAGCATTTTAACTAAAAAACAAATTCTCATAAATTTGGCACTCACATTGATCCACTAATGTTGTTTCAGAACATTTTTTTGGCTGCAGTTCATAATTTACTGAACTTGACAAAGAACTCAAGCATCATACTATCTGAGCAAATCTGGTATGCCTTTTCAAGGAAAGTCAAGTAATGTATCTTAACTTAATTTTTTTAATTTTCCTAAACCATTATTTCACCTTTCATTGGCAATGTATAAGATATCTCCAGTCACTTATAAAATACTATTATACTTTTAATCATTTTTCTGCATTAAAAAATGAGTAAGGAATATCAAAGAATTAAAAAATAAAAAGTTAAAGCATTTCACAAATAAAGATTATTTTTTTTGCTTAACTTCTATTGAAAACATTACCTTTGACCCCTAGTCGAATGCTCTCTCTCTAAGCAACTCATTTTTTCACTACCCTATAGAAAAAAAAAATTAGTATTGTATTGTAAAACACTTCTAAGTGTGACTATTATAAAAGTAATTGATAGACAGTGCATTCTGAATTGCTTTTTAATTTCATCACATTTAATCTTATAAAAAGTAAAGATTGCAATTGTTGCAGTACAAAATTATATAGATTATGATGTGTGTGCATGTGCAGCACAATAATATCAGTGTTTTATTTAATGAAAATCACTGAGAGGAAAGCAGACTGACAAACTTAAATGACCAAGATTAATCCTAAATTAAAGGGAAACTGACCAGTAGAACTTTATTGCAACAATCCGTGAATATAATTTAATACAAGCGTTAAGAAACTGAAAGTTTTCAAAAGAGATTATCCAAAAAATGCAACCCAAAGGAAAGCCTTTAATCTAATAATAAAAATAGATTCCAAATTCTAACTTCCTGATGTAAATTTACTTACAATAACCTTAGTTCAAAAAAAGGTAAAAATCCTTCATATTTCACCTTATCAATTCATGTTACAGAAAAGAGGAATTTATAAAGAAAAGTTATGTTAAAACCATTTATAAACTGAAACATTAGACAGTTAATTAGTATTTTATTATATACATATCTGTTGCATAAATTACTTGGTAAAAAATAGTCAGAGTAAAACAATAATTAATTTAAAACAATCTTGCCTTGCTTTACTCATTCCACAACCAGAAAACATTAATCTTCTAGAAAAAGTTGTAAGATGTAGATGTAAAATTAGATAAATGACAATAGGATTCCATTAGATATCTTAGCTTTCACAAAATGCAACGAGATTTATATTTTCTGTGCTATCTAGGAAGATGCAAGGAAAGGTGAAAATTCTCAGTATAATTGATTTCATATGTTGCTATATGTTTGTAGCAGAAAAAGAATAGTATTTCAATTTTTTTTTTTAATGCAGGAGTAAAAATTTGATTTTTTTCTATAAGACTTTTTTACTTATATCTAAGGTTTTCATAAATAAAAGCTTATCTATCACAACTTTGTTCCTAAAACATTTATCATCTTTGAAAGTTTGCACTCACCTACATTTGAAAGTTCTGAGATGAAATTTGCTGCAAGGTGGTGAGAAACATGCATAGGAGTGTTGGATTTAATATATCTTCATTTCATTGCCACATCATAAGCAGGGAAGTTCTATAAAGTATTTTTAGAAATCTAAGAAAGCAATTTATGCAATGAAAATGTTTATTGAGCAAAATAAGAAAAGATGAAAAATGTTGTGAAGCAACATTTCTTCCTTTTTTTGGTCTTCCAAATTTGACTAATATGTATTAACAAGCATTTTTTCCCTCCAACTTCAAATATATCACCTTTGTTTCAACTAAGATTCTTATAATTAATTAGGTTTAATATTCTCTTTAAATTGCTGAAATTAGGTTTTTTAAAACTGAAGCTAAAAGTTTAAAGAATTATTTAAACTTAGTTTATTAAACAAGAATTATTATACTGATTCTGATACAGGCTTTCTGTATAGATGATAATAATAATAATAATAATAATAATAATAATAATAATAATAATAATAAATAATAATAATAATAATAATATAATAATAATAATAACAACAACAACAACAACAACAATAATAATAATAATAATAATAATAATAATAATAATAATAATAATAATAATAATAATAATAATAATAATAATACAGTAAACTGGATATATCAACATTCTATCTAATGGCATATGTCACAGCTCAGCTGGTAGACATGGCAACCAACTTAAGTTTGTTTACAGTCACTATCTTGGAAGTGCACATACCTCATTTCTCTTGTCTTTTATCATATGATAACTTCTGCACCACCCAACAATGGCTCCTAAATTTGACAAAGCAAGTACTGGAAAATAATGGACTACACTTAAAATTGCTGATAAAATTGAAATAGTCCAGAAATTATAAAAAGGTTAAGAAGTAATGTTCTGATGCATGAATACAATGTTGGTTCATTGATCGTTCTCCTGACGCAGCAATTGAAAAAACAATACAAGAGGAGCAGGTAACAGAAAAGTAAGCAGTGTTGTGTAATGTATAATTATGATTTTCTAAGCCTATGTAACATGTTGTGCATACATTTTTAAATATAATTATGTTTATTTACATGTACGTGTTGTGCATTTTTTTTTTTTTTGGTGGATTATATTTTATTCAAGTGTTTTTTCCATATGCAACTTGATGTAAATGCATTTTGTGAATATTTTGATTAAACTGGCAGCACATACTCGTCCATTTTATATTCTACTTATTTACACCTCCCTTATAACTTACTTATATGGACGCACTCAATATAACGGAATTCAATATAACGGCATCTGCGATTCCCCAAGGGAGACATTATTTACAAAGTTTACTGTAGTAATAATAATAATATAGGTAAAATTAAAAAAGAAAATTACCTTTATTTTATTATTATTAATAATAATTTTCATGATAAACAAATAATGACTAATTCCTGTAAGTTTGAATTTCATTGTCATCTTTGTTTTCTTAAATTAAATAAACTCAAAAAAGATCATTTTACCACTTGAATATACTGTAATTTCTTGTGTTATTGTTTCATACTATAATGATGACTCTCTCTAATGAGATGAATAGAAAATCTATAAATAGGTCATGCACAAATTTTGGTACACAAGAAAAATGATAATTGGTAAAGTAACTTGCCATCTCTTGAACCACTTATTTCAGAAAATATAAAATAAAATTTTCATGTCTGTAAATACACAGAAAACTTAACCTAATTAGTGATATAAATATCCTTAATGCATTTGGCATATGAAGCAAAGCCCATTACGGTTTAAAAAAGTAATCCACCTAAATTCAAAAAAGAGTACAAGAGAAGACTTACCAGTTCAAATCATTCCAGATAATTAACAAAGCTAATCTGACAGAAATTTAATCAATTGTTATTTGCTAATATGGAAAAGACAGTAGAAAAGAAAAAACCTTAATACTTCATTTTGTCATATTATTGAATTAGCTAAAAAGAACTTTCCTCAAGATACTTTCTAGTACTAAAGACTGTTTAATTTCAGTAAAACTGGAGCCAGAAACAGCATCTAATCCTTTACACACTATATTCTAAATTTATCTCCAGCATCATTTTACTCTAGAAGAAAGTATTCTCTACAAAATTAGTCATTCAATAATGTGAATTTATCTGTACAAAGATAATTTTTTTGCACTTAAGTCAATTCAAGAACTTTTATTTTAACTACACATAAACTTGCAATTTAGCCAAAAACAGCAGGCAAATTGGCTGCTTTTGACTGGGCTGTAATAAATCATTTGATGACTACCCACATGTTATAGTATAGATAGCACATGCAAAGAATGGTGATCCACATTATCATTTCAATAAGTGTGTTTTTATTTCTACTGATGAAGAAGTGTATTTAACTGTGCAAGTTCTGTTGTAGCTATTATATTTCATCTATGGTATGCAATCTTACACTGAATTATTTCCTTCTGATGATATAGAAATCTTGAGCATGTGTACCTTGGATTTATTATCACTAAGCTGATAAGAAAAAACATGAAATTTGCCTGATGTTGACAGCCACTGCATAGATATGGTGATCTGTGGTTAATGAATACACTGGAAAAGTTTTCAGTCCTCTGGTTCACAAATTAATTTCACTAATGACTAATGATTCAACTCATCCCAAAAATCATTTCTGCCACATGGCCAAGGAGATCAACCACTATGAGATGCAAATGAAGAAAATAGACACACCAGACAATACATGAATCAACACCACCACTCAGAAAATAAAGGCTTTCACAGTAGTCTTTATTTCTTTCTATCTATCAATGATTTATGGAGCACAAATAACAGACTGAATGTGGCAAGATTATCAAAAGTCATGACATTAAAAAAGATTCAATAGGTTAAATCAGTGGTTGGCAACCTGGGTGCTAGCACCCACCAATGGATGTTTGACTGCCTACAGTGGGCACTTGCCCCTTTTTTGGTGATGGGTGGGCGTCCAGCTTCGCTGGAGCAATTGGTGGACGTTTGACTTAACACCAATAACTTTTTAGTAATGGCAGAACTAGCCATGAAACCATTAAGACTAAGTGACTATTTCACTAAAATCAATAGTGACTGTTTTGTTCGCCCAGAGGAGAGAGATTATAGAAAACCAGGAGACAGTGTAGCGAGCGGAGGAAGTCTCTATTATCAAGGTATGCGCTGCTTAAGACGCGAGAGTGATATTGGGGATTACGGTCTTACGTCATATGAGAAACATGCAAGCCCTGGGACCATTGACCTGCTCTTCCCTTTCACAAGTTAATGGCTTGTGTGTAGTGAAAGCCAGTGAGATTGCATGTGGCAGAGGTATGAAAAACAACAGGCTTACTGCATACAGAGTGATTCATCTTTTCCTTCCATACATGTGCCCACCTGAACTAAAGTTGTAGCACATACAACTGCGATATGAGAAACAAAGGATGAAGAAAATTCATGTTCTCACATCAGCTTTTACGTCATTCTGCATATACCCACAATTGACGAATATCTATTATTTGTTTATAGTAGGCATAATATCTAAAAATGTTTGTCTCAATTATCTAGCATTGGGATTTATTCAATCACCCACTGATCATCTCCCAATGTATTCTCAAATGAGGTTATGAAACCGTCAAGACTGCATGACCATTTAACCAAAATTCACAGTGACAAAAAAATGAAGCTGTTTGAATATTTCAAGATCCTCAAGGAAGAATTCAGAAAAAGAAACACGATTACGACAATGTTTACCAACAGCAACCAATCTGCTTTTAATGGTTTGGTAGCGTCATACAACATACAGTATCAGCAGTGATTGCCAAAAGCAACAAACCGCATACCGTGGGCAAATCGTTGGTGATAACCGCCGTGAGTGAGGTTTTGTCAACTATGATGCATAAAAATGCAAGTGATGTACTGAAACTTATTCCTTTAACTGCCAAAACCATCAAAAGGCAGATTGATGAAATGGCAGATGATATAAAAGGTCAGTTAATTAAAAGGCTTCATGAACAGAAATTTTCCATACAACTGGATGAATCTACCGTTGGTAATAGTGTCGCGTTATTAATGGCATATGTGAGATATTTGGATAATGATGCATTTCAAGAGGAAATGCTTTTTGCTGAGAAGCTGGAGACAGATACAAAGGGCGAGTCTATCTTTAATTGTCTCAATAAGTTTTTTACTGAAAACAATATTCCCTTTGATAGCATTATTTCTTGTGCAACCGATGGAGTTCCCAGTATGGTTGGTCGATATCGAGGCTTCATATCATATTTAAAAAAAGAAATTCCAAATGCCATTGTGATTCACTACATAATTCATCGGCAACATCTTGTTTCAAAACCTAAGTCCAGACCTGCATAATCGCTCCAGATTACAGTGAATATAATCAATAAAATCAAACGTTCAGCAAAATCTGATAGAATATTTCAACAACTGTGTGCTGAAAACAAGGAAGGATTTGATAAATTAATCATTCATACAGAAATGCAATGGTTTTCCAAGGACAACTGTCTATGCCGACTTGTGGAATTATTTGACAGTGTACTAGAATTTCTTCAGAGTGAGAACTTAGAATCAATGTAAAATGATTTGAAAGAATAAAAAATTAACATTTCCTAAATGGCAGGTTTTTCCCAGATTTTTAATGACATTAATCTGCAGCTTCAGGGAAAGAATGTTACCCCTATTGACGCTAAATGTATCATTTCTTTTTTCAATGAGAAAATGTAACTTTATCGTCGCCTTGTCCTACGTAAGGATTTGCATTATTTCCCACAACTGGCAGGTGTTGCAGAGGAATTATTAGACAGTGATTATGTATGTTTTGGTGAACATTTGAAATTTGTTTCAGATGACTTGGAATCACGATTTGTGGACATCATTAGCATAGATGTGCCCGACTGGATCTTTGATCCCTTCATTTTTATATGGATCAGGTGACAGATCCAAGGTTAGTTGAAGACCACCTCATGTTGCAACATGATACTGAAGCCAAAATGGCACACAAACAAGATTATAAAGTCATATGGATAAACAAGGGCCTTACTGCCAGATATCCGAATTTGTGATTGAAGGTTGAATTCCTGCTCCTCTCCTTTCCCACCTCGTATCTTGTTGAAATGGCATTCTCCAGGGTGAATCATATATTGACTAAATCACAAAATTGCCTTAGTGTTATGGAAAGAGGAGACTTACAACTCTCAATAACAAAATTTTCTCCAAATTTTTTGGCTCTTGCTAAAAAACATCAAGCTCAGGGAACGCACTGAGTAGCATCAGATTTGTGTGCTTAGTTTTTTCTAGTGTGTTATAATGTGTATGTTACAATCCAAAAATAAATGGATATCTGTAGAAAGGAAGGAGTTATGTTTCTCTTGTATCTTCGTTCAGAGTTTGAGTAGTTAAAACTTTAATGAATAATTAATTAAACTTCTATTTAAACTTTAATAAATATCATTTAAGTTTAATCCGTTAATTCTAAAATTATTGAGAGTTTGGTGGGCGTTCCAAATTTACAATGTTTGAAAGTGGGTGATACATGAAAAAAGGTTACCAAGCACTGGGTTAAATCATCAATGGCATCTCTACAACAGACAGGCACTGCCTCAGGCAAAGTACCAGTCACACAAAAAAGATCAGCAATGAGAAAGCCATGATAGTCTTAAAGAGCAAAATGACAATCAAGTGTGCCCCAACAACCAAGGTGATCACAACCTGGTAAAGATAGAAGTTCAAAAAAGATCCCCTGTATGCTTTGTTACACATGTTAGTGGACAATGACTGCAGCAGAGAGGGACCATTTCCTGAAAGTAACTTTACTTTAATTTTTTTTTTTTTTTATACTTTCTGCACTATAAATTACATTTTTCTTTTCATCTTCTGTACATATTTTCTTTTTTATCTGGTTTATCAAAATGTGTGTTAAAAGTTATTTATTCTATCTAAATTATTCTATGACTTTTTAGTAAAATTTCTAATAATTTCAGTCCAGCCATCTTGCAAACTGAGTGCCTTTAACTCAAGTATCCGGGTTGTCAGATACAGCACAAAGATTTTGTCCATTTGTCCAGAGATCAGAACTAAATAATTTGTTTTATTATAACAGAATCTGAAGAAACAATGCTGCCAGAATTTGTAATATATGTAGAATAATACCATGAATGAAAATAATTATTTCAGGCAAATGTCAGTAGTTTCTTCAATAGCAATATTTGTAAAGAAAGATTTCACATCAGAAGTGAACATATCTGACAGCAAATAAATTATCAGTCTATGACAGCGGTTCTCAAAGTGTGGTCCACGGAAGGAAAATCATTTTGAAAAAAAATGAAGTGAAAAAATTATCAAAAATTCAATTAATCTGCTGGTATCACTGATGGGAGGCCAAGTACCAAAGGTGTAAAGCTTGTCTTCCATGGCAGGCACTTTCAGGTTGCATCACAGGCCTCTGTGGTAACTCACTTGCATCACCAGCCCCCAACAACTTCCTACCGCTCCACCACCCTAACAGAAACACGGACAATACATGCTGGTGACAGGGGCTGGAACTCGAACTGTTACCACAGCAGGACTGATGCAATTGAACTGCACTCCCAATGGCTAATGCGATAGGGGCCTGCAGCTGAAAGACTCGGACCACGATGCCTGGGGCAGAGCACACTACAAGGACTGGACTGTGACTTTGGCCGGACGGACACTAACCAGCTCGATTTTAGGCAAGTTATATTGCTGATTTAAAACTTAAGTCATTTTGGAAGTTAATTTAATTCATGTTTATTCAATTTTATTGTATTGTTTTATACGTAGTTTTTTCATTCATATTTTTTTCTTTTATTTTTAAGGATGGATCGTTGGCTTAAAAAGGAAGATACAGAAGAATTGCTTCAATCCTCGACTGCATTCATTGCTATAGTTAAAACTGTTTTTCCAGATGCAGATAATGCTCCCGAAGGAAAGAAAACGACTAATTCTAATACAAAGAAATCAGATGAGGTTGTCAACATAAAACGTAAATATGATAATGAATATCTTTTCTTCAGTTTTATAGCTACTAATGATTCACCTTATTGTGTATTATGCAACAAAACATTATCAAATAGTGCTATGGTGCCAGTAAAGTTGCGGCATTATTTCAAGACCAATCATTTGGATTATAAAGGAAAAGGAAAATAATTTTTTTAAATTTAAACGTGCTGAACTTGATGAAAGGTAAAAATCATTCATTACAACCTTTCACACACAATGAAAAGGCCACAGAAGCTTCTTACAAAGTAAGTTATCACATTGAGTTAACTGGAGCAGCACATACAATAGTTGAAACACTTGTAAAACCTTCTGCAGCAGATATGTGTGAATGCCTGCTGGGTGAAAAGTCAGTAAAATAAAGCATGGCAGTTCCACTTTCTAATGATACAGTTACTTGTCATATTAATAATTTATCCACCAACATTAAGACTGAGTTGGTAAATTGTCTTCAAAATTGTTCATTTACCATACAAATGGACAAATCTACAGATGTTGCTGGACTTGCAGTTTTGTTAGTCTTTGTCAGATATCAGTATCGATGAACAAATGAAGAAGATTTGCTAGTATGTGAGTATTTGCCGAGTAACACAAGTGGTGCTGAAATATTCAAAATACTGAATAACTTCTTTGTAGCTAACAGTTTATGGTGGAGCAACTGCATTGATGTGTGCACTGATGGTACAAAGGTCATGCTGGGTAAGATTGCTGGTGCCATAGCACAGATTAAGGTAATGGCACCAAACTGTACAAGTAATCATTGCATTCTCCACCACCATGCACTTGCCGTTAAAAATGCCAGTTTTGTTATAAAGCGTCCTTGATGAAACAGTAGGTTATTAATTTTTTTAAAACTAGAACGCTGAACACGTCTCTTTTTAATATCCTGTGTGATGAAATGGGAAGTACCCACAAAGCCCTTTTGCTGCGTACCAAAGTATGATGGTTAGATCTGAGCTAGCAGCTTTTTTATGGAACATGATTTCCATTTAAAAGAAAAATTAACAGACAAAATGTGGTTGCTCAAACTTGGTTATTTGGTTGACATTTTTTCCAAAATGAATGAAGTTAACCCTTCTCTGCAAGGGCAGCCAGTTTTTGCTGCCAATGATAAAATCCAAGCCTTCAAAAGAAAATTAGAATTTTGGAAAACTTGCATACAAAACGTGAGCATGACAGCTTCCCTATTTTTAAAGACATTTCTAGCAAAATAGGTGGTGACATTAATGCAAATGATCTTTCAATGCTTTTTAATGAAGTGAATAAACATCTGGAAGATCTTTATAATTCAGTAAATAAATACTTTCCAAATGATCAAAGTATCATGTTACAAAATTCAATGTGCAAGAACACAAGCAAATTTAAATACAGTGGAATATGAAAGGTTTATTGACGTCACTTCAGATTCCACTTTGCAAGGAGAATTAAAAGACTGCCACTTTCAGAATTTTGGTGTAGTATAAAAGAATAATATCCACAACTATCAGAAAATGCCATTAAAGTGCTTCTCTCCTTTCCAACTACGTATTTATGTGAAGCAGGATTTTCTGCATACACAACAATAAAATCTAATCATCATAATAGACTGAATGCTGAGGCGGATATGAGAATCCAGCTGTCTACCATTAAACCAGACTTCAAAGAGATTTGTGAAAAAATGAAACAGTGTCATTCATCCCATTGACTTTTCTATCATTTCTCTCCCATATATTTCTTAAAATAAATGTAGTTTCTGAAACCTTGTGATGGCTTATTTTTACTATAACACCTAATCAACATAACTACTCTTTAGGGTTTAGGGGTCTGCACGTTTTTTAAGAACATTAAGGGATCAGTGAGGAAAAAAGTTTTCTATCTAATATTGCAACTACAAAACTTTGTCCTATCTACTGATAATATCAAAAGATGCAGAATTACTATGATAACTATAGAATAAAAGGATATGCAGGCTTTTTATTTTATTTAATTATTTTAAATCTTTCTGCACTATTCAGCATTTCAATACTGTCATAATTTAACATTATATTTTTTATTATTATAATGATAGATGGTATCTACTAATTGATCTAAGTTGATAGATTTTTAGCACCTATTGCTAAAGCACATGTTAAGGGAATATAGGTTCATACTATAGTGAAATTTAATAATGTAAAATTTGGTTGATGAATTTCCATCTACACATTTAACACTGATAATTTAAAAAAATGACTTTCATATTTAAAAATCTATATTTAAAATCATTTTTAAAGTTCAAATTTATGTTAACAAAATGCTTTTCATCATCTAAATCATAGTATATTCTTACTCAGTACTAATTTTGAGATAAAGATAAAGTTAAACATTTTCATTTCTAAAATAGAAAAATATTCTTACTATAATAATGAAAAAATATTATACTGTTGGCACTTCCATTACACTCTTCAGATTTTTTTCTTTTTAATATATAAGTTTTGGGCACAAATAAATAATTTTTCCTACAAAACTTATGTAAATAAAATAGATTTCCTATAGTTTTGAACTCATGATTTTACAGATATCTACAAGCAAATAACAATTTCTCAAGCTATCCAAAAACTCTAAAAAACAGACTCAAAACCAGAGTTGAAACTGACTAAGTGACAAATGCTGTAGCAACAAGTTCAAAACTAGAGAGAATCTGTATACGTACATTCCCAAGTATTTCCTTGTTTTAATTAATAATTTTTTAAACAAAAAATTTTTCTTCCTTTTCTTTTTTTAATGACGTGACCTAATTCATGCATTCTGGTTTGCAAACACTAGAAATCATAACTTTGTAATGGATAGTTAGCAAAAAAATTGTAAATGAATAAAATTAACAATCAGCAAACATTATTAGTATTAGTGTTAATAATTTTAAAATCAAACATTTTTGTCTTTTTTCACTCACAAATTCTCTGCCTCTTCATAGAAACTAAATTAAAATTAATTATTAATAATAGTAATAATAAGTAGCTATTAAATATGGAAATTTTACCAGTTTATAGTTCAAAACCAAAAATGTCAAATTTATGATTTTTTTAAATTTGCTAAAATTTTTTTAGATATTCAGCTGAAAACAATTTTGACTGCTTTTAAATAAATTACAGTATGCAAAAACTGAAATTAAAAATAAAATTTTTTAAAAAATATACTCTAATTTCAAAATATTGGCATATTATTCACTGTATTAGCAAATTTAATTATTGACCATACATAAATATCAATATTTCAAAATACTAAACCTAAGTTTGAAATTAACTTTAAGTAGCAGCAATTGAAAAAAAAAAAACTAACAATATGCACATTTTTAATAATTTACATAGAAGAAAAAAAGATTCTTCTTTATTTCTATTATTTTCAAGTGAAGTATTTTCTAATCATAATTTAGAAATAAAGACAAACTAACAACAGAAATATTTAACTTTTACAAAACTGAAAGTATTCAAATAATTAAAACAATATCAAATCTTATAATTGCTAATCTTAATTTCAAGTATTTTATTGCATTCCTTACAATTTTGGAACCAAAAATTGTATTAGATATCAAAAACAATGAGTCACATACTAATATAAATATGGTTAATAAAATTTTCCTCAAGCCAAAACTGCATTGTACTTTGCATTAATGGAGTGTAGAAGTTATTAATTTAGTAATTGTTTGAAATTTTGTTACCAGCTTAAGATTTATTTATTTATATCCTGTGAGGAACTTTAAAATGATTAAGCTAAGGCAGATTTGCTCATAGATCATTGGTAAATACTCTTAATTAATAAATTTAAAAATATATTATCTTTTCAAATTTAAAAATTAACTGAAAACTTTAATTTCTTAAATAAAATTTAGAGTACAATGGTTCTTTTTACAGGTAATCTAGTTTAAATTCTTTATACTAAAAACAACAAAAGTTGAATTAGAACTCTAATGTTAATTTTTTTTTAGGTTTTTTGAACAATTGTTAATATAGGAAAAAGAAAGTAGTAAAAAAAATTTCTACAAAATGTTTATTTGGCTTAAAAAAATCTTTATTAAAAAGTAAATATACAAAATTTGAAGTTTTTTCTTTTTTGTATTAACTGTTTTTGTTGTTTTTAAAATACATCTATCTGAATAGATTCACAGTGCCCTGACCTAAGACCAGAAATGTAAGAATTATAATTTTATCACAATTCTTACATCTTTTAAATTTTTTTAAAAAAATTGAAATCGTTTATTAAGATAAGAAATTATTTTAGAATATTAATAGACTATTATAACAGTAAGCTACATATTTATCAACAATTGTGTACTGAAAGGTAAATTAGACACATTGCATTTTACTATGCATTTATACTTGTGTTAAAGAAAGATTTTATGTTTTCTTTTGAAATTAATAAACGTAGACCACTAATTTGGTTACAAATTATTTTAATTTTCATCCTAACTTTAATATCTACGTGTGTGGGTGGACGAGCGCAAAATAGATATATTTCAAAATGTTCTTGGTAACTGAAAACGAAATAAAAAAAAAAGTTAAAGGTTTTAAAATGCTACAAAACAAAGTTAAATCATCGAAACATTCACCAAATGAAGCTCACCTAGCACAACCTCCACATCGTGATCCCCTCCAATGATTTCCATATGTTTCAATTGCGACAATTTGATTATAGTTTATTGATTCATCAAGGTATGAATTTTGGGTATCCTATTTGTCCTTATTGTGACCCACGTTACACCTCCTTTAACTTCACTCCTGACGTCACATCATGTGACGTGCTGATTTTATTACCTCCCGTGGGAGAACCATGTGTTGACACAATTTAAGTATTAAATGTAAATACAGTCAGCAGTTAGTCGTCGTCAGTCGGTAGGTGAACCATGAAATACACAGTGAACCTTGAGAAAAGTCCTTAATGACACCAGATTTAATTACGAATTACGTTGCATGCACAAAGGATAAAGGCAACTTTTGACACACCACCCACCAAGCAAGCTTGTTGGGGCATCAACATTTTTACTTCATTTACTTTGTAACTTTATTCGTTTCACAACTGTAGAAAAAAAATGTATTGTTTTCATTACTAAAAAATCAATAAATGATTTACTAAATATCTGTTAAATAAGGAAACTTTCCATTTTAAATATCAAATTATAGAAAAAAAAGAAGAATATTTGTAACAGAAAAAATGTAATTAATTGCCAGCAGTGTTGCGCTCGGTAACTTTTACCGAGTACCGAGTTTGAACTCAAATTTTACTTTACCGTTACCGAGTAAAGAGTTTAAGGTTCGAATTTACCGGTAATCTATTTGTAGAAGGTACCTGTGAAGTATGCTGTTCGCAGCAAATCCGAATATTAAGCACGCTTGAAGTTTAACAGAGCGTTGTTGTGTGATAGCCCCTGCGGCCGACCAGCAGGCTTGTCTCCTGGTTGTGTCATACGCCTCTGCGGTAACTCGCACTTGCATCATCGGCTTCCTGTCGCTCCGCCGCCCTCATGGAAGCGTGGACAATACACACTGGCGAGAGATTGTCCATTTCATAATCAAAGTTAACTTCTACAGAATCAGTTCCTTGCGTTATTCGTTTTTGTTGATGACTAGAAAACCTACATAATTCAGTAAAGCACGAAATTAATAATATATGTGAACAAAACGAGCATTTTTGACATTTTAAATCCGTAAAATGCAAACTTTCGAAAATCTGAAATTTTACTGAGTTTTAGCGGGTTTTACTTTACTGGGTTTTATTTTTTTAACCGATGCAACACTGATAGCCACTCTAAGTTGTTGCTAATATTCCGTTTATTGCAGGACGCTAGAAAATATGTTCACCCAGTGATGTTGCCAAGGTAGGGGGGGTAACAATTTTTCTGGGGGTCCGGGAATAGAATAAAATAAAATTCAATATCTATTTCAATTTCAGTATATACATATCGCTATATCTCTCTCCTTGTGTATCTCTCAATTCACAATTATGTAAAAAATGTTAAAATTTGTTCAGCTACACCGATGCAAAAAAAAAAAAGTCTGCAGGTTTAAAAATGTGCATGTTTATGAATGTAAATGTGTGTGTGTGGATTAGAAACCTTGTACGGGCCATTTTTAACGTCCCAATCCCAGTCTGTGTCCACTTAGATTTATCCAGGCCAAGCTTGACCCGGAATGTTTTTTTTAAATTTTATTCTCATGGTCACTGAATTATTTACAAACATCTGTTTTAATCATTAAGGCTCATTTCATCCTACTATTTCCAGGTATTGAGGCACCATGAATACTTAATATCAGATGTGAATGATCTGTGGATTAACCCCTACATTCGGCTGGCTACTTACATGCCACAGTTCTCCTTAAACAGAGTTGACCAGGGCTGCACAACAGTCACAAGTGGCAGTCAAATGCTACAATATACAGAGTGCCACGCAAAATACCTAATGAGATTAGTGCAAACATCTGATTTAATCATCTTACCATACTATTTCCAGGTTTTATGGTGCCAAAAGCAAGCCATTTTGCTATAGCACTCCATAACTAGTTTCACCAAAATTATTTTAGTAATTACAAACTAAATTATACAATAGAAGTACATAACTATCTCATACCCGTTAAGAAAATAAGATGCTAAGCCTGTACCCAGGCAGGTCTCTAGTGTAGATCATAGAGAGCGATATTATGCTACGTTAGACACTTTATTTGTTCAAGTGTTTTGTAATTTATCATCAAACTAGTGTCAGTTGCAGTGACCTATTATTTAAAGAAGTATAAGAAAAAGACAAGTATATAAGCAATTATTTTATCTATGATCATAAAATTTTTATCTTTAAAAGAACGATCAACATAAATTCATTACCGAAAAAAAAAATTTCTTCATGGATGTTTGGCCAACTCTTCAATAATTTTGATGATACAGTGTCTGGAGTTTGTTCTCCATGGATATTCAATAAAGTTAAATGTTGTTAGATTACGGACTTATTTAATTTGAGGTGTTCTGGCTGGTTGTCTTAAGATTGACAAAAATTGGGGCTGGAGCTGTTTTTAGGAAGATGTTATCGATTTAGGTTTTTACTTACAAATGACAGAAAAATTTCAAGTAACCTAGAATTTTGAAAGTCACTTTGTTCGCCTGCATTAACCAAGGTCTATTTGACCTTGGTCACTGAAAGGTCGTAAAACACAGCTCAAAACAATCGTGGTTGGATAGAACCTTTCAAATGAGCTCCCAATAAAGTAATTGATTTCAGATTTGCCAATGTTAATCTTAATATCATTCATACAAATCTCTTTTTAACAATACGTTATTTTTAAAAAAAAAATTTTAATTGTTGAACATTGCTTATTATATTCAAATATTAATTATAAAAGTCACCAAATTCGTCAAATACAGTACTAATTTTTTTTTTTAAGTTTAAGTTACGAGAAGAACAAAAAATTTGTGGCAAAATTCAAGGAGAAGGGGTTGGACCCCAAACACCCACCTTGGCTATGTTACTGTGTTCACCTCTTATTAGAATGATCACTAAATATAATACATAGGTCCCATGTTTTGATAAGTAGGTGATGCCGGACGCTCTAATGTTTTCAACATGTTATTGTTAATCAACAAAATATCTTGACATATACATATACATGTACATACATACAGAGCCAGTCGAAGACCATGTGGAGCCCTACGCAAACCTCATCACTGGCGGACCCTAAAATCTACACAATAAAAAACACCCCCAAAAACACACATCTACCTGAAAAAATTACGCAAACAAAGGGTGTAACGAAACATGGCATTTAATTACAGCAATAAACTAGTAATATGCAAAGTGCACACGAATATAGTATTAACGTACAGTAATAAATAATACAACTAACTAATAAACTAATGCAACAAATAATTAGATATAACAACATCTAAAAACAAAGAAGATGAATAACAATAAATATGTTAAAAAGAACAAAATTTTTAAAAGAACTATATACATAATAATGAAGTTGGTCCTCTTTCTTATGCGTCATACCTTAATAAGGAAATATTGCTAGTTTTACTCGTGCTACTCTGAGGCTAACTTAACAACGCTAACGAAAATGTTAAGCTATTATTTATAGTATTATTTCCTTATTTACATAATACACTAGATTACTGGTGGCATAGTTATTCCTGTTTTTACAACAGACATTTAATGACACTGAATAACAAGAAATTGAGAATTTCTCAATTTACAGTTTCACTTTCTGGCCTTCTTTGCTGCAAAGTCCTCTATGATATCGTCATAAGCGAGCCCTACAATAACAATAATGCTAATCATCGAAACAAAAATAAAGATAATTTGACTTGCTAAAGAGGCGCTCCCACCTCCCCCAGCAGATGACGCCCTAGGCGACTGCCTATGTCGCCTATAGCTAGGACCGGTTCTGCATACATATATGCCTTTACAACAACTAAAGACAGTTTTATTAAAGCTTCACTAAACTGTACTGGTGTGGTCAGCAGGGTGTTGCAGGAGTTTTGACGCTTTTGATTAAGGACTTGCTAGGATCAGATTTTAAACATGGAGTTTTATTGAAGTAGTTTGTTTTACAAGTAAGAATTGTAGGCAGGGTGGTTTCATTTAACAAACTAGTTGCGATTGTGGTCTTGTATTTTGCTACAGTAGAAAAGATCCGTTCTTCTTCTACATTACTGTGTGGGAGAATCAAGATATGCATGACTACCTGAAATAGCAAATTAAACAGAGTCATCTGACCCCTTCGTTTCTTTTACGCAAGCCCATGGATGGTCGACTCGTGCGATATTCTGGAGGTGACGATAATCATCAACAAGTAGTTGATACCGAGTGAACTGGTCGTACAATTCATCAATTTTTTCACCAGCTATGCTCTTCAGTGTAGTGAACTTTTCCACAACGAAGACCTAGCTGTCAAAACTATGTTTTGCATGTTCTGTGAAATCTAGAACTTCAGGCATGATTGAGAAGAGGATTTGTTAGTGGAAGATGTTTAATTGCATAGGCTATGGCAGCTAGCAAGAAAGTTTGACAGTTCTTTGCAATTTTCGTTTCTTTGTCCGGAAACAAATCATGTTGTCTCTGTTGTAGTTCTACTCTAAAACACAGGCTGTATTACCCAAATTAGAGGGTTTATTCAGACATAAATCGAAGCATACAAGTAATAGCGACCGCCATTATGAATAATCATCAGATCGTGCGTGTTGCTTACAACAAACACAAAAGTACAAATGTCGCTTACAACATTACTACAAACTATGACAGTCTCATGGCAGATCAAGTAGTAACCAATCATAAGTCTTGGGAGATTGCTGTTTCATCGCTCAGATCCAGTAAAACAATTTCATCCAAGTCTTTTTCCTTGTACGCAGAAAATGACATACACCTACCCAGCAACTGATTTCTATATCATCTTTTAAAATTTTTTTTTAAAATATTGGGCGAGGAAAAAGACTATTATAATATTTTTACTGAGACCATGTCGTAACAGTACCCAAATTTTCTATTACATTGGTTTATAAAAGTTAAGCAAAAAAACAAAATGCATTTTCAAAATGATTAAAGCTTTTTTATTTATACATTCTTATAATGAAACAGCTTTATTTAAAAATATGCAATTTCCAAAAATTTTTAGGTGTGCTAAAAAAAAAAAAAACAACGAGAGATCAAATCAGGAAACAGAGAAAATTTAACAAAACGAATGTAAAGAAAAATGAATTAGAAGTAGTCCGTAAGGGATGCTGACTCCCAATCCTCTCTGCCAACAATATATTACTCATTGTGCTTTGCATGCTCATTATTACCCTGTAAACAAGAGCAGTGGGAAATTAAGTTCAATGTTTTATCAGAGAAGTTTTCAGATCTTGGAGTGGAGGCAATACGTCTTCCTAAAGCAATCAAAACATTCTCAGTGAAATTTCGCTCAGAAAAACATACTATACTTATACGGGTTGTTACCAGCCCTCATACATATGTGATTTTTTTTAAAATTTATTTTTATCACGAAACTGGTTTGTGTGTGAGAGATAAGAAATTCTGGTGGGACTCATTTGTTATTGTGGCGCCTGGATACTGGGAGGTCAGTTCTGGTCATCATGGCGTCAGGGATCGTTTACAAATGTTAACCAAGCACACTGACCTCTGTCTGACTATGTCCATTGTCATGCAAATGATACTCTGTAAAAGAAGACCTCGGACCCTCTCTCGGTAGAAGACCTAACAGAACCTTTCTCAGAAGAACTGTTAACCAGCAAGCAGGGGCGTAGCTAATAGGGGGCGGCAGGGGCGGTCCGCCCCGGGCGGCACGTTTTGGGGGGCGGCATTTTTTGGTCTGAGTGCGCGTTTGTCAAATTTAGTTCAGGACAGACAGTATGTTACATATATAATGTATTTTTTCGTTCTATTTTTCCAGATATTATTTTTTTCCTGAATTTTTCGTTCAATTTTTAATGGTAGTTTTTTGAAAGGAAAAAAGTTTTTTTCTAAAATTTGCTGTAAAAGAAATTTGCTCACTTGAAGTGAGTCACTTCTAATTAATTTTGAATTGAATATCAATATTTTCTCATTATATATTTGATAATTTTTATTTTCTAATAGTCCTTTTTTTTCAATAAATAAATAAATAAATAAAAAATGAATTTTTTGGAGGTTTTGAAATTCTACGTTATTTAGAGGGCGGCACAAACGCTAGCTACGCCCCTGGTGGGGGTTTACTTAACGTCCTTATTTCTCTGCTGCTAATGCTTTATACAGAATGGCCTACTCATTATTCACTATTTTCAAAAACTAACCAACAAGCAAAAAGTTCAACATATTTTCATGTAACAATTTTTTACAAGTGAGTTTCAGTAGAAATATGGAAATTAGTTTTGGTATAAAGACATAAAAAGAAAAACAAAGAATTGCTTTTGTTCACACAAATATTTGGCTTTGTTAAAACATTTGTTTCAAAGAGCAATGTTACAAATTAGTAGCCATATTTGTCTGGCAGATTCTCCAAAGTGGAGAGCTACTAATAGAATAAAGGCTGGACACAAAATTAAGTGACAGAATAACCAAATGATAACAGAAGTGTGATTTCTTGGCTGAGGAAAAAATTTCATGTGCATGGAGATATTGTCTAAAAACCAGTATGAGGTTAACTATGAGTCATATCACTGTGTGTGTGTATCACCTTTGGCTTGATGTGGAAAAACTTCAAGACAGACCTAATTTACTTCTGATCTCTCTGTGACTATAGTGAGGTTGGTATCACTAACCCTACCACATGCATGATAGAAAGTCGTGTGTTAGACAACTTACCAATGATGTACATTTCCTTGATCCGCTGCCATAAACAAGAGCAGCATACCCTGGAGTGAATGTAGAACTCGCAACCAGTCTATAAACATCATTAAAAGGGATCACTAAGTTGTTGATGTGATGAGTTAGACAAGAATTTCATTAGACCGACATGCAGAACTACACGTTTCATGGAGTATCGTGACTTATGGGATGAGATTTTGGATCTTATGTCAGATCATACGCAAATGCAATTGGAGATAATGCTTCTCCACTTAGGGCCCATGTAATGGACTAATAATTTCAAGACAGTAATATTACCCTGTTACAATGTGTACCCCTTAAAGGAACTACGTTACACAACAGCGAAAGTGAAACCAACAAACAACAAACAATAATGACTTAACTTCAAAAAAATATATTATACCCAGCAGTGGTATTATTATAATCCTATCACGGACAGGTAATACAGTTAGATCCAGATATATGTTACTCACAGGTAACTAAACTCAATCAAACACTGCAATGCAATAAATAGGGTAGCCAATACAAAAACTTATCTGAAGTTGTCGACAGTCAAAGCTGCTCTGGATATGATGGTCCCTCTGTTTGCTTGGTTGGTTGGGAAATCTGTTGTCTTTTGAATGTCCGTTACATGTACTGATTGATTTTCACTTGCTGGCAGGGGCGTAGCTAGCGTTTGTGCCGCCCGGGCGGTCGTAGAATTTGCCGCCCTCTAAATAACGTAGAATTTCAAAACCTCCAAAAAATTCATTTTTTATTTATTTATTTATTTATTGAAAAAAAAGTACTATTAGAAAATAAAAATTATCAAATATATAATGAGAAAATATTGATATTCAATTCAAAATTAATTAGAAGTGACTCACTTCAAGTGAGCAAATTTCTTTTACAGCAAATTTTAGAAAAAAACTTTTTTCCTTTCAAAAAACTACCATTAAAAATTGAACGAAAAATTCAGGAAAAAAATAATATCTGGAAAAATAGAACGAAAAAATACATTATATATGTAACATACTGTCTGTCCTGAACTAAATTTGACAAACGCGCACTCGGACCAAAACGTGCCGCCCGGGGCGGACCGCCCCCTATTAGCTACGCCCCTGCGTAGACCAGACTTCTTCAATATAGTCTAAGTCTATGGTCCAAGCAACTATAGTACTAAATCAAATCCAAGCTATACTGCATAAGACGTTTGTCAAAAGCTCTCAATATCAGCAAGAGCAAATTTATTGAAAAGAAAAAAAAAGATCATGGTAGTTGCACATGTATCCTCATAATGGTGGTGATACCCTCACCAGGGAGTGCTGTATATTATCTCACCATGAAAGAAAATTGACATATCCAAAGCACTTATGTGAACACAGAGATAGACACTCTAGTGCAAAAGTGTTTTTTTCAATCTTGATATACAAAGTGAGGTAGTTATGAATGTATTTGATGTTCAAAACCACAAACAGGAAGAATGGCACAAGATGTGTTATATTTGTTTTTAATGAAAACTTTTTATATATTATACCAACTATACTTAACACTAAATTCATTATCTGTACTTCAATCCATACACCAAATATTTTATAATAATTTTCTTGTAATCTATAATTCAATTACTAATTTTTCATCAACACTACCTTTTCTCCTAATCTATGCTTCACTCCATACAATTAATAATTATTGATTTTCCATACAAGCTATCTTTTCTTGTAATCTATAGTTCATTACATGTACCAACTAATCTATAGTTCTTAAGATGCACAAAATAAATTATATCTATTTATTTTTTGTAATCACTATCTTTCTCTATAAACTATAATTCATTCCATACACCAAATAATATATTTTATTTTCCATAAACACTAATTTCTCTTATAATCTATAGTTCATTCCATAAACCAAATTATTTATTTTTCATCATATGCTTTCTTGCAATGTATAGTTCATTCCATACTCCAAATAATTTATATTTATTTTTCAGATGACCTATTTCTTATAATTTATATCATACACCACCTAATTTAAATTTAATGTTTTCTTTACAGTATATTATTTCATTTTTTTTCATCATAACTTGTTAATTGTGCTAACATGTGTTTATCTAAGATTAGTAATGTTCTTGTTGTCTGACAAAGAAACTGTTCTAGTTTGTTTCCCTGGTAAGACCCAAGGGCTGCTCTTAGTAATTGTAATTACCAAGACATCATGAATGCCAACATTAATTTTCTTACTATGAGCTTATGAAACATTAAAATAAAATGTATCCAAATGATAACTTCACAGCACAGGAATGAATACACATACTTACCAACTTTTTAAAATTCTCATTTGTTTTCAATTCTGCAGGTCTCAAGACATCATATTTTTCATTTTTGTAAATTTCAGATTTACTCTTACCACAATGTTGATTTTTTTATTTCC
This sequence comes from Nautilus pompilius, assembly GCA_018389105.1. NCBI lineage: Eukaryota > Metazoa > Mollusca > Cephalopoda > Nautilida > Nautilidae > Nautilus > Nautilus pompilius. The sequence goes on along the minus strand of JACATO010001129.1, from coordinate 456,279 downwards.
AGAAAAAAGGGTTGAGGCACCAAATGTACATGTGTATATATATATTTATAATACCAATGAGGGAGTAATTTCTTTGGCTGTCCTTTTCATGGTTTTTACTCATACATAGTTGATTGAATTAGTTTATATGTATTTGTTTTCATTTCTGAAGACTTCATACATCTTGAAATATTGTTTTCAACTGCTAAATAGGTTGTTCGATTTCCTATGTTGATTGGAAATATTAAATGAACAAGTAAAAACAGTTACATCAAAATTTATTGTCTCTGTTCATATTTTATAATAAAGTGATTTTCAGGCTGATATGGAGTATCTTTTGTCACTAAATACATTCTTATAATAGAAGTTGAAGTTCAGAATGATGCCTAATGTTGTTGTCACAGTTCATGTTCTTATTATAGAGAGGTATACAGGTTGATGAATAATATCTTTGTCACTGTGCAAATTTTTATAAAATGTCACAAACAGGCTGAAATACAAGGTTTTCTTCCACCCCCACATTTTTTTGCAAACTGATGGAGAATCATTTGTCACTGTGAAAATTTTATAATACAGTGTCAACTAAACTGATTTACAAACTCATTTGTCACTATCCAGATTTTTATATTAGTGGTTTTCAGGTTTATATGCAATATCTATTGTTATTATCCACATTCTTATAATAAAAAGTGCCTAATAGGTTTATGTACTATATACAGGGTGATCAAAAAGTAACTATGCAGTGGAAAATTTACTGTGTTTTTATTTCAGTATTTAAATACAATTAACTCTTACAACAAAGAATTACAATAAATGCTGTAAATAAGCCTCACTCACATTTAAACATTTTCCCACACGTTTTTCTATATTCTCAAAAAAATTTTGCAATTCTTCAGGTGTTATTCCTCTAATGAAATCAGTGATGTTTTGCTTCAGTTCATCAATGGAATGGAGATTATTTTCAAAGATGTTCACTTTCACTGTTCCCCACAGGTAAAAGTCCAGGGGTGTGAGGTCAGGAGAGTGTGCAGGCCAAATTCCTTTCGATATCAGTTGATCACCAAATACTTCTTCCAGTAGTTTCATCAGGTGGCTCCATCCTGCTGGAGTAGGCATCTTTGATTTCATTTAACTTGCAAATAAAAGGATACAGTATGTCATTACAATAATGCGCTGAATTGATGTTTGTTTTCAAAAAAATATAGGCCCAGTAATGTTTCTCCTTGATATAGCCACACATATATCTTCTAAAGCGTTCACTCTATATGGGTAAAAATTTAACTCCTTTAAAGCATTGTGCGCGTTCACACATGAAACATTAGCTTGTTTAGAAAGTTGATGCAGTGATTTTGATGGGCACTGAAACATGTTCTGAAATTTTTGAGGGTGTCTCTTCATCCAACACTTTTGGCCTAGCTGATCGTTGATTATTCTCAACTGAACTAGTATCTTCAAATTTGCTAATCAATGACCTTACAGTATATCTGTTCAGAAGCTTTGCATCAGGAAATTCTTGTAAGAACTCATTTTGAACTCTTATGGTGTATTTACTGTTATTTGCATACACTTTCTTGACGAGAAATATTTGTTTGGCATTTGAAAGAACCATTACACAAAAATTACAATCAGACAAAAATCATGTTTCACTTTTGCAAATTTACTGCCAACATCTGTTGGTCATTTTCAAACAACAGTATGACTCCTCACACAGAACTGCCATCTGTTGGCAATTTTGGGAACTACAGTACAAAACAAAACACAAGGAGAGGAATAAAAAATTACAAATATACTCCACTGCATAGTTACTTTCTGATCATCCTGTACTTGGTCACTCTCTACACTTATGATAAAGTGACATTGTAGTTGTTTTACTATATCTTGTCACTCTCCACATTCTTATGATAAAAAATGGCATCTAAGGTGATGGAAAGTATCTTTTTTTACTTTCCACATTCTTAGATCCATGTCACCCTCAGGTTGAAGTACACTATCTTTTGTTACTGTCCATATTGTAATAATAGGTGAAAAGGTGACAAACATGCTGATATACATTATCTATTACCACTGCCCACTTACTTATAATAAGTGACAATCAGGCTGATTTACAGTAACTTTTGTCACTGTCATCATTCTTATAATGAAATGTGACAACTAAGTTGATGTACATTGTGCCCTTTGTTTTCAATATTCACCTTCTTTTAATAAAGTGGTTTTAAAGCTGATGCAAAATATCTGTTGTCATTTTCTTAAAAGGAAAATCGACAACCAGGTTGGTAAACAATATCTTTTGTCACTGACAACATCTAATATATATAAACACAAGTTGTCATCCTGTCCTTTGGTAATGCTCCTGGAAGTAACAAAGGTAAGTAATTTTCCATTCTAAAAACTGATTTAAATCTGAGTGAAACAAATTTGCCTTTTACATTGAAAAGACAGCAGTTTCCATTAATTCCACTTTTTATTATAATGGTGAATAAACTACAAGGACAAATTTGTGACCATGTAGGAATGTTTTTTACTGAAAGCAGCATTTACTTACAGACAGCTGCATTTTTCATTAGCACAAACAAGATCAGAAAATAATCTGAAGATATTTGTTGTTGGTAGGGATAACCTAAGAAAATAATTGAAAAATTAAAAATTGTTCACAAGAAATGTAATATACTATGACATATTTCATTGATTAGTGAGAATAAAAAACAGCAAAATCAGTGGAAAAATTCAAGTGCTTCTCTCTCTGATAAAATAAACACTAAGGTCATGACACATAATTGGAAACCTTGGATCACTACAAATTGGACCTGAAAAAGCTTCTCACAATGTTATGATAGTGTCATTGTAATAAACAGTAAAAGGGCAGTAGATAAAAATCAATAGAGCCCTATACATCCATTGCTATAATCATAGGATTCATCCACTGGTTGGGAACTTGGTTTCAACTAGTGTAGAGATTGAACATCTTTTTATCAGTGCACAGTTCTGCACATTTTTCTTATTAGTTTCAAACCAATGCCTTTTTTTTATGGTAGTAGACTGAAACCACTTCTGAAACACATTGGTCTGGTCATTTCCATGTGATTAGTTTCAGGTCATGAATCCACTACAGAGGTTTGAGAATCCACAGTATTTTGATGGCAAGAAAATTTCCTAAGTAACTGAAATGAAGGTAAATTCTCAACCTATCATTCTTATACATATTATATTTGGTGTATTGGCTCCAGCTGAAGTTTCTACAATCCTGCATCTCTTATCTTAAACAAGCCATTGAGTTGATTAAGTTTTCCAAGTAATTCCAGAAATACAAAAATAACCCTACATAGTATCTTGTTGGATGCCAGTAAGATACATGACCTTTGACAGGTGTAGCTTCACATCTTTTCAAAGTGTTTTACATGTGCATATTATTGTGAATGAAAAACTAAAGATATATCTTTAGATAGAGACTGCCTCTTACTCCTTTCATCATACCACATCTATTCTCCTTCCCTCCTACTTCTCCATTTCCTATTTTTTTTCATCCTCATACTTCGTTCCTCCATTATCGTTACTCTTACCTGTCCTATTCATTTTTCTATCTCTTCATCCTCAATTTCTTTCATGAAGCAGTTCTTTCCATTTCACTTCAAGCCTCCAGTTCCTCCTCTCCAACTTTTAAGTCAAGGGAAAAGCTGTTGCTTTCTGTTGCAACAAAATGTATGCTTTTACTCCATGTTTAATGTAGAATTAATTTCTGAGATGTTTGTAGCTAAACAATTTAATCATTTCTGAATACAGTAGCACTTTGTGGTATGAATGTTTAATTAACGAATTTTCACAATAACACATTTGAAAAATTAATACCCTCTTTTCGTTATGCATAATGTATTTTCACTACAACAAAAGCACACAAAGCTATGAAACAGGAATTTTGCTATAAGCAATGAGTGGTGATTGGTGCATATCTGTCGTGCGTCATCTATCTCGAGGCGACGACTCCACCCACCATCCCTCAAAGTCATGACAACTTCCATTCTGGTCACCAAACTCATATTGTTCATGATATACACCCAGCGTTAGCCATTTCTATGAATTTTATCTCAAAATATCTTGCCGTCTTTCATCACAAGTTCCAAACCCTGCCCAACATTACCAGCTAGTACACCAGGTAAAAAGTCTAGTCTGTAAGTCTTGATACAAATGTAGACATTGTGAAACGACATGAAAAAAGTGAATGCTTGCACCTTCAACTGAGCATGCCATTCTTAATAGTGCCGACAAAATGAAGACACTGCATTGAGAATAACTAAAATGCAAGATACTACAATACAGAAGATGGAAAATGTAGTTTGTAGATTGAAAAACAAACACAGCCACTGAGTTTTAGCATGATTTGGAAAGAGCAACATCATATTGGCAAAAACTAAGAAATCATGAAGACAGAGAAAGATTCTCAACCAGACAATAGATGTTTAAAGCAACAATAGCTGGTTTGAATGTTTTAAAAAGTGCGCTAATCTACATCACATACAGTGGAGTGAAAGAGTGCTGGTGCTGTAATAGCTGAACATTTCCTGTAGGAATTGAAGAAAATCATAATGGGAGGCAGATATATAGCAAATCAAGTGTTTAACATGGTCAAAACTGGACTGAGTGGAAGTGGTCAAAAGTGAAATTTTCAAGTTTGCAACTCTTCAATTGAGTGATGTAAATGATTACTTTCTGGAAATAGTCCATATCCTGGAAGATGTTTCTGAGAACATGGAACTGCACCAAAATATGCTTTAAGAACAAGGGTCAGCATATAAATATGCTCTGAATATTTTGTAAAGGAACTGTGTACCCACTCTTGCATATCAAGCAAAAGTTCAGCTTACACTTCTCCTTGGAGGCAACACAGAGGGTAATTTTAAGCTGACCACCTAGTTTATCATTCAGAGAACCCACATGCTTTGAAGGTATAGAGCAATACCTATCTTCCCGTGGTTTGGTATTTGAATCACAAAGCTTGGGTAATGGCTATTCTCTCTTAAGATTCTTTTGTCTCCGGGTATTGCATCTTAACCATCCTGGATAACAAATGACTACTGATTATCATCAATGCTCCCGATCATCCAGTCTTGAAAACTTTGATAACATCAACTTGTTTTTCGCCTTCAAACAATGTCAGTAATTCAACTGAGAAATTGTGATGTGTTCAGCACTTTTTATGGCTTGAAAGAAAGCAGGAAGGGGTGAACACAAATTGTCAAGTAGGTGCATGAAGCAGATTTTACAGACGATAATGAATATATAAATGATTTATTGGAATCTCACGCTGGTGATGTAATAAACAAAAAGTTTATAGAGCTGGGTGCACAGGAAAAAAGAAATTACTGATTTTCAAACTTCCCGAAAAAAGTCTTATTGCAAAGCATGTCGCAACATTTTGCAGTGAATAACCCATAGCAATGTTCACAGGTGATCTGAATGTGGAACGCAGCCTCAACATGAACAGAAAGGCTGAGGACACCTTTCTTGGTCATAGGGAGCTCTATAAAATGAAACAAGGCAAGCAGACATCACTAGATACTTTCGAGGTGAGGAACACAGCAACTTTCTAATATTCTACCTCTGAACCTCAAGCATAAAATTATTTCAGTGAATCATTACCTATCAATGTCAAATAGCACCATTCCATTTTCTTTTTTATATTACTGTTCATTATAAATAAATAAATACACCTGTGTACTAAGATCACTGAAAGTTCATCTAATTATTACCTTTAAATTAATGGCAGTTCATTTTCATTTAACGAACTTTCAAGGAAAAACATTCGTCTAGTAAAAAAGTTATTTTTCAACCCACACAAAATGTGAGGGAATGCAAAGATGCTAGCTACAGCTCTCAAGATATCCTAGAAATTTTGAAAAATCAACTTGCCACATTTGATTACACGCATAGATTAGCATCTTTAATATTAACTTCGTATAAGCTACTTGCCCCACAAAAATACCATGTTGGCTATAAGCTTGATATACATATTTGGCATTTATAGAAAAGCAGTTCTTTTGCATAAATCAATCTTGATGTCACCTTTGTAAATTTTTCTTTTAATACAATAAATGAATCTGTAAATAAGATTACATGAGGTTATGGGGCAATTAAGGAAGTGAATGAATATAATTTTTATTTCTTGGTTAATGAATTTTAAAGTTATAATTTGCCTTTTTGTTTAGAACATGCCTCTACATCTGGACGGAACCATTCGTGTTCTTGATGTAAAATCTTTAAGCTTACATAATAAAACAAGGGTTACGAAAGTTCTTGAAAAGGACCTATTTCTTAAGAATTTTTACAGGTCTGTGTAGAACTGCTTTAAAGTGAAACATCAAGGTATAGCAGACATTTCTAAACAGAAAAATGTAACCATAGAATGAATTTCATATATAAATTTAGAGAATTTCTGTACATGTTATAAAAGCAAGGAAACTGTTCAAAGTATTTTGCTGAAATGATTTGTTATACATGTTAACATGATTGTCATAATGCTTTATTTTCTAAATGGTTTGAAAAAGAATGAAATAAAATTAGTATGATATTTACCTACGGTTTATAAAAAGATAATAATGGTGTTACAAAAGCTGGTCTAGAAGCCAACATTATGTAAACAAATGAACTACACATAATCAGTGCCCTGGTTTTCATTTCATGCAGAAAAGTAATGATGATTTTAATATAATCAAGAATTTCATAATCAAACTGTTAATTTCATATTTTCATTAATAAGACTTTAGGAGGGGTAATACCATGCTTTCTAATTTTTCTACTGATCCAATAACAAGTATTTTGATCAAATATTTATTTTACAATCATAATGTAATAAACTATTGAGTCTCCAATTATCCAGGCATTTCTTTTCACATTTTACTAAGTGTGACAGTGGCATTAGTTACACTCACAAGTATCCAAAATTCCTGTGCAAAGTCATCAGTTTCTTTCTCTAAATTCACTGCTAAAGTCCAGAGCAATTGGATTTACTAGTGAATAACTGTTTTGTAACTTGTTCTAAAAATGTAGATAGTAAATACACAATTTTAACTTTAGGATATTTGAATTTAAAAACATTGATTAAATGTAACTGCACAAATGCACCATCTATTTGGTAAATGGACCCTGCTTAATTGAGCTCGACTGAAAATGTAATTAAAATCTGCTATTAAAATATTATCCTAAAGGTGCAAATATATCTTCTCCAGAATAGGGTTTGAAGCTCTATACATTTGGAGTGTTTAAGGCATAATTGAACCTAGATCATTCAATTTAACTTCTAATTTTAAGTTAGAATTATTCTGCCTTCAGTATCAGTAAATCATTCAGGCTAGACCACCCACTCTGCATTTACATCCACTAGCAAAAATTATTTTATATTTGTTTCTGGAGCTCCTACAAACAGGAGAAAAAAGTTTAGTCTATTCAAATCACTTAATTATTCCCCTAATATTCAGAGAATAAATAAAATCATCAAATCCACAGTGAAATTCCTAAAAGCAATTACTCAAAAGAAAGGATATCTGAACTAGGTATAGTGTCCTTTCACTCTGATAGGTTAATTCTAATTGACATTACTTTAACAGGTTCTACATTAGAGATTTGTAAGACTTTTTTGATCTGTGATATCTTCTGTTCCAGCCAGATGCTTGCATCCACGTTTCAGTTTCCAATAGCTTGTTTCTACAAGGTACATCTGAGAGACTTTCAATTGTAGTTTGAAAAACTTTTGCAGCTAGATGGTTTAACAGATCAATCAATTAAATCTGGCTTACACTAAACATTTTCTTGAATCATGCTTTTAAAAAATTAAGGTATTTATCTTTGGTTAAATCACTTGATCAAAATCTATTTAACTGCACTCTATGAGATATAACTTGCCTAACTGTATAAGAATTGATGCTTTAGGGAAAATATTATTTTAAAATTAGTTTTATTATTATTATATTATTATTGGTCACTACAGAAACTTCATGTTAGCCAATTATTACTAGTAGTAGTAGTAAAGTTAAAAGTTCATGTTTCTATCATCTGCTTAAACTGAGCAACATTTGCAAGAGCAATGTTAATCTTGTGAAATGGACTTCCAAACCAAATTTATATATATATATATAAAATAAAAATAAAAGCACAATTGCTTTTCATAATTAAACTGCTGTGACATAAAAAAAAAAATTCAGAAGAGGTGTTAACTCTATTTAAGTTTCCATGTTATTTCTAAAAAGTAGATCTATTTAATTCATACATTTTATTTATACCTTATCTTTTTTAATTTTACAAAAAGGAATATACTTTACATAACAAAATAACAAGTGTTCCAAGCAGAGAAGAGTAAACATTATGTATTAATTATTTCTGTATAAATTCCATGATCTATTTAAAACCCATATTGTCTGCTAAATTCAAGCCACACAACAGAATTCTCCTCTTTATTAAAAATTAGCCTAATTTAGTTTCAAGGGAAATAGAACTACCAAACCAACTACAAAGGCACAAAGAAAAATACAAATTTCAAAACCTAGAATACAAGTTGCAAAAAGGAGACAGGGTGGAACCTCACTGCAGTGTAGGTTCTGAGTTAATTTTTAGATGCAAAGTTAAATATAAAATGATTCATCCAAGATCTGCACACTAAATTAGCAATTGTATTTTAACTATTTGTATTATACAAATGAAATCTCAAGATATTCCATGATACAGTTTTAATCAAGGATGTATTTACTATTAGTGGGAGTTTTTCTTTAAGTGATATCCACCAAAGGCTAATTATCTCCAGATTTCAGACATCTTGCCAGACAAAACTTTTCTGTCTTACACAAATACAAATGCCTTTTTTATCTTCATCTAACAATATCTGCTCAAATGATTCTTTCCAGGCTAGATAGCATTGCTATATCTCAGCACATGCTTAAAAAGATATACCATTATTCTACTTAGAACCATGTCATTAAATAAAAATATTTAGCTAAAAATTAAATTAGATAATTTTCTTCAATATTCACTTTTCAAACCAGTAATATTTTGTTGTAAAACCTTCAGGATAACCAAGCATTTACACATCACCATAGTAAAGTAACAAATGAACCTAGATTTTTTTAAAAAATATTATTGTACAAGTAGCCTAAGTTTTCAGCTAACACACTACCAGATGCCCCAAATCTTTCTACTTTCCATGAAGGCAGTTTTCTCTATTAAACACTCACATCTAGTGACATTTCAAATGACTGTATATGCACAAATACCATGTAAAGCATTAACTAAATCTAAAAGCAGATTTGTTAATATATTGAAATTCTTTGCCAAGTTTCAGAGAAAAATAAGTTAACAAAAACCATGAAATTTAACTTATTACCAGTTATATAGATTTCTATCAAATCCACCACATATACCTGATTGGCAGACTAACAATTAATAAAATATAAAGCAAAAATTCAACTGATAAACTGCAGTCTCTCTTCTTTCGCAAATTTCTACACTGTCAAAACTGAAGAGTAAAAGTAGAGGCACATTTGTCTCCAAGCAAATTCAGAATAGATTGGTTATTACATTAATTTTATACAGCATACCATCATTAATAGTTATTTTCATATCCTATCAAATTATAGTGAATAGAAAATGAAATAAAATGAAAAGGTAATATCCATTGTTTTTTTTTCCCTAGTCTGACGTGTATTGTAGAGTTGGTAAAGTGAAAGAAAAGAGGGAGAAATTGCACCAAACAATTAATGAACTGGTTAACCTCAGATTTTTGTTTTTAGTTTGTTCATTTCTACCTTATGAAAGCTGAATAATTTCTGAATGCACAAGATGGTGAAAATTATTTCTGTATTAATATTTTATATTAGTAGGTACAAGTATAAACTTAGAAGTCATTGTAGATAGAGACCTACACTAACACGTGAGATATATGTAGCATCAGTCTTAGTGGTAACTGTTTTTCTTCCACAAATCCATAAAGACCATCAGATACCTCCATAAATTAAGCACATCCACACAATGCACTCATGTTCCTGCTTAGACTAAAACAAATGATAAAAATGTGTAAGCCAACTCTTGATATCAATTCAGGCATTAAACATTTAAAATGCTTGATTCAATGTCTTTGAAATGTACCCATCCCTGAATAAATCTACTCTACAGAATAACAGAAAGGCTGCACTCACCAGCAGCAGTATTATTTTAAAAGGTATATATATATGGAATACTAACAAACCACTAAAGGAACCTTGCAATAAAATTGTTGTAAATGCTAGTAAAAATTAAAGGTATGATGTAGAAACTCCAATACAAAATTTATAAAATTAGATGGCTCCAGCCACTGCATCTAAACTCCAAATTTAAAAATTTTTTTAACAAGTGGTGATTCATGAAAATTAATGCAAAAGTATATATACAGTAAATTTTATATAAAATTGTTATATTTGACTAAATCTGTGCATTCTATTTATTTTCCCATATTTTTTTAATTTGAATGTTTAGCAGTGCAGCTAGGTATTTTACCAGACATTAAATAGATCTATCTATTTGGTATTACTTATAAGAGAATTTCAACTTTTCAAAATAATACATTTGTTTGTATGTAACAAAAATTTCAAGTCAAGACAACTTTTACAACATGAAATATAAATTGGATTACTAAATATATTAGTTTCATCACTAGCTAAAAATAATGTACAGAAGTATTACTAAAGGGAGAGGCAGGAGGAGGAAGCAAGCAGGCTCTAATACCAGAAGATCATAAAGAACCTAAAACCATGTAAAATAAAATAAAATAAAATAAAAGCTTTCTTATACGGAGAGCTGTTAGCTTACTAGTCTGAGGATATTTTAAGACAATGTTAAGTATCCAATGGCATGTACAAACTGGGAAGTAGTTTAACACAGTTTATTCAACAGTCTATTACTTTCCACAAGCATAAACACATTCTCATAAACTGCCTTTTATGTTGACTGCAGTGGACTGCCTGGTAAGCCAAGACACAGTAGTCTAAAAGTTAGTAAATCTCCAATCCGTCAGGGATGTGCCTGAGTGATGATGCTAAGTGTAAAAAAAAACACAATGAATGAACGTGGTTGCTGTACTACTAAATAGCACAACAGAAGCATCTGGGTGTTTCTGACAATCTGAGGACCAAGACTAAACAAAACAATACTAACCCCACAGGTGTAAGATGAATATGAGTCAGATTTCTCTGGAAATATACAGAATTTTTTTTTAAAAGAAAAAACTCACAGCTGCCCAGTTTAAGGAGATTTAGAAAAGGGTTTTAAATATTTTTTTGTATTTGTTAAATGTTTTAAGATGGATTGCAAGCAAGAAACACTGAAAAACTACAGTACTACTAAAATTACAAAGCAGTTTACATGTCTGGAGCCCAGAGTGAAGTGATGGACAATTTATTAATGAAAGAAAAAACAAACAAAAAACAACAAAAAAAAAAATTTTGACAGATGAAGATATTACTTTTTGTCTTAACTACAAGAGACTTGGTGGTAAACAGGTCAACAAAGGAATGTTGTTACCAAATCCACTTTGTGAAGCTGGGAACCAACTAGGAAATGCTGTCAACACTACACTGGTTGTAAACCAGTTACTGATGAATGAACATTTAGCCCTCATCTTCTTCTTCATCTTCTCCTCCCTCACCCTCAGCATCATCACCTTCTCCTTCCACATCCTAAAATTAAAACAATATTTTTGTCGATATTTGAAAATGCTGGTCAAAAGCTTTATACTTTCTTATCTATCTGTTCAAAGTGTTTGCACACACACACCAACTCAAAATTATTAGGCATATGTATTTGTTTACATTCAAGTGACATCACAGAAAGGTAAAGGAAACAAACTTAATTCTATAAAATTGTCAGTCCACTGTCTCTTTACCAAAAGCATTAATGCAAATTAAATGGATGCTGCAGCATGAAAAATCCGCTACAAGCTGTATAAGGAATATCAAGGAAAAGGTGAATAATATCATGAAATGTGCTTCTGTGCATGACTTCAATGTTCTGAGATTGACAGAAGACTAGAAAGCAGTAGGCATGATTAAAACTGCCATGACAGCATGTTGCACATATTCAACCCAATATTCATTTGTCATTTACTAATATGACAAGGCATTTTCTCAGATGAATCAAGATTTCACCTAATAAGCACTAACTGAAAGCATGGTATCAAAGTAAATGATATCATACTAAGTACATTTTACTGACTGACAGATTTGAAATCAATCATGATTTCTGGTGTCATTAGCTTTTGCCACAGAACATTGCTTCAGTTCTTTAGTAGTAGTGAATGGAGAAAAAAATCTAAAAGTTATGGTGGTAATTGTTTTCCCTTTTTATAAACATTAATGAATACCACACAGTTCAGCAAAAAAAATTTTTTTAATCCTCATACTGATAGATCACATCAATACTATTTCTAACAGCAGGACACACTTTGCTCTTATGGTTTTTTCTGTCATTGCAATTTGCTAGAAGCAAAGATCTTTTAGCAAAACCTTGAAAGGCCAGCGAAGTAATGTTGCATAGCATGTTTTGTGGCTGCTGGATGGCTTTCCCACTACTGACTTTTGTGCAGTACTCTACACATCACTTTTAAGATGCCCTTATTAAAGTGATTAGAGATAACTGACATACAGTAATTTGGGCAAGATTTTCATTACAAGAGTTTTATTATAAACAAACTTCAATTTCTAATGTTTTACTATATATATACACAAAGAAATGATTAACTAGCCATCCCAATATATTTTCCTATTAAGCAATGCAATAAAAAATGTAAGTTTCTTAATAAAACAAACATCAACAACAAGATCATAACAGCTGATGGGGAAAGAAGAGAGATTTTAAAATTTCAGATAACTTTAGAATCATCTCAAGAACTTTTGTAAGGACACTTAAAATTTCTCTTCAGCTAATATGCAACTTTGGAAATAATTATGTAATCCTGTTTAAAAATTGGAAATGTTGAAGTTCAATTTTTTTTAAAGAATTACAATAAGAAATGGTCAAGAACAAGTCTATCTTCAAGACTTAGCACATAGAAATTACAATATTAAAAAAACCCAAATCACACCTCCTCTTCAAAGTCCTCTTCACCCTCTCCATCATCATCATCTAATCCCTCCTCATCTATTTCTTCATCTGAAATAGGAAAACAAATTTTACTCTCCATCCAATTCATGATCCAACCCTATATTTAGGCCACTTTGATCTTCATGACTGCAAATTGATCAATGGAATTGCTTTGAAAGTGCAACTCTAACTTTATCCATTTCCTTCTTGTAAAAATTTTGCCCTTTTCTGAACTGAAGTTTTAAATAATTTCTTTAAAAATAGAAAAACTCATAAACACAAAAACATTTATTATAAGGAACATTCATAATCTATCATAAAAGATCATTTCTAGTTATAAGACACGTATTTTTAAAATGTTTTAGCCAGTAATGTCATGTAAAAAAAAAAAGAATTATCTAATTCAAAGCAAGCAAGCAATTTAACAAAGCTTTAGTGACTGAAGATGTAAAATAAATGACAAATCTCACTTCCTTTGGGCACGTTTATTTTAAAGCCTTGATGAATTAACAGAATTAACGAATTGCAACAAAGGCAGTAATAAAAATTGATTTTATAAAAGAAACCAAAGACTGTGGATAGAAAAAACTCATTTGACATGGCAGCTTATATCTGCTCTAAATGTAATTTAATTAGTCCCCCCCCCACCAACATTATACGCAGATCAGTTTAAGGCAATAACAAATTATACTACAGTAACACCATTCAGCTTCAATATTCTAATTCCCCACCCAGTAACCATTTAACTATTATTAAATTCCAACATTTAAAAAAATTTGTGATTGCTTTACATGCAAACAAAATAGATTTATTTACAAAATGAATATATTTTATTTTTCCTCCCAATGACACACACCACATTGTTTTTATTGAAAATTTTTTTGTCTTATTATTAATAAAAAAATACAGCCATTTAAGAGTAAAATTTTTACAACAAAACTTCATTAAATTTATTTTGCACTGTACTTATTGACAAAAATACTTTTGAGGTGTGTAACAAGTCCTGAAAATGTTTAAGGCACAATGTTAGTAACTGGATACTTTCCTAAGAATCTCAGCCCACATCAACTACTTACCATCCGCACCTCCACCCTCCTCCTCTTCAACTTCTGATGCCTGCAACAACAAGAGACTAATTAGACATCTAACAAAAATATCTTTTCCACTTTGTTTAAACAATTTCTTTGTAACATGTTTAAAGCAAAAAGGTTAAATTTATAAATTGTTTCACTTGCAAGTAACTGGAAAAAAATTAAGCATTCCCCCATCCCAAAATGAATTCTTACAACCTCAACAAGAACAAATTTCTAGTAAAGAAAGCAGCACATGACATACTAGATAGTACTGTAAAGGGTTTGGCCAAATGTCATCTTTTATAACCTCTCCTAATTCATCTGCTCCTGCATCCCCATGATCAGTAAACCAGCAGAAAAATGACTCCTGTTCTTCATGGTTCCTCTTCCGACAGCCTTTTCCTGGTGTACTGGACTTTTGGGTCAAATCCTGTATAACATATATGTATATACCCTGAATTTCCCTCTAATCAAATAAAATGTATACCAGTCACTAGATTTCAACCTTAAATATAAAGACTTTAAACAAAAGAAAACAAATAATCACCAATCTTTATTGTAATCTGTCATTTCTGTATAGTTGTGTAGTTTAATGTACATTTTCTAAAATAATGAGAGCAATTATAGTTATATCTATTATCACTAGAAGATAACAGAAAGCATAAGAAAAAACCAAAAATATAAAAGCTCACATTGAGTTGATTTGAAATTTAAATTTTGGAAGCCAACAGTAGAAAAGACGTGTGTTGTTTTTTTTTTTCTGAAGTAAAATTTTCACATTGGGAAGTCTTTTCATTTTTTTAGATAAGAATTTTCAAATTTGTACCTTTCTCAAATTGTGGTGATCTGACTTATTTTAATAAAAATACAAGACAACAAAACAACCCCATTTTCTATTATCTTAACAAATCACAACAATAATAAACTCAAAAAATTTTCTGAAATTTTAATTTATCTGATTTTAAAGACAAGCTGTAATTAGCTAAATTTTTTCTTACAAGCCTTCAGTCATTTTGAAGGGGCAAGAGTGTTACTTTAGTATTAGGAACCATGAAAAATGCTAATCTAAATTTAAGCCTGCATAAGTACCAGTTGAATTTTTCCAACAAAAAAAAAATGCAATTTTGTTATACATCTAAAATAAATGAATCATAATTGACTGAAGTAGATTAAATCGACAATATGTAGTGAAATGCATCTTTATCACTAATCTGACATTAATAATACAAAAATATATAAATTAAATCTCTGTATATAGAATAAGTTTTATCCATTACCAGTATACTGGAGTATTTTGTTCTGGCTGCAGATACCATGATACTTTCCAATTATAACAGCACACAAGTATTTGCTATCTAAAGAACGTATTGTTAAGAATTCGGTGATATTAAAAGCATAGTTTCATTTTTCACAACAAAAGTCATCATGTTTTTCATTTGTTTGTATGAAAATGACAGCTAATTGTAAAGTTGAGAAAAATGTTACAATAAAATACATCATTTGGAAGCACTTTGAAATAAAGAAAAAATAATCTGAAGGCATCACAGAAAGGAATGTTGCAGTTAATCATAGATGAAAGAAAAAGCCCATCATCAAACCTCAGCACTGTTTGTTTTGTTTACTGGCCTTACAGATTTCTTGATTAAGCATTGGCATTAACCAGTGTTTTGTTAACTTATGCAACAAGTAATATATATACAAAGCAAATTCTTTTAATACAATTGTAATACCAAACTCCAATATATATAGTAAGCTCTATAATTAATGAGACAGAGCAATTTTGTAGGATCCACAAAATCACATTAAATAATTCACACGTTCAACTAGGGGAAAATTAAGCACTAAAATGTAAAATCTTGAAAGCATGTTTAGGATTTCTTTGACACAAACATTTTTCTCCATCTCTTTTGGCACCATTGTACTAAGGCTCCATTAAAGACATAGTATGTAATGGTGGTCCCTCCAAGATTATGATCATAATTTGCTTGCAATGTTCAGGTGATAGTCTACATCTGAGAACAGTCACAATCCTTTTCTGCACACTAAATTATCTCTCACAATCAGCAGTGTGCAAAGGAGCAGTCAAGCACAGTGCACTTAGAAGCTGTAGGTTATGGTGTGTTGCAATAAGATTCCATAGTTTGGTAAATACTGTATCTTGGTACATGGAGTCTCCTCAGCATTCACAAGTGGCTCAAAGTTGCTAGTGTGTTCTGACCCATAACAGTTCCATAATGTGCCATATATCAAGTTTCTCATTTCCCCATGTTTGGAGTTCATCATCTGATAGAAAGGTGTGTGGTCGGAGGCCTAAAATAGCAAATGCAGACAAGAGATCTGAATTAGGAAATCATCTTTTGATAGTCAATTTGTGCTGTGATGAAGTTAGTTTTGATGAAGTTGAGAAGAGTCACTTTAACAACTTCTGTAAGTCTGTGATTTTTGAATGAATTGCCTGATAGGTCTTTATCCAGTTTGACGAGAAAAGCCCTTTGTTATCCAGATTGCTTTGTAAATATCTGATGCATTGTTCCACTGATACCTGAACTAGTACATCATCATTGTTTGTCTTTTGAAACAGTTGACTGAGTTGTGTGACCAATGGTATAAGGTACGTGCCTCTGATGATCCAAAATATCTAAGTAATGACACCAGGGTTTTATAGATAGTGCCAGAGCAGCATAAAAACTGAGCCACCTTTCTTGGTGTATTTTAATTTTCAGTTGTGGTTCATCCAAAATTAATTGAATTTGAACAAGCTTTTGAGACCTTACAAGCTGACCCTTTGTAGTAGTAAAATAACAAAGTTAGGATTTCTTGATAGCCCCCCAGGGCTGGAATGCCTACTGCTGCTTGTGAGGTACAAAGTGCAATTCTGTGTGCAATGCAGTGAACATTCAATAAGTGAGGATTGACCTGAAGTTGTTGCCAAGTAAGTCCTTTATCCCTCCCTGCCAGTCATGGCAATGGCACCATCAGTGCCTAAAACTAAGAGTTTAGACGTTGGAATGTCTCGAGATTGCATGTTTAAGTATCTGTTTAGCAAGGTGACTTCCAGTCCCACCAGCCACCTGCACATGTCAGAAAGATAGTGGATGGGATTAAGTGGATCAACAACTCTAGCCATAATAGACATCTTTTTATGTACAACACTATAAGTACTTTCATCTGCCAAAACAGTAACAAACAGTGCATCTTGGAGCGTCTTTGTGATCTCTAAGTCAATACCTGTAGCTATGGCATCCATTAATTCTGTGGCTGTATAGTTATATTTTTTTCTCTTCACACAGTAGATGCTCTGCATCTGAAATTTTATAAGTGGAATCTTTTCTTTTGTCAGCCGATAAAGAGATTTTAATGCAACGATAATACCACTTCTTTTGTCAAGGCCTCATTAACAGCAGCAATAAACTGTTTTGACTGTGTGCCAGCCTGAAACACATTCCTATGATCCTCAGATAATATATGGCAAGATAACGTACTTGTGTGAAAGTTATTTGTCCCACTGCAAAGTGCGTTCTTTTTGTTTTCCAATTTACAAAGTTAACAAGTCATTAAATTCGTGTTGGGATCATATTCCAACCACAATAAATACAGTCTAAGTCAATATTTTTGGAAAACACAAACCCTTTTAGCTGTCAATTGCAAATTCGAACTACCCCCTAGTTCCTTTGTACTGGAGTCAAAGAAGCCTGAATTTTCTGCATTTTGTGTTTCAGTTCTTCCAATGCCATTTTCCAACCAGCACCTTGTATTGAAACCAACGAAAACTGTGATTGGATGAAATTGCGGGAGTCTGGCGCAATCAATCGCTTACACAGCAGATCAGATTTTACTGAATTGCTCTTTCAGCACCTATTGATGAATCATGTACATTCTAAAGGTAGAACTTGTACACCACCACTGCTTGCTTATCTCCTGTACCATGTAGTTAATGTCCACTGGCCGACTTGGTCCACGGTCCACACAACATGGGAATATCCCTGGTCCACCTTGATCAGCAGCATCGTAATGTCCCAGCCGCACGAACAGCAGAATCACTGCACCAACATGCGAGGCTGGCTATTTGAATGAAAATCTTTGTTTGTTGCCAGTCCTGTCTCCCCCCTCCCTCCACACATTTATATACACATACACACACACATCCTCTGCCACCGTGCACAAAGTGTGGGTCCCCAGTTCGTCGCTGAATTCACATCAGCCAAGGCCCGCAATGGAAAGAAAACATCTTATCAGCTTTTTGAACCACAAGGGATTACATGTATCCGTGAAGGCAGGCAGAAATGGCCAGGAAACCGCTAAGCAAATTTTGTAAACAAACTTGATGCTGAACACACTGTCATGGGGTAAGACAGATCTGTTTGTTTTTGCAACGACATCGTCAATCGACGCTACTCAAGAACAATGTAAAAATGACACCCAGATTAAAAAAACAAACAAAAATAAACTCATGCCAGAGAAGTGGTCTCAGCACAGGAAGTATGTAATTAATATAAATAAAGCAAAACCTACTTCAGAACTGCTGTTTATGAGACAGGTGAAATTATGTTTTAATATAATTGCATTTAACATTATTTATCCTATTTTTTATCTATTAATTTCAAAATATAACATCTGATATTTTTGTGAGAACGATCACTGGCGCAAAACAAATCATGTGAGTGACTGTCCACTCACGCAGGGTTTTCTTTACGAAAAGGCCCGACACACATCAAAACAAGATTTTTCTTTGGAAAAGGAAGTACACGTTGATATGCGCCCAGGAATGCACGTGGATAACAACGAATGTACCAATAATTTTATCAGTGTGTCATTGGCGCATGGCGTGGCCTTAAAAAAATCTTGTCCAATGACAAAGTCCCACGTTTATGTATAACAGCAACTGTTTGCAATGAAAGTAGACAATAGATTTCAGACATTTTTTCTATCAAGTTCAGTATAATTTAAAGAAATCAAATCTTTTATTTAATGACAGCAATTATATAGGCAATTTCATTTCCAATTACCGTGGGATATAGGAATAATTAAACAAAAACAAAATTTTTATATCAATTGACTTTTAAAATATAGTTTATTTATTTACAGAATGATTGATAGTTCTGAGCAACAAACTATTTTTATTTTAAAAAAAAAACCTTGCATGATTACAACAGGCGTTAAATAATCACTCTATACATGTGGAAATCACTGGTAAATAGTACGAAAGACTCACTGCTGTGACATCACTTATCACATACACTGATATTATTACTGTAAAAGTCATCAAACTGGTTGACAGCAAAAAAGAATGGTAAAAATACATGCTGCTATAATAAAAATGAGGCACAATGGGCCATCGAAGGTATCACCAGAAAATACCACAGAATGTAATGCATTTATTTATCAAGAAAAGGCCCAGACTGTCCTATTTCCAACAGAAAGCAGAGATAGCTCAAGCAATTATCTGCTGCCCAGAACAAATTGAAAAGAATTATATTTTTCTGAAATGTCTTGTCTGTCTTGGCTTGACATCTTATGCAACCAGGTCTGTGATGCCAAAGTGGACAGTCAAACATTGTATAAAAGCTGCTGCTAGCAACAGTTACATAGCAGTTCAGCACATCCCCACAATAATAGCAAAAGAAAGTACAGTTGTCCCCTGGTATTTGCAGGGGTTACGTTCCTAGAGCACCCGCGAATATTGGACGTGGTCCATAAAAATGCCTATAAACGTCAAAATATAATGTAAAATATAATAAAAAACATAAATAAATATATAATAATAATTTAATAAAAAATACAACACTCAGAGAAACACTCAAGATAGCTACACGCGTTAAGCTGGGATGATGCGGGGGCTGCATCTGCCTGAGACTGCCTCATGGGCAGCAGCCAATCAGCAAGGAGATAATGAATAACGCTCTCTCTCGGATTGGCTACTTTCAAACCTCCAGCCAATAGTGTTTGTTTTATACTGATATTTTGCTGAATTTATGTTAGTATTCATATTACAAAATTAGTAAATTATATTATTAATAATTTAGCGTTAAAGAGCGTGATTAAATATATATATATTGCCACGAAAAAAAAAAAAGCCATAAAAAATCGCGTAAGATATTTGCGATTCTGTGAATATGCAGGGGTTTCCAAGAACAATTATTAGATAGGTTCTAAGGAAAATTCTGCAAATATCCGGGGCTGCAAATGCTGAACTGCGATTACACAGGGGTCGACTGTAGTATTATTGTGTGGGTTCATTTGCAGGTTCAGCTGTTAGTGATATTGTTCAGATTAAAGTAAAACAAGGAAAGAAGATTATCATCAAATGTTTCAGATTAATACAATACCCAGTAGTGAATGAGTTTGGGCATGGATTTATTCTACAAGATAATGATCCTAAACAAAAAGTTTTGTCAAGAGCATCAGAAGGCTTCCAGACTGACTAATATCATTACCTGGCCATTGGTTTCCATATTTGTTCTTAATCAAACTACTGTGGGATCAACTGGATAGGTAAGTTAAACCAAGAAAAAAAAAGTTATACAACCATCACAGTATTTGGACGGTAGAAATGTCTCGACTGATTTTACAAAAAAGGCTGCATTATATGCCCAGAATACACAAAATATTATAGAAAAAAAAAAGGGATAGAACGGGGAAAATATATTAATTAAAGCAGAATCTGATCATTAACAGCATCTAGATTATTATTCCATTAATTTTCAAAATGACAAATTTAGAGTCTGTCCAAATAATTTTGGCAGTTACTGTATTTATCATGTATTGATAAAGGCAAAATAAATTTTTTATAAATAATAAAGCATTATATCAAACATAAATCAATGTACCTGCCATAAATTTGTCAGATTTAGAAAATTATCATCAGATGAAAGGGAAAAATGTTTCATTATGATAGTAGTAGTGGAAACACTTGAAGTTTCCTGGTACTTATCCACCCTAAAAACACTATGAAAAATGGACTAGAAATTCAAAAGAACAGATTAAGTGGTTGATGCACCAAGAATGTAGAAGGCCAGTTTCTTTTACAATATGAGAGATTCAGAAAGCTGTTGCTCAAAAAATTATGAAGTCCTTGGAATCTACCAGCTCGAGTCAGATGAATTAGACCGCACATTGATGTGCATAATTTAAATTCTGGATTTAAACCTTATAGACCATAATTTTCTGTATTTTATTTTATTATTCTACTTCCTTTAAAATAAACTTTCCGCTTTCAGATTGGTTATACTACCCAAAAACGATTAAGCAATGCTTTCAGTGAATAGTTTCCTTCTGGTTATGTGGTGGTCTCAAATGTTCATACCTTGGATAGCTCATCACTTAGCTATTGGAGCAATGGACACATCAACATGAGTCAGAGGTAAAGTTTTAGTTATCTGTAGTCAATCAGCATGCCAGTGTTTTTGCAGTCCATCAACCCAAAGACTGATGACCCCCAATGACATAAAACCAGTGAATTTCCTCTATGAACTGATGTCAGATGATTTCCACGTGACATAAATCTAACTGTTATGACAAACCAAGAGGTAGGCAAGCTGAGCTTACTGAATGAACAGGTACCAACATGGAGTTGAAAGTAATTGTAGCAGTTAACATAACTATAATTCTATGCCAACCAATGATTATTAGAGTGATGATGACAGACTTAGTGTCAATAGTAGTGACACCCCTGTAATAACAAATAATTTTACTATGCAATTTTTACTTTCTACAGTATAAATCAAAATCTTCTCCTTCATTTTCTGAACAGTTTTTTTTCATTGAGCAGACATCTTGGAAATTGTTTGAACAGGAAGTTAAATTATGGGCCACTTTGTATAACTAGTAAAATTGATTGACATTTCTTAATTCTTAGGATTCAAGAGATTTAAACCTGATGAAATTTTATTAAATATTTTTTTAAAATTTTTCCAGAGAATTAATATGGAACAAAATCCTTTATCATCTTATGTATACAATTTTTCTGATGCAAAATGTATAATTTAAATCAACAATAGGTATTTTCAAAATATCTCATTTTGACTTGATTTAATAAACTAAATTTAGATACTAACATTTAATTTCTGTGATTAATCATACCTTTCCTGTCTTCCATCTGATTGGCGTTGACTTGGACGATGGTTCACCAGTGTCATTCAGATGGAATTCTTTTGAAATTACATCATTCTCAAAGTATGAATTACTGTCAAAATACTGAAATAAAAAACATCCAAGAATTAGACATATGCTACAGAAGCATAATAAATTTTAAAATATTTAATACATACAAACTTTAAGTAACATAAGTTGAAGGTTCAAAGCTAATTTTATTCTATACAAAATATTTCAAATAGAGTACTCCTAATTAAAACAACAAATCACTCATATGATAGCTGTTTCCTTTATTTTCAGTAGATAAACTTTCAATTCTTGAATATAGAATACTCATTTTAAAACAATAAGGAAGAGTTAAAAAGCAGAATCTTGGAAGGGAACTACTCTCAATAATCTCTGATGTACAGGTAAATGAATTAAAATTTTAGCCTGTTTAAATTAAATCCTATAGTAACAAAAAAAGACTTTAATTATGAAAATAGTTACCTTCTCAAGCATTGCTATTAGCAACTAAGCAGTCTGGCATAATAAAGAAAGCAACAAAATATCTTTGACACACAAATGGCTGACTAAACAAGTAGCACTTACAAAATTTATCCTGTACCCAGATTTAATATCCTCAAATTCTTGGACTTCCACCTTTGACAAGTACTGTAAAGCTTCCTCATCTTCCTCATTAAGAAGAGCTGAGACTTGGGGATGATTTACAAACTATCATGAGTTAAGTAAAAAAAAAAAAAAAAAAAAGAAAAAAAAAAGAAAAGCAAAAATAGATTTAAAAAAAAAAGAAAGCATTTCTTTACCATCTGTATTTAATTTTCCCTGCATTTTCCAGAAAATACTAAATTTCACTCCACAAACAAACAAACAAAAAAAAAATACATTACTGGTATAATCCAATTTAAAATAGTAAATTTTTTTTTGTTTTTGATTGTCATGTTTTTATTACTGTCAGAAATGTACTTAGTATTCAAAACAAAAAAAAAAGGTAGGTGACTAATATCCATAAAAAATAATGCCAAATATGATTTAATAACTTAGACTAAATTATTTTTTTAAAGTAATTGATACAATACAATAATAATTCATTTTATTACTGCTGTCAGGAGAAACTTGGATCTTTACTGCTGAATTTACTTCACATTTAGAAGAATGAACTGATCAGCTTAAAAATAATTAGATCTCAATTTACTTCTTACAGTTATACATTATTTCTTGTACTAAAAGCAGTGATTTTCTTAAATGTACAGCAATTTGTTTTACCATGTCCAGTGTTTTGTATATTATTCATTAAAATATTTAACAATTTTTAGTTTTCAACACACTTGATGTCTGTCTGGCAATCAACTTTTCTTCAATCTCTTTCAGCTAAACATTTTTTCTTAGGAAGCCTTTCTGAAGAGATTAGACTTTCTACATGGTTCAACCTTCTCACTATAATCTGTTGATTTGGTAAGAGATTGAATGTCCAGCTTTAACTCTTTTTTCCTGCTTCCTCTCAACTTATTTTCTTTTTTCTTCTGATCTTGGAAGCCTTTCTCATACTTGTTTTGATAGCAGTTGAAACCACAGCTTCTTCTTTGAAATGATACATTTAGTGATCTGATCACAGATTAGTTGCAGGGCTACAACAGTAATTATTTAAATTCTCATCTTCTTTCCTCAAACTCTGGTCATTCAATAGAATCATTGGCAACTTGACCACATCAAGCAGCTATGCATGCATACTCTTAGCTAAGAAAGATCTAAATAGTTAATCCATTCTCTGGGTATTAATATTAAATGACAAATATAACCTGTAGCCAATGATGGGGATACTGTCCAAAAAAAGAAAAACTGTTATGTGTATGATATCCCTGAACTTTTCTTTGCTAACAGGAATATGAGGCTACATCTCATTTGGATTCAGGAATGTGTTCCTGACAAAAAAAAAGAAAAAAAGTAAGAGATAGAAGACTTTCAAGCCTTAACTTCACAACTTTTTTGAAAAGTATATCATCTTATAGGTTTTTTGGCTCTTTTCTTAAAAATCTATTTTCAGAATTTTCTCATTAAGGCAGTGAGAAAAGTGGGGTTTACTTGGAAAAACAAGACAGACAAAAACCAAAAATAAAAAAATAAAATTTTTTTTAAAATTGTCACTGGTAATTGGCAAATAATGGTAGCAGATGGCTGGCAATGTATTTGAAAAATGTAGCTTTGTTTTGATGAGATTGTTATCTATTAACCTCCTGGTTATAAAGAGATACTTTTCACCAAAGTCTGAGACTTTCTTTAATTAACAGCCTTGAAGAAAGCTGCAATGTTTTCCAGTTCATTAAGGATCCATTCATAAACAGAAACATTTTCTAACCAACAAGAACTGAAAATTTGAGGGACATCATTAAGTCCCATCATATTCATGTAATCTTCTATCCTGAAAATTGTGTTTATGAAGAGATGTTTGCTGAACAGGAAGAATATATTTCATTGTTGCTAAAACACCATCTAATTCTAACATGTCGTATCAAACTCCCCTGCTAACTTTGATCATGTTTCTGATCACAAGTCCATCATCTAGTACCCCATCACTAAAATCTTTGACCATATAATCAGCAATGGTGTCACCTGCAACATAACAGAAATATTAAAAACAATTTTTGACATTAAGGCTTCCAATGATAAAAAAAAATCCTTGGAAAGTGTACACAAATTTTGCACATATAAACATTAAATAATCGAAAAGACAGAAAGATAAAAAGTTACTTTGATGATTTAAGCGATACACTTTTCTCTTAAATTATCAAATAAATTTTGTAACTTTAGTTGTGTGGACACTATTAAATATGACAATTCAAAATCAGAAAATGGTTATAACATGAACTTAAATTCAGAATTAAATTATTATTGTAACCCTGTTGAATAACTTCCAAACTTGCCATCATAACTATGGAGTAATCAAAAATAAAAGTTCAATTGTAATTTTATGAGCACAAGATAAATTTATTTCCATATATATCATTATAAAATGCAAAACATCCTGTGTTGTCATTCACTTCCTCCAAACGTAACAAAAAAATTGGTTAGGATTCTTATTTGTTATAAGATACAAAAGTATTGCAAAGCATTTTTGTTAAACAAGTTTCTCCAAAAAACTTTTAGGATGTGCTTCATATCTATTCAAATCAAGCAATCTGCATAAATAAAAAATATGCTTCTGCTAGCAATTCTTAATAATAATTTCATCAAACAATATCACAAAATAGTCTGACATTGTCCATTAATTAATCCATAAAATATTCCACTAAACCAAATTAATCACATACACAATGCACAGAAAACTTTCTATGCCCTACAGGAAAGCTTGGAAGTGATCACATTTTCAAAATACTTTGGAATATCTTCATTTTAGTTGAAAGAGTTTGAGCTGATAATGAAGGTAAAGTCCACAAAATTTATAAATAAACCACAAGCATTACTGCTATCTGCTTCATTTTCTAGGTGCAACAGAACTTTCAAAATTCCAATTTCACTTCCATCAGTAAATGTCTGGAACAGTTACAGAATAAATTTTTTTTTACAAATGTAGTTATATGCAATCCCAAAAAAACTACTAGTACATAGATAGCACTGCTCAGGGGGTTTGCTGCCTTTCACGTGAGATTTCAGTGAACTTCCATTCCATTCAAGTTAGTAGTTTGGTGCACATAAAACAGTTTCCCATAGGTCTTTAAATTTTCTGATGCAGAAAGTCTGCTTAACTCAATCACTTTTGATTGATAGTGCATTCACCCAGTATTATAAAAATCTAATTTTCTAGAACTGGCCTAGTATATTGCTAATACTTTTTTTTATCTCGCATATCTAAAAATGAAGATTTCTAGTAGAGATATCCAATAGGTTAATTAGATCAAATGAAGTTGGAGTATGCCAGGCAATCTTCCCTACCTTGCTAGTATTCTGGGTTACAGCCTACAGAAGGTCAAGTGCAACAGTTTGTTTTGATTAGCTTTGTTAGCACAGAAATAACAACCATCACAAGATCACAAATGAAAATAATTAACCTCACAGAAAGATATACGGGAGTCTCTCCATGCATAACTATCTGGAATGGAAGCAAGACTAAACACACTAGATATGTATTTATTTCAAGGTTGTTTTACTTCATTTGATTGTTAATGATTGGCTTCCTGAATTATATTCCAGTAATGAATATATAAAGTTCTTTTTAAGGTTATTTGTGGATTAAAGGACTTATCAAGACCATGCAAACCCTGAACAGAAGATGTCAGTCTATCTTGTATACTTCCAGACAACAAGCATTTTAAACCTTTTAACTTCAGAACTGAACATCAAGAATCATGCACAAATAATTCAAGAGCCTTACAAACCAAAACTGATTTAATATGTTCTTCTAATTCCTATCCAGACACTTATAGCTCTTTTCCTACAATACTATTTCTAGATTAAATATTTTTAATAAATTTTAGTAGAAAAGATTGCCTAGATAGTTATGGAAAGAAAATGTCAGATGAAACATGTCACTTTTTTCTTTCCCCATTTCATGTTTTAGAATAAACAAAAAAAAAAGTTACTACCTATTATTCTCTTTATTCAGATACAATATGAAAGCACCTAAATCATGCAAACTTTTAAATAGAGAACATGATAATCAACACAGTTCTGAAGATTTTTTCAAATGTAAAATAAGTCCACTACTTCAGCACAAAAGGATACAGCTGTAACCCAGAAATTTGGGATCTTTCCAATGAGTTCTGATCTTTTCTGAAAATATGGTTGACGTAGTTTGTTGTATTTCTGCTCTACTTTGAGAATCTCTTCACTGGCCTGCTCATTTAGTCGGTCAATTTCATTCTGAACCTCATCTATTTGCTCAATTGCCTCCTGTTGCTCTTTATCTTGAAAAGAAAAAAAAAAAACACTAAAAACTATGGAAATCAATTTTTAAATGAAATCCAATTTGGTAATATCTTCAGATAAATTGTGAACATTTGCATCTGTAAAATGTGAATGATTAAAAATAAACTATTTCCAACAGGTTTGTGGTATTACAAAAAATTTGAATCATCCTCTATGCCAGATATTCAACTACTATTTTTTTTTTAAATATAAAATCACAGAAATTTATTTCAAACTTTACTCCAAATTATGATTACTGTTGATAAACCAGTTTGGTTAAATGTCAGTTAATTACAAAATGTTAAAAACTGCAGTTAGTTTGTTGTGAATACATACAACAAACCTGCTCTTTTCCCACCAAGTGTATCAGGTATCATGCTTCTGTCCAATTAAAAAAAAAAAACAACAAAAAATAGGCAAATTTAGTAAGGATAAATTCTGTCATGGTTAGTGATGAGAAAACAATTAGTCCAAATTATAGTTAATATTTTATAATGATTAAAAATGTTAAAGTAATGGACTGAAGCTGTTAAATGCAACTAATGGAAGTGCTCTCGAAGTAATGTGTAAGAATAAACCTCATATCTCCAACCAGTAAAAGTCAAGTTTTTTAAAATGATAAATTAGGTATTTTTAAATTAGTAGTAATATTTTTGTTCAGTCACTGTTAAATAAATTATGTCATCAATTTTTCATGCTTAGTTTTTTTTCTTGGAATGAAAAATTATCAGTGATTCTTAATATTTTCTTTTAGTGATACATTACAAAAATGTTATCATATATTCTATTTCTGAAATATTTTTTTAAAAAAGGGAATTCAATGTGTGAGCATCATAGTGGTGAAATATTTTAGATATTAGGGATTTCAGATAAAAGTAAAGCTTAACAAGGTGTGTTAAGTGTTGCATATAATCAGTCCTGATAATCTTAATTAATTCTATTATCCCAACAAAAAATTTAGTATCAGGTAATACATTTTCAGACCTTCATCTAACAAAGTGTATGATGAAAGATTAAAAACAATATTTAAGCAACAAGTAGACAAAAAAGTATGACTATTTGGGAATTTCAAGCACCAATACAGGTTGTTTATGATGGTTACTTCTGTGATTCATATTTATTGAGGTGAGAGAATTTTTACCAATCTTATTAATAAATCATAAAGATAATCTATAAATTATGATCATTTAATATTCTGCAATTACAGAGATATTTTCATTTGAAAATCACAGAACAAAAATAAAATCAAGACTATATTTAGTCTGACAGTAAACAAATGTTGTGTCACCTAAAATATCTAAGAATGCACTATAGTTTTGTTTTGTACCTATCATGCCCATGTCATTTTGTATATTTGACACAAATTTTAACATTATACATTTACAATCAAGTCGTAAGCAGTATTAATAGTGTCAATCCCTTTGAAACTACAAGGATATTGATTTATATGTAATACGAACTTCACCTCTTATTTATTCATAGCAGTAAGAAAATATTTTATGGGTGACTCAATATGGGCTTAGTGAATTAATCATTTCCAAGACAAATGCTTTAGTATGTCCAAAATGAGTCATTTAATGATAGGTTCCGCATTACATTATGCAGCAAATACAAAATGCTGGTCCATGCAACATGATACTGAAACAGCACCTTCTAATATATAATTCAAGCATAGATCCCATTTCTCAAAATTTAGTTGCTCTGCCAGAGATTCAGACAAAATGTTGAATGTGTCTGATGTTAACATCGACCATGAAGATGGCAAGGAGAGCAAGGTCAAATGCAGTAAGAAACTAGAGATTCAAGAAACTAATCAGTATTGGCACCTCTGTGATAAGTCAAGCTCCTACATCCAATAATCCTAACAGAGATTGGCTATTCAAAATTATACATACCCTTGATGTCATTTCAATGCCAGAAACTGAAGCCTACCAAGAAAAAAAGTGAAGAGTCAGGTGCATCCAACAATCAAGTCCATTACTTCCTGGTGAGAATAAAGAGTAGAAAGACCTGCATGCTGTGCTACAGAAATGGCCACAAAATCCCTTCTGGTCACAGAACAGAAACATGCTTTTGCTGCTAACTCTGCATATTCTCATGTAGTTGTGCAGGGTGGGATGATCTAGTAATCATATGAATGAACATTGACTACAACAATGTCTAACCACTTTCTAGAAGTGAAAGACTTTACCTTAGATTTGTTACTTTCTGAAATATAAAATGAATTTTCCATTCATTTTCTAGACATATTTCCTTTTTATCTGGATGACTGAACTGTGCACTAAGTCATTAATGCAGCAACCTTGTAAACTAAACTATCTAAAGGATGCTCCCCAACCACAAAAAAAAAAAGAACCTAATTATAAGCAGTCTTTGTCTGGAAACATGTTGTCTATGCAATAAAATTCAAAATACAGTTAAAATAAGGTGAAATTATCCATCTTTACAGAACTACCATCTCTCTCTAAATGATACTACCATGTTTTTTTTTGGTTTTTAATTGCTCATGGACTCTGTTAAAAAAAGCACAGTAAAAAAAGCTTAAAATGTGCTCTGGATAGAATAGAATAGTTTTCGTGGGTTAAATACACAGTGCAACTTTCAGGGTACATGCATGATAGAGTCTGGTCTAATAACTCTGTCAGAAGAACAAATGATGGTTAAGTGTGTTTCTACAGTATTATTAGTTTTACATCATTTTCAACATACACTTTAGTAGGCAATAATTTTTCTTCCATAATTTAAAAGAGTTGCAGTTTAATAACCTAAAAAGGCAATTACTGGTATGATTCATTAGAAACATTTTTCAAAAAATGACAGCATAAATAAAGTATTCTAGTAGGCATATTCATTTGGTGATCTGTCTTTAGTGATATTAATAAAAAGGCTGAGCTCTGCTGTAAATGGTTAATTTTACAAAGTAAATAGACATCACAATTAATCTTTTCCTAGTCAGAAAAAAAAAACATATTTAATATGCACAAACATAGACTATTTCCAAGATGGTTACACAAAATGAACCCACCTGATTTTAAAAAAACATTAAAAAGTCAATGAATAACCAAGTAGTACATATGATTTCATAGTTCAATAATCCAAATGAAAAGGAAATATATCCAGAAAATAAAAGGAAAATTAAATTTATAGAATGGAAAGTAAAAAAAAAAAAAGTAGAGCAAAATCATCCAACTGTTGTCAGAGGTGTCAATACTGATCAATTTTCTTGAATTTTGCCAGTCATTACTTTTGCCATTAACTCTACCTTCATTTTAAAAATCCTTAATGAATGGCACAAAATGTAGACCTGAGATGATATTTACTGTAAAGAAAGCCTTTATCTCTTTGGTGGTGGTGTCCATCCAGGTGTTAACTCCTGGTCAGTGTGAAATAGCAATTAGTTGCTTCAGTCATGCAATGAAGATTTCTTCTGGTTTCAGTTCATAGAAGAAATCCACTGGTCTGGCAAACTGCAAACACACTAGCAAGTTGGTGATCACTCCAAATGATACAAACCACAACCAATGATATTGCTCCCACTCTCCACTGTTGTCCAACTAAATTGAACTCTGGAGTATGTACAATTAAGACTCCTACCTCACCAGAAAAGGATTCATTGTCAGATTCCAACACAAATAACAACTGATATAGGAAACACTAGTTACTTAGTCATTCATGCAAGTAGCTTGGCTAGTAAAGTCACTTTCATAGGAAAATGAAGCACTAAATATGTATAAATAAAGTAATAATGCAGACCAAGCATCCTAGTGTATGTACTATCTAGAGTATAGACAGTAGTGATCATTAAATGATTTGCCAATGCTTGACTATTTTCAGCTGGTTTACCTCAACCAGCTTTGAACAAAAAAAGAATTAACCTCAATTGTTAAAAATATAAATCTTTCTCCTGTAAACCTGTTAGTGTGCACATAAAGAAACAAAGCTGTCACTACAGCTATGTAGTAACAAAGTTGGTTTTAAAACACACTTTTAATCACATTTTTCTGTACAACTTTTAACCAAGACTCAGATTTCCATACATTTCAACTGGAGTAATAGGATTTCAATAAATCCTTTTCAAAATGTTGTAAATCAACAAGTAATTAAGTGTTTTAGAACTTTACCTGTATATTTTGAAACAGCATCATCATCATCCTTTGTGAAATATGATCAGTATTATTTAATACTAAACAAATCTGTAAAGTCAGTAAAATCTCCAAAACGCCTGATTATATTTTCTGCATCATTTACTTTAATTATGATTGAACAGAAAGACTTTAATACTAAATGAAATATTTCAATAGAAATGTTAAAAAGAAAGTGAGACTATAAAAAGTAAAACAAATTGTTTTCTCAAGGCTGATAGTAAATCATATTTTTTACCCCCCTAATTAATTTTAAATAAGCATGTAACTTTATGTGATGTAAATTCAGTATAATCCCAGTTTAACTTAAAAATTTTTAAGTTACTGAATGACTATTAGGATATTTTAGTGAGAATGCTAAACTGTTATGAATTTTTAGCTGTATGCAAACACCACACTAAAATAACTATTTTTAACTATTCAGAAAATTCTTTAAACAGTTTTACATTAGTTTTAAAAGTAGCAATTTAATTTAGTCAGCATATTGTTAAAAATCTGCTTATTACTAATTTCAAGATCAGAATGTTTTACTGATATATTCAAAACTAAACCAAGTTAATTTTACTGTATGCTGAAAAATGCATTACTTTTAAAAAGATACAACATAATTCAATGCAACAATGTAGTTTATTACAAGAATTCCCAACCTAAAAAGTACATTTCTTTAGTATATAATTGTATACTCGTATGAAATATATAAGGAGAGTTAGCAGGTTACTACGTACAGAAAAATTACACAAGAATTACTAGAAAATACTAATTTTTTTCAAAATGTTATCACAACCAGAACACAGTTAGCTACAATCATCGATTTAGTATTTTTATATTTCAAATCCCTGTAGTATTTTACTTTTTTTTTTTTTGGTTTACTACTTTTTTTTCTTCCCCAAGAAAAATAAAAATCTGATTGAGTGTATTTTAATTTTTAAATAATGGCCACTATATTGGAATATATATATCATAAAAACGAAATTAATAAGATTCTCGAAATTAATTTTGTACGCGGGAGCTCATCCGGACAATTATAAAGCTACAAAAAGGAATTATTTAAACGATAGAGTTTTTGCATTTTCTCTCAATAAAATAACACTTCCTGTGACTGTGAACTACTACTAAAGAGTATTTCACAACTATGATAAAAGGTAACAATTCAGCCCTTTAGATTACTAAACAAATGCATACATATAGAAAAAGAGAATTGTTTTTAATTAATAGATAGAAAAGACTGCTAAACATTGAACGGAATGGAGGATAGGAGCAGGAGGCAAGCAAGCATGGCTATTAGACAGACATGGAGCGGGTTCTGAATTGCAAATGGCGATCAGCAACGCTTTAATGTGGAAAACGCTAATCTAGACAAATTAAATCGCCTGGGCGAGTCTGATTCATTTTTGCAAATTACTTCAGCCATAAAGTATAGAATTATGTAAGTTAGGAAAATTTTAGCGCCTTCCTTTTAACCCTGACTGACTTTACAATAACGAGGTCAGTTGTGGCCTCGTTATGAATTCCGTCTTCCAGAAGTTCTGTGGTATTAAACCACGCAGTAAACAAAAATAAGCGGAGAAATCGACCACAACGCATTCAATTTCTCATCATAAAACCTCACGTACGACATGTTTCACGTATTCCGAAGCAAAACAACCGATAGACCTATGTAGCTACAACGCCGGTCAAATAAAAGCAGTATAGAGCAGTCACGAACAATGGCTATCTCCGATACATGTGCTTACTTCTAACAATGTGACACGGTTTGACCTATTCTACATCACTTACGCCTTTCTTTACCGAAACATGGCAAAAATTTTATGCATCACCATTAAAATTACAAATTTTCTTGTTGAAATACCAACCTGCTTGTTCATCAGCGTTTTCATGATTATTTTTACCTCCTTCCGTTCTTACAACTTTGGCCGGAGTCGCCATGATCACACGAGTACTATGAAAAAGCCTACGCATGCGTAACATACCACAGCGAACGGTTACGCGCGAAGGCTAAAGTAATCCACCAGCTAAGCACAATTTGACACAAGATATTCTTATTAAATATTAATTTTTAAATACATTTACAAAATATATAGATAAGTATTGTGATTTTTGTTAATTAAAATGCTCAACTTTGTTAGAAGGTAAATGTTTATTTAAGGATATCGATTACTATCTCCTAAAAGTTGTATCTAAATTCGATGTTGAGCAAAGAAAAATCCGAGATAACGTGGAGGGTTTTTAATATATTTAATTACTTCAGAAATGCAATGAAAATTAAGTAATTATTATATTTTATTAACTTGATAAAACTACATATTGATAATATAGCAAGTATGATTTACTGATTTTAGTTTCAAGAAAACCACATCCTTTGTCTTTGCTTATTTTGATTTGGGTACTATCGAGACACGTTCACAAGCATAATCTACTTCTGCAGGTTATTCTTTTTTTAACTTTTTGGTATAAACTGACATTTAATACTCATATTTTTCTATACTCTTTCTTATTTTTTTATATCAGAATCACCATAGAGGCAATGTTAAGTTTGTGACCTATATACACAAGATAACTAACAACCTAACAACGCCATAGTATCGTGGTCCGTGTTCCCGCCTTAATTTTATCAAATATTTATCAGGGACCATACATTGTGCTCTCTATATTTAGTGCTCAAGTAACGTGTACATCAAATTAATACTTTTAATATACCCGTCTATTTTTGTAGAAATCGTGTAGCCTATATAAATATCTCATCGTTTTCCAATTGACAGGATTTCATTATTTCAAATCAAGTTTTAACTGGTGGTTCTAATCTTTCGCTGTTTTCTTTGAAGTAGTTATTTCTCTTGAAACATAAATTTTATTGTTGTTTTTATTTATAAATTGTTGATCGCTAATTTAAAATTAATGAAAAATAGATTTCTAGGGTTACCTAACTTGCTGTTGATCTTTGTCTTTAGAAGAGGATAGTTATTCACAATGTTGGTAAGGTATGCTCCGAGGCTTGATTGTTATTGCCACAGCTATAACCTCGCATCGTAGAAATAAACCCAAATTTAAGTAGCATCAGTGGAAAACGAATCTTAACTTTTAACTGAAAGACATGTGACACTATATTGCTTTCATTTAAGCACAATAGGCAGAAAAACCTGGAAGTTTGAACAACATTAAAATCTACAAGGAAAAAAAAAGTGGCCTAAGGTAAAATAAAATTATAAAATACATCCCTTTTTTTTCAACCTTCTGGCAAGATCATAATTAGATCTGCATTAAAGTATGATAGAGAAACTAGGTCATATAATCCCTGACTACACTTTATTCATATATCTCAATATATGTTCAGATAACTCTTCTAAACTAGTATTAGTTTTGATGAAGCCTTGTTTATTGTAAACAGTAATTTAAATTAAAAGCCTAAAGCCTCACTGATTCCAATTACAAATTTATTATTTTTTAAATTACACAATCCTTGACAATTTAATTCTATAGACAAAATGAAAGGTCTAATCAAGAAGAATGATCTAAATAGCTCTCATAAGATTATTGGTTTTACACTTTTATGACATTTTTTCTTCTGCTTCACCCACCAAGTGTATTAATTCTGACATATGCAAGAGAGTACTTGTTCTGCCTGTTGAATTTTTTTAGGAATCACTGCTTTTACACATCCATATCCTGTTACTAGAGTTAAGGAAACTTTATCATGGGAAATGAAATGTGTTGTAAATGGACTCCTTCAGAAGTTTGACAACTCACCATACTTTTGTTTTTACCTGTCACTCACTTAATCAATTTTTCTTCAAATGCAAAGAACAAGACTTTACTCAAAGTGAGTTTGTTCAACAAGACTTCCAGCAATTTCTTTGATACATCCCTGTGGTGGCTGAGTTTGTTTCTTGCTGTCTATTGCCTGATTCTGAACTGGAATGCTTGTCAGACTTTCTTCAGCCAGAGGAAGAAAATTGATTGTATCATTTGGACTTTTATCTTTGTTCAGCTTAATGGGCTCTGTGAAATGCCTATCCTGGCATAATACATCATTTATTTTGTTGACCATGTTTAAGCATCTTACAAAAACCAATGTAACCCTAGAAAAATCTGACATCTAAATATGCCTACAACAGTATGTTAAATTTGAAAGTAGAAGAGAAAGAATGAATTTTATTCATTGATTTGGCTATTCAAACAATGTTTTTTCAAGAAGTTTGAGTTCCTCAAGCTAAAGGAAAATGTTTAAAAACTTCAGAATTTGATGGATATATACAAACTTTGACATTCAAATTGATGGAGATGAAATATACAATGAATTATGTCTCATTCATCAACATCTGCCTTTCTTGTTGATATCCTTGTGAGTATAGATAAATGGTGCAAGTTTCTTCAAGGTACAGCAGCTCCAAATTTGATGGTGGTTCTACACATATTTGCAATTTGAAGTTATTTTTTTGTTGTTGAATAGGTTTAAAGTATTATGAATAACTTTTGGAAAATTGAAAGAAATCAGTTTGGTATTTATACAAATAAATCAAAAGTGCATATGTCACAATTTGAAGTATTTCTGTTCAGAGTTTTACAGCATGAAAAATAGTTTATATCAAATATTGATAGTTTGTTCTTTAGTTTTAAATGGACAAACTTTACATCCAGATTATGAAGTCAAAGTAAAATTGACATTTTAAATATTATAATATTTGTAGTATTTGCGACAATCATAGTAAAAATATTTTTTGTTTTGTTTTTGTTGTTTTATAGAAATTTTTTTCAAATAAAAAATAAAACCACTGCATTTTTTACTAATTTAATTTTTAAAAGAAATTTTCAAGCATTCTTAGTCTTCATTTGTATTCAGATGATGATATTAATAGATTGTGGTGGTGGTGGCTATACATTTTGCTTTTAACTTATTTATGAATCAAGTTCAGCCAACATATTTAAAACATGACACAAATTTTAAAAATAGATACCAGGTTTTTTTATTTGCTTGAATTGACTACAAAATTCAATTTACTAATATTTTGCTTGAAATTAAACTTTTTAGGATGGAGGAATATGTTCAAAGGGATGTAATTGTGATTGGTATTTTCACTAAAGTAAGGTATTTTTTTACTTCCTAATGGAGTAAGGTTGTCAGGCATCCCATATTTACAGGGATTGTCCCTTATTTCATTGCCTTGTTCCATCATTCCAGAAAAGTTTTCAGGATGCATAATTCTCCCATTTCAGTGGCTCTCATACAATGTCTTGAAAAAAAAAAACAGTAGATCATCCAGGTTTGCCCCCTAAATCATGGCTATTTATGATAGCACAACCCTGTAACATCTGCACTTGTTGCTAGGGGTAAAAAAGAAGAGCAGTATTTCACCATGTGGTGGCTTATATCTACAGTCACTGACTACATAGTGTCAGACTGCAATTATATTGTACTGTAAGTCTGTGATTGTGTATAGGCTACCATAAACTGCATATATATATACTGCTTTGTTTTTGCGATGAAATACTGTTCACCCTAACTCCTTCAGTTATGCTGAAATACATAGAGACAATTATGCTAAACCGTGATTTTATTAAGAGGAGACGAATGAAAATGCTGAATATAAGCAATGTACATGCTTTTTTTAGCATTGCTCATGGAGGTAGCACATTTCTACATGCAAGCATAAATTAAAAGTACCTTTGAGCTCTTCTTTTAACAGTTATTTTATTTTTAAAAAAGTTCCAATGGAAAAAAACCAAAGTTAACAGCTGAAATAACTATGGCTTTTTATATCATCAAACATCATTCCTCCTTCAACTCTGCTGATTGAGTACCCTGTGTTCGGATCTGATTCTAAGATTGCTAGCAAGTATTCTTGTGCTAGAAGTAGACAGCCATTATTAAAAAGGTATTAGCCCCACACACTTAAGCAAGTTGTCAAAGAAATAGTTGACTCTCAGTGTTATGGAATATCTACTAAAGCAAGCAACCACATTGTGGAAAAATTGTTCCCATTAGTGGCTCAATATTTGACCCAAGAAAAAGGAATGAATGTCAAACTGATGCAAATGTTCCCTGACGAATGAAAAATCTGAAACTATTGCAGCATTTTGTAAAGAAACTGCAAAATGTAGGTACTGATGAGACAAAACATTTCTTACTGCAGAGATAATACAAACACTAATTTTGAAGGATGTCTTCAACATAGCATGAATAATGTTTACAGGGCTTATAACTAGTATAAATAAACACTCAAAGGAAGTTGAGTGTCCAGCATACATGCTGCACAGAACAATGCATCTGATATATTCTCTACTGATATTGAAGTGATTGTTGTGAAACTTTTTGCATTTCACTATCAATACTGTGTGAACTGAATGTCTAAAGAATTTTTGTCAGTTTGTTTGTTTAGAATATCAAGTAATTCTCTCACACTCAAAGACAATGAATTTCATTACCCAATGCAGTGGAAAGGATTCTCAAACTTCATGATGCACTGAAATCATATTTTATTTCAGAAGAAAAGGTTTCTAAAATTCATAAAACAATTTCTAATGATCCATTGGTTGTGAAGTGTATCTGTACCTGGTTAACAGTCTAATTAGTGTTTTCAACAGGAAGATCCCACAAATTGAGGGAGGAAAAAGTGTCATGAAATATTATTGATCTTACAGGAGACTGCTGAATGTGTGAAAGAAAGATTGTATCACAATCTTTGCCTCTAAGTGTAAAATCCATTCTTTAAAAGAATAATATTCCTGAGTCCATGGATAATAGATTCCAGTCAGAAGCAGAATGCTTCTATCAGACATGTTATGATTATTTCATGGAATGGATTTCTCCTCTCAGTCATTCTGACACTTTTGCATAGATATTGCTTACCACAGATCCTGGGAACAACTTGAGGAAACTTGTACCTATCTGAAGGAGAGGAGGATAGAAGTGAATGATATTCTGTTGCTCAGTAATCAATATTCTGATAGCCAAAAAGAAAGAAATGTATTATGTCTATGCGACAAGTTCTAGCGGACTAGAAGGCAGCAGCAGTTAAAATGCAAACACTGATTCTCTGTGTATGGTAGACTATTAATTATTTTAAAAAAATAATTTTAATCTATGTTGATATCAGTTCTTTTCTTTTTGGAATTATAATTGTGTTTTTTACTTACGCACAAAACACGATAAAGAAAACAAATGTTCTATAATAGAAATTATTGACTGCATGATTGCCGTTATTACAAAATAATATTTCCAATCAAAATTTCACAAGAATTAAAGATATTTTTAGTAAAAAATGAAAAAAATGGATGAAACTAAAGTTGATCAGATTATTGAAAACTTTTTTGTTTTTTCTTAAATGTATTCTCACCTACTAGATTTAAAAATAGTTCTATTGATTAGTATTAGATAATTATGAAATACAGAAGAACCACTTTTACGTGAAATAGGACCAAAGATGTTCAGAATAAATAATATTTCCAGTTAGTAAACATCAAATAGACTGTCTTTGAAGCACAATTCGTCCTCTCAATAATGATTAACAAATACAAGTCTCAGCACATGCATTGTATATAAAAACAAATAAATCAAATACACTGTACTGTATAATAAAATACCGTATTATGTGTAGTAAAGCATTATTTTGACCATTATGAAAAATAATAATTCATCACTGGGTTCTTGTATGGTTTATAAACAACAACTAGGATCCGATTACTAGTAACCACAGCATTACCTAGTGGAGTACCTGTTACCAGTGTCAGAGTAAAAACTTCACCAATCAATAATATGTTGCCAACATGTCATCATCTCTTTAATTTCCCACTATTCTTCCAACATTCACCACGCAAATATTCTTGCACACAAGAACAATGGGTTTGTTTATTTTGCCTAAACTAGTCTCACTTAACCTTTTAAGTACTCCTGTATATTTATAAAGAATGGATATTGATCCTGACAGAATAATTTCATAAATATACATTTTCAAGATTTTGCAGTCTGTTATTTATTCTGTTAGGATCAATGTCTACTTCCCATAGACATGGGCATACTCAAAGACTTAAACTACAATAACAAATAAAAAAATAAAACAAACAGCAACAAATTAAATGTCATTTTAAAATTTTTATAACTAATATCAACCCCCCATAATTGTCTGTGAGGATACAAAAGTGAATTTGTTCCATACATCGACTAGTATCCTTTAAACTTTGGCTATTCATTGCATTAGTATCGCTTCTGTTTGTTGTTCTGAACACTGACTGTTATAGTAAGACTGAAAGGACAGTATTATTACAACCAAGTAGCTGAAATCGTAGTAATAGTCTCATAAGCTTTTTTTCTCTTTTTAGAACAAATGAATGAGATATAGCTTTATATTCGTTAAGTGTATTATAAAAGTTATTTATTTGCAGGTTTATTGACAAATGAAATGTGTCAGGTAATGGTTACTTCATGAAAATGATAAATGCTTCACAGAACTGTAGAAGCCTTGAATAATTTACAACAGTTTACTGTAAACAGCAGTGCTATACTACATTTCTATCTTATGAGTGAACATAGAAAGTAGGGATGTAAATATCGTTTAAGTTCCGATGTTGATTTAGTCCCAAACGCTTTGCACAATTTTGATGTCAGGGGCAGGTAACTCTTTTGAAATAACAAAAACAGCAAGACCTAGATCAAGAGAAATGCAAATCACTAAAAAAACAACAACACAAATTGAGGATAATACCATAAAATATATTACTTTATGTAAAAATGCCTGATTAATTTCTATAGAATAGAATACCATTACATAGATTAATTACAGGAAAATGCGAAATATGTATATTAACCCATATTTTCATTTGAAGCTATATCTTCTTTGACTTAATAACATTTACTCAAGTAATTAATTGTAAAATAGTGTTATAACTTGTAGTACTGCAGGAACAATGATTATATAAGATTACCGTTCCAATGAAAGCAACTACAAAGATCTTATAGGTTAAATTTATCACCATTAATTAAAAATATATGGCTAACATCAATGATGATTTTTGTCTAAGAAAATCATCATGCTAACATTTTCTGGTGCCAGTCTTGTATGCGGGTGATTAACTGTAAGTCCAGCATTTGAAAAAAAAAAAAATGTTCAGAAGGCACAGACATTGCTGGAATGCAATGGTAAGACTCTGCAAGTTTTCCAAGTCTTTGGAAATGGCGTGTATTGATTTTCCACTCCAATACATTAGATTCAATGAAGGACTTGGCTCTTTGAAGTAATTGGAAAGCTCGTTTTCCACATTTTCACTTTCTCTGTTGTCTGCATATTTTTCACCCAGAAGTGTCATTATAGCACTCTTCTCAGTTTCATGTATTTTTTGGGGGGGCTGGTTCCACTGATTCATCTTATTCAGCATTAGACAAAACCCTGTGAATCTTCAAATTTGGCAAGGATTTTGCAGCTATTTGAGAAGCGAGTGAAAGGAAACACATGTATTTGTGATGTGTGTCTAACAATCTAACAAAGAGGCAATGATCAAAAGGTTATATTGTTATTGGAAGATCCTCATGTTTCATACAATTTTTCAAAAAGCGATAAACTGCAGCTTTAAAGACTGCAACATTTTTGTTTCCAATCGGCAGAGACTGTTGCAGATTGGACACAAATGTGATATTGAAACTGAATTTTCTGCAGATATAGCAGTTGTTGCTCATTTCAAAGTTGAGAGTAGTGGTATAATGTCTTCAATTGATTCCTAATGCTCATTTTGCAACTGAAGTGCTCGAGAATCAGATTGGTTTGTTACTGAGCTATCTGTAAGTACGGCTGTTAGAGCCCATCTTTGCTCACTCAGCCTCACAATCATATCATAAACTGAATTCCAACAAGTTTTGCATGACTTTATAAGATGATGTTGTGCTACATTAAGTTATATTTGCTTTATTTTAAGCACTTTTGCAGCGTGGTGAAAGCGAGCAATCATTTTACTTGCAGAACTGACTGATTTCCATGATACATATCTCGCCATGTTAATAAGCATAATATTCCTTGCATTATCATGTACACATGCTATGACATGTCCTGTAAGACCATTTTCCCACTGTTACATGTAATTTTTCGGCCAAGTTAGCTGCGGTGTGCCTTTTGTTTGTTTTCAGTTTGAAGAACTGCTGTTTGAAGCTCCCATTTCTCATAATAATGGCAGGTTGCAGTCAAATAGCTTTCAACAGTCTGTTGCTAAAGCTACTTTTGTCTGTTTTTTTCATTTTTCATAAAAAGATTTCAAGCTATCTTCATAGTATCTTGGCCAGAAGATCACAGTATGCTTCACAGGAACATGGTATTCAGGTTATATGCACAGAAAACTACATCTGTTATCCTTCTACACAGCAACTCTGTTGATTTCTCAGCACGTTGTGTGTTACACTCCCTGTGGTTTTCGGATACAAATGCAAGGAGTGTTGTTTGTTTTTTATCCTCTTTTAAAGATACAGAGATGCTTCAGTTTTAAATGATTCAGCATTGTTCCAGTGCTGTTCGTATATTTGACTTCAATTTTGTATAATTTGCATTGAACAGTATTTGACTTTGTTTTTGTGAAATGGTTCCAAACATTACTCCTTTTTGATCATCAAATGGATGCAATTACAATAAAACCTCAGAGAAAAGAAAACAAAGTTGTTACAAATAGAGTGAATAAGGAAGTCCGACTTATCTGCTGTGTCCACAGAGCTCAGGTAATCCAAATGTTCATATAATGTGCACGGCACATAGAGCTAACAGGTTAACAGAAGAATGTGAAAAAAACCATTTGTTATGTCTTGAAAATGAGGTTAAAGCGAATAATACACCCTTCATTGGGGACTGTCAGGGTCCAAATGCCTTCTTGACAAAAACGTTTTACCCTTCGAAGGATCTGACTACACCAATTCACCCTTGGGGAGGAAATAATGACTTTAGATGTTAGTTTTGGTCACCTCAGACAACTTGTTGGCATGTAACCTTCCAGCTTGGCCAGCCCAAGCACCAGAGCAAGCCTTATCAACTGACAGCTCCTTTTAGTGAGAGCACTTACAAGCTGCAAAGGATAGGTTCATCTGCTGATTATGGATGTTAAAAATCTATAATATCAGTTTAAAAATGCATAATGATTAAATGTTTACATATTTTCCTAAAAGTTTACAGTGACGCTTATCATTTAAACGTTAGTAATTTACATCCATAATAGAGAGTTAGCGCTATGTAATATTTTCCATTTATATCCAAGCACCAAAGATATCTATATCCTTTAGTCAAGAAGTTTGGATACTCCAGAAAATGTTATTTGTATTATTAACACCTGAAATAATGTTTCAACATTAATCAGAGCAATTTTTAATCATTATGCATAATCTGTAATACTACTACCTTTGACAGACTGAATAATAACACCAACTAAGGATATAAATAGATTTAAAAAGATATTATATTACTGTAATGTTAAGAGTCTACCACAATTTATGACTTACCTTCTCTTTGACTTTTGAAGTACTGAAGTCCTTTCTAACATTTGCTTTAATTTTCATGTGCTTTGGTTGGAACTTTCTCTGAAACTTTCTTGGAATCCTTCATACTGACCTTTCATCATAAATTGTACCTTATCTCCAATCCTACTCATACAAAACAGGACACACCTATTAGTCTAACAGTTAACATTAAACTAACAGGAAGAAAAGTAATAATATTTCTTTTTAAATTCTCTAACACTATCAGTGAAAGTTTAAATATTTCTAAACAAGATTTATACATTATGAATTATCTGTTAAGTAATTATTCTACAGAAAATTTAATAGGAGTTTTACTACAATGAACATCTATACAACTGTAGACATTTGATAAGAATGCATAGTGCCACAATTACCACCAAGAAGGATCACCAATACTGCAACATCAGTGTTGCTTCAAACCAATGCACCATTAGGTGGAATGTGAAAGTAGGGGACTCTACTGTCAGACAAAAATCTGATCTTGCAGTATTGCATGGTACTAATGGATAGATGATGATCCAGATGAGATGGGAAAAGTCAACCAGAAAATTATCACCCAGATAAGAGAATACAAGGAGCATCAGTTATCCTTCAATTTGAAGACCTTGTTACATGCTCAAGTTTCATGGATGATAATGTCAAACCACCATTGGGCTGGCTGCAGCAGTCCATCAATTATCAAAAGCTAATGCCATTTACATCCTCTACTTTCGTCTACAAGTGTGAATCTATTGGATCACCTTGGACACAAAATGAGCTAAAGGGACCTTTATGAGCAAAATCTGGTAGAACTTAGTTAAACACTTTAAAAAAAAAATTTTTTTTTCAGTATTCTTTTAGGTTCCCAAATTCTTCAATGAAACAGAAAAATTATTTGCTTTATCTGTTTATCTTCTGATTTTATTTGCTAGATTCATACTGCTTCTGTACAGCATATTTGTTGCCCAGTGTTTAAGAAAAATATAGTTACATTTTTTCCATATGTGTATATTTCAATAAGTCTCACATGGTTATAACCACTTAAAATTCTAAAAAGTAAAGAGATAGTGAACAAAATGCTATTAACAAGGTTAGATTAACTACTTAACTAAATAAAAGAGAAAAAATTTTCATCAAATTGCTGTTTTGAATTCTTAAAACTCAAGGGCGAGTAGTCTGTTAGGAATTAAACTGCAAGACCACAAAAAATAAAACAAAAGAACTGTCATAAAATACAAATACTTCCTAAATTTCTACATTAGTATAAAGGAAAAATGATCTTAACAAAATTTCAAAATGGTTAATAAAGAAATTATCCAGCAGGTAACAACTTTACTCAAAATTTAACAGTCATATATACATTTTAGTAGATGATCAAATAATCAGAAAAGTTGCAAATGTCTAAAACCTGATAAAGTTTAAAAGTTCATTTGCAAAAAAAGTGAAATGGTTATCAAAAAGATAAATAATAATAAATCAAGAATTGTTGATAGTAATCTCAGAATTACAGGAAACAAATAAAATATGAGTAATTAAACATGTACTGTATATCCAATATAGTTTATGAATACCTAGAATAAGCTTGTACAGAAGTATTCACATGTTAGAACATTTAAGAACAATGCTTTGAGGAACTTCCAGTTCAAGCACCTGAAAAACATTTCAATAAAAAATTGATGGTGCGAAAAGACAGACAGTTAGCAAGAAGTCTCAGAAGACAAACCAAGATGTTGAAAGTTTCAAGCTTCTTGCAAAGACACCATCAACAATGTCTAAATATCGAGTTATTCTCAAAACTGATATTGTAGATCTTGTCAACAATATTGCTAAGAAAAAGAATGGCCATCAAATTCAGGTTAGGAAACTTTTATAAAAGCTCTAAAATAGGTGTCCAATTGTATTATTATTTTCTGTAAAATTTTTCTACATTATTTTTCAGGGTTTTATTAGATTTCTTAACTACAAATTTTCTTCGTTCATTATATGCATGAAATTCTATCTCTAACAAGTTTAAAAAATTTTGTTTGGAAATGTACTTTTTACATCAATCTGTATATTATTTGGTTTTCTACTAGACTATTTAAATGTTTATAATAAAGATTTTACTGGTTTATTTTTAAAGAAAACTCCATATATATTATTAGAGAATGTATGT
Organism: Nautilus pompilius; assembly: GCA_018389105.1. Lineage (NCBI taxonomy): Eukaryota > Metazoa > Mollusca > Cephalopoda > Nautilida > Nautilidae > Nautilus > Nautilus pompilius. Next base: position 411,393 of record JACATO010001129.1, on the reverse strand, counting down.
ATATATATATATATATATAGCATATAAATATAAATCTTACACTTCAACTAAATACACCTGAATAAACAAACATTCAACTTCTAGGGAAATTTTTTCTAACAGATTTATGTAAATCCTTAGCTAGTAGATGATGAATGTTTTCAAGATATTTTTCATTTACATTTTTATTTGAAACAAAACCCATAACACCTTTGGTGAAACCTTAAACAGCTATTTTAGCTTTCATTGTATGAACTAAGCCTCTATTAATTTCTTGAATTAAATATTACCAGATGTCTTTCTTTAGAATCCAAGTTTTTATATCTTAAATCATATTTATAGCACACTTGTTAATTTTATTAATAAGTTCTTTGTGCTGTTTTGGTGAATTATCAAGATTTAATCTAGAATCTAATCAAGTTCCTGGACCTGAGTAATATTGACCTTACAATTACATATTTATCATATCTTCTTTGAAGTGTTCTAAAATTATTTTAGTAACATAGCTTAGAATTTTTGTAAGTTATTCTAAATTTTATGCAATATTTTTTCTCAATTTTTAATAATTTAAACACCAGTAAAAATGCTTATAAATTATATATTTAGATTAGTAGTAAAGATGGATATAAATCTAATGAAACTGAATTGTCTAAGATGACCAAGATACTTTATATTTTAGAATTGAGAATAACAATAAGTTTTCTATAAGTAATGTTTCTGAATTTATTCTTGAGTAAACCATTTCAGCTATAAGGTTCGAACTGAATACAACTGTTCAGTCACGTTATTCATTTAAGTTATATTTTTCTACATTATCACCATCATGTACCACATAAGGACATTAAAGCCTGCAAGGTAAAACTGTAGTGATTGTACCTTCAGCCATTCCAAAATACGAAAAAAAACTGTCATCATCAGGGAATGTATATCAAGTACTTTCAACAGAAACATTCTCCATCCAAGATTTGTTCACTATAACAATGCATATGCCCACTGGGCCAATATTTTGTGTAATTTCATCCTAATCAGGAGAATTGTCACAATGATCATCCACAACACAGCAATCTATAATCATTGAAATGTACCAAGAATGCTGAACAATCTGCAGGCTAAGGTGACAAACAGATGATGTAAGATTTCCAAAGATAGTTATAGTTCACAGTATATATACCCCACTATCTTTGAAACTGATTGTCTATTTTGGATGTTTGACAAATGTTTTGGATTATTGACATCACATAATGGCTCATTTCTCACTAATGAACTTGTAAAATAAACAAGCAAAGCAATTTTAAAGATGACTGGCATGTTTTAAAAATCCAAATTCCTTAATATTTTGTGCCCTAAATATACTTATATCACAAGATTTAATTTTGTTACTGTAGGAATACTCACATATACTACAATATCCACTCTTGATTCTTCACTTACTAACAGATATTTGCCTTTAAGCTGAATTTTACTATGTACGAAAATATCCATTTCATCAGTCCAATCCTAAAAAAAATATATCTCAATAGCACCAAATACATCACTGGCCATGCAGTCTTTGGTAAAATCTTTATCATTTTCAGAACTAAACAGAAGGTAGATCTAGATGATCATCTCTGGAAAGAAAATGAATTCTGAATAGTAGTGTTCTACTATAAGAGGCACATGACCTCATAATAATTAACACTACACATCAGGATATCCTGCTTTTGTTTTTAACAAAGTTAATAATCTTTAAACACTGGAAAAAGCTGATTTTCTTATATTCCAAAAAGGCCAGTTTTAATGGCACCAATAGATGCTGTGTAAATACTAATCACTGAAATACAGTGTAAAATGTTAACAATTCATTTATATTTTCTTTATCTATGTTAAATATTAATTATAGATTATGCAATTTTAAAGTCTATTAATGCTTTTAATACACAAATAAAAACTAAAAAACTTTCCTCAACATCTCAGGTAACCAGTCTGTCTTAACTGAAGGTTCTGTAAAATATTTTTCAAGTATATGTTAATATATTTGTTTACTTCTAAATATAATGTCCTTTTTTTTTTCTGAAACCATTATTGTAATGGATCTAAAATTACACAACCATACAAAGTTGACAACTCATTAAAGATTTAATGTCAGATTTTATAGTAAAAATATGAAACATAGAAATAACTGATTTTTAAAAAAACCACTATATGCAAAATATAGTATAGAATGTTTGTTTGTATTTGAATTAATCATTAATTCTAACAAAATTTTAAACTGGAATCTAATAATTCTTTAGACTATGATTCATCAAAAAATGCTCTAGGAAAAAAAGATTAAAGTTTAATACAAAATGTAATTTTGTAAAATAAAAAAAAAGATTATGCAGTAGAAAGCATGTAATTTAAATTAAGCATTTTCTGAAGATGACTATTGGATATGACATACCATGGGGTGAATGATTAAAAGCTGCCAGTATAGAAATATGAACATCATCAGAACAAACAATAACCATCTTGCTTTAAACATGTAGTTTATGAAATTTTTTTTTTTTTTTGTCTGGGTATGTTTTGTCAACACAAAATTATACCAAACAAATGGCTCATCAAACATTTATTTCAGTACAGAGTGCGACTTTATCATATACAACATAGCTATAAAAACTCAGGCTGGCATTGAATCTTTAATAGAAATGCTTGCAGAAAACAAAAATGCAAAACACAACATTCTCAAAAACATTTTAATTATTAAACAAAAAATAACTTTAATAAATGTTACATCAAACAAGCTTCAATTTCTTAACATATTTCTGAGTTAGTTAGTTATTACCTGTACACACACACACACACACACATATATATCTTTCTACTTATCCAATTTAATGTTTATTTGACTAATCAACTGATACTGATGGCCAACAATTTTGCCACTTTGAATTAACAAAAGTATAATATGGAATGTCTATGAACAGTGTTAATTTACATTACCAAAAGTGCACAAATGGTTAATAGTAAATGTACTGCTATTAATAAAAACAAGTCTCAAATCAAAGATACAGGTGGGAAAAATTTCAGTGAAGTGTGTGCAAGTTGATCATTGGTATATTCCTTTAAAAAATATTTCAAAAATCTTTTTAAAAAAATTTTAAGTTATTACTTTCAATACAAAATGAGGTATATGTACAACATTAAAAAAACAAAATGATACTTTACCACCCCATCTTAGCACAGTCATTACTAGTATTGCCAATACTAGATAGGTAAAGTGTGCAAAAAATGCTGGAGAAGCAAGCAAGCATGAAAGGGGAGGGAGGGAGAGAGAATGTACATGTGAAAGAAATATTACATAGTACATACAAACTGATGACCACAACCTGGAGTGAAAAACATTCAAAATATACAATCATCATTATTATTATGATGTAACTTCTAAAATATGGCTTTCCTGGAAATCCAAGGTCATATCACATTTTTGTACACAATATTTTGCATAATAATGCTAATTGTTTATATAGCAATAAGAATGAGCAGCAGCTTTCTGTTTGCTATATAAACAAACAAGATATTCTGTGAAAGCTATTATGAAGAACCAATCATTTTGCATTGGAAGAAGTCATTATACATATAAAAAAAAAAGTAACATGGAGGTTTTCTGTTGTTCTACCCAGTTATCTCTTACAAAAATGACTAATGAAGTCAAGTTTTAAAAAAATGCTTGAACTGAAAGACATCTCTTCTCACCATGTTGCTATTCATAAACGTTTACACCACAACACCGATGTTTTATTGATCTGTCTAAGTATGACCATCCAGCTACAGCTTTGGGAAGTATGGTTACATTTCAAGATGTTATGTCCCCAAAAGGCAACTAATAATGTATTTTACTTTTAGCCTTTTGAAAACCTACGTTATTGCTGATGTGGCCTTCAACTCAATCCCATGGAAGCTATTTCCTTTCTGATGCCAATGATCTTCAAACTCTTCTATGTCCCAAGGCCTTGAGTATCACTATCATTTGCAGCAATATTCTTTTGCCTTGTCTAAGACAACTTTCTGAAAAAATCTGGAAGGCTTCCCCAAAGGTTTTAGCACATCAACCAACAAGAAACAGATTGATACAAAAAATAAGTTTTCACTTTCTTTAGTAGTCCATTCATCTCAAGGGTTTGGTTTACCTATCTCTCAAGTTATAAAACTAAGGCTGGAACTGACTGCCCTTTGTGAATTGATTCATAAAGATAACATTAACATTACTAGATTTCTTGAAACTGTTTGCATGGGTTCTCATTACTTTTTAATACCTTACAAGCAGAATACTCATTTTATTAGCAAAAGAGTTTTGTTGTTGTTGTTTAATATGAATTAAAGTTATTCTCATCTATCTGAGAGAAATCTGTTTTCAAATAAATCATCAAATAAATATGCATAATGATCTTCTAAATCATAACAAGATATTGCATCTAAATTCAAAAATATTTATCTTAAATATTTTTTTTAAGTCAAAACTTTGGTATTAAAAACAATAAACTCTAAACATTTTAGTATTTTCAATCACAATTTGAGCATTTAATAAAGTCTTCCTTCTTCTTGAGCTCTCTCCTTAATAATGAAAGGCACAATAATATGTGAAAAAGTGAAAACAGGCTTAACACAAAATAATTTTAAAAAAATAGCAAATGACCTTTTATTTACAAACTTCTTTATTTGGACAAATCACTGTACAGATAATACATTATTTAGGATGACTGAAGTTTACTGAATATTGAAAATCACCAACTGGCAATACTGCCTGTTGGACACTAAAAATCACTGAGTGCTCTGATTCTTGATGAGCAACTATGAGGTAAAGACAAAAAAAAACAAAACATTTATATATCTTCATCCTGTTATCTCAGTCAGTGAAGTAACATATTAGCATCTGAGTCACTGTTCAGAAAGTTTTATTTTTATAAAAGGCAATAAAAGTATTTAGTAAATGAGCATAATAGAAAAAATTTTTAAATTGTGCACTCATATAATAAAGCAATGAAACAAAACAGCAGCAAGTGGTGTATTTATTATATTTCATGATACTTATAAGTAAAAACTATTCTGTACTCAACAAACTGTGTGCTGTATTTCAAAAATATTATTATTTTTGTTTCTATTTCTGAATGAAGGATAGATATACCTAAATAAATTACAAAATAAGGAAATAACTGCAGCCAATATAGCTAATCTAAAAATTAATTCTGATTAATGATTTCATTGTGTTGTGTGATATAATTTAAACTATTGCCATGCCACTGCTCCAAGGTATTTAAACATGTATAAATCCTCTTTAAAACAGCATTACAAGGTTTTTAAAAATACAATAGAAATCCCATTTTTATTAAATACCTTTTTACTGCAAATGCCAGTTTTCCAAAATGAAACCTACTGACTAGATAAGATTTAAACTTGATATCTTGTAGTTTAAAAACTGTCTGTAGTGCACACCTGGGCACTGGCCATACCCCTCAAACACATGAAACAAACACTAAAACAGACACCTCAGCATGTAAAGCACTAATATACTTTGTATTCAGTAATTACAGAAATCTATTACCCATGACCTGCAAGTAATCAATGGATTTGTCTCAATGCAGGGAAGTGAAAATGAAAGAATATGGCATCAGAATCACCACTTTGTATGATTTTAAAGCAAAGAAAATAATTTACCTTCATCTGTATGTGCAGCACCTAGTGTCACAGGTCACATTGAGACCTGTTACTCAACAGACATCCCATTCATGTATATGAACACGTGATTTGCTATGTATGTATAGCATTACTTTCAGCAGAATATAATTAATCTTAGGAATATATGTTAAATAAAACAGCCATTTCTTTAAGTAAACTAATAAATTAACTTGGAAAAGACATTCATGCAGCCTTCCCACAGTCATTGGTTTGCATTGTGCTGTGTCATGTGACACCATCATGTGTATGTACAAGTGTGGTTAATGTACTCTACCGTAACTAACTTTAAACTATTTTAACACCAGCGCTATCTGTGCAATAATGTAGATTTAATAAATCATTATATAAATTCCTGATTGTAATTACACAATAGTATCATATATATTTTAATCTGTTAATAGAGGAAAAGAACACAAGCCTTTTCCATTATTATTCTCTTTTTTTTGTATTTCTATATCATTATTTGGTGCCAATACCAGTTTAACAAAAACCACTTTTATATGGAAAGAATTTGGTCCCAAGCCATTTTATAAAAAAGGGATTTTTCTGTACCATAATGCAAATCCACTAAAAATCATTTGTACCCCTAACTAAAATAAAACTGACTTTAGAAATATTGCAATCAAAAAGATGATTAATGCTTAACCTTATGTAGGATTTACTCTTTATTAACCCAGTATTTATTAGGTATGTGATGATTCTGCAGATAATTTGTAATTTGCCTAACCAAATATTTAGACTCAATAACAGAAAATGGAAAATTTTTATTTAAAGGAATATTACTCTTCTGGCTTCCCCACGGTACACTTTTATCAACAAATTAATTAAATAAAACTTGTAATAGAAAAATTTTATAATTTTATTATCACATAACCAAAAATATCAGTCTGGTTTGAAATTGGTGGGAAGGGAACAAGATAAAAAAATTCTAAAGGCATTCATTAAATTTTCTTACACATATGTATAGCCTATATACATATACATTTTAGTGCATATTTTGTTTTGGATTGGAATATCTTGCTTGGGGAGCATATACACCATTAGATTCCCCTTTTTGTCAATGTAGAATTAACACCATTGCACATAACTAGATGAAGGTCAAAACATAAAAATATCTACTTTAAAAATACAATTTAAAAATCAAAACATTAATGAGACTTATGGTTATCGAAAAACAAAGAATAAAAAAAAATTTATAGTAGAAATTATAATCTTCAAAAGTTTCATGTTACTTAATCAATATTATAGGTATAACCAAATCCCAATTAATTCATAACTAGGCATTACAACATTCAAACTCCATTGCATTTATGAAACTTCTAAAAGTTGTAACAAATATAATGAAGATTTCCTATTTGATATTAAATGCTTAAAAATTTTAAACTATCCATTTCCAAATCCAGATTAATATGTAACTATATGAGAAGTAATGAAAGACATACTGGTCAACAGATTCAAAATTGAAAATGACCATGAAAGTCTGTAAAAAGTGTAACTTTATTTAAAGTCAAAAACTTAAATTATGCAAAAACAAACTTTTCACCAACTTTCAGGATTGAGACAATTTTCTTATGCCTATCAGTGCTGTAAAGCCATTCACTGTCTATGGAAGACAAAAATGCACAAAATTATTTAAATTAGCAATCCAAGATTGGTCAAAGGTAATACTAGAATGAATAAGCAAGCAAAAATAGTGGAGAGAATTTCTGTATCACAAAAATCAGACTTTAATGTTAACTTGATACATTGCAAAAGAATATTCTAATTATTATGCAGTAGGATGTAGCTATCTAAGCAATGATCATCTCATTTCAAGCATCTTTAACTTTAAATATTTTTCATAGTCAATGTATCTGTATTCTTTTCTTCCATCAAACTAACATACTGGCAGAATGTTGTAATATATCACAAGTCCTCAAACCTTATATGAACTGAGAAATTATTCAGGGTGTTCTTACTTTATAATTTTCATTAGTAAATGCATTTTTATTGCTAATGCTTTGGCAAAAGAAAATGTTTGAGTTCATGAAACTTAATGTGCACTGGTTCTAGTGGGAAAGAGAGCAAAGTGCTTTAGACTGAGTTATCTTCTTGCTTAAGATGATACTCTGTACAAATATAAATTCTTTATAAATTTTTATTCAATCATTTTGATAATCGGCATATCCATTTTATCTATATCATAGCAAAGACAAAATAATCCTCATCAGTGCAGGTAACTCTTGTCAACAAGAAATATATATGCAGTACAAGAAAACATTTTTAATATAAGTTATTTATTGCTGTGTATTGTTTTTATTAAATTTTAAATTCAATATTCAAGTTAAAATGTATTAGTACAAATTAACTATAATTACAAATGTGCACAACTTTTCATAAAAAACATTAAAAAGAACATGTAAATTCTTCAAATTCTTCTGAACAAAGAGCATCAGAAACAAATACACTACTCTGCCTGCTGCTAACTTCTTGTATCACACATTTTTTTAAAACAAGATTCTTTACATAACCCATAATATCTAGCATTAAGCAAGAGTCTGTATATGTCTGGCCTAATAATTTCAACAAACTGGAATTTACAACATTTTAAAAAAAAAGCTTTGAACCATAGGAATCAAAATGATAATAAAACTACTGTTGTTTTAGCACCTTCACAGTTATTATGGCTCCAGTGATGTCTACTCTGCTGGTGCTACAATTTTTCTCCCCTAATTACAGCAAAGTAGCCAAATTTGACTAGTTATTAATGAGTGCTTGTGTTATATCCTGAACCATGCAAAGATGGAAAGAAAAAGAATAATCAAGTTCTGCTGTTGTTATGAATCCATATTGTAGCTATAAGACAGCAAGTTATTGCTAAGTGATGTTGAGGTGATTGGTTGATCTGGTAGGCTAGACTTAAATATTAAGATGAAAATATCAATCTTCTTCTTCTCTAACATAAGTTAGTGGGAAGTAGCCAATCTGAAAGCATATAGCAAATATCCATGTAGTGCAGCATTAAGACATTTGAAAAAAGTTTTTATTAAAAATAAATTAAAACAAACTACTACTTTTTATATTTCTGGCAAAAAAATTAAAACAAGACAATGACTAATGAAATAAATTTCAATTAAAAATAAAGTTTAGATACTGTTATCACACTTTTAAAGATATTACATCAATACACAATTTGGACAGTTTAAATTTAAATAAACTGCTAATTTATCTACTTTTAATCAAGCAATAGTCACTTGAGACAGGTCTATACTACATTTTACTTGAAATAATAATATTTTGTATAATATATATATATTCCTGAATTATTATGATAAACTTATCTTATGAATGACACTGGAGTCTACCTTTCCTGACTGCATTGTTTTTCCTTTCCACCAACCCTTGTCTCCACCAGCCTTACTAATCACAGCTACACAGTCACCAACATGTAGAGTCAGCTGATTGATTGCTGTTGCAGAATAATCATATATAACTCTAGCAAAACTAATCATATTATCAGCAACTGAAACAGAAGGAAAAAAATTGTTAGACAAAAAAATGCAAAGAAAGTTAAGGTTAAACTAGTTTCATATTACTAAAAAAAAAACAGAGGGTATATAATTTCAACTATTTTAATCTATATAACAGGTGATAAAAGAATAATAATATGTCAATTAAATTTACAATTTATAAAATAAAATTGGAAGTAAATTGTATCAATAAGTTGTATATTTTCATCTGATTATACTATAAAAGAAAAAAACTCAGATTAATAAAAAAACAAACAAACAAACATTAGTTTTTAATGACTGAGTGTAAATAGGATATCCAAAATCAATATTGCATCTTCAATAATACAAAAATAGCCAATCATGTTGCCATGATTATCCTTTGGAGCTTAATATATAAATATAGTAAGCCATCCTCCCTTAAAATACTTCATTTTTAAATAAGGAAGCAACCAGCATGCCAGAGGAAAGCCACAGGCCTCCTGAGAAAGAAGAGAAAAAAAAAAGAAAATACACAAATGGGGCTTGCCTACCACAATGGAAGGTAGAAAATATGAAACTAATTTAGCTGCAAAAAGGATAACATATAATGCAAAACTTTTCTGAAATACTACTGCTTTTCTTTGTAATTGGTATTCACAACAATTCCTGTTTCTCTGTAATATGGGGATGTCAGTGCAGAGTACATTACTAAACACTAAATCAGATTTTTTTTTTAGGTTCAAAGAAATTTTATTTAAATTTCGATTAGTAACAATTGTATGTGCAGACAGCCAATTGACATCTGCTGCATAGAAAAGAAGCCAATACCAATATATGTGAGAGAGGTGGAACTATAGTTTGTATCCTTATTTAGTTTGTATTGTTATTGAACAGACCAAAGCTATCAAATATTAATTAAGACAGGTCCTGATTCTGTTTATAATGTTACTGTTTAATTAGCTGTAAACTTCTGAAGTGGATATAAACTTAATTATTTTTTATTATTAAAATACAAAAGATTATATTTTTACAAGATGAATACGTAAAAATTAAAATTAAAAAACCAAAAATAAATAAATGTTCAAATAATAATTAAAAAAAAAAGATTAAAGAAAATAAATGCATATAGGAATATTATTGAAAAGCACAAACAAAAAGTATAGAACAGAACATCTGATTGAAAATGAAAAAAAGAAAGGGTTTTTAGGAATATGACAAACAATAAAAATATTTAGTAAAACCCCTGACTGGAAATGCATGCAGACACACAAAAAGTAGACTAGGTTCACAAAATGCAGAAAAATTAATAAAATATCTGCAAGGTAAGGATAGAAACATTTTCTAGTGGAGTTATCACATAGTAAATGTAGTAAAACTAACAAAATGGAAATATTTTAATTTTGTAAGATATTGCTTTTTTAAAAAAAAAAAAACTTGAAATTTTTATTTTTTCAATATGTTGTTATTATATTTAGAAATAAGCAAATAAAGACAGTTTATAAACAAAGTAAAGTATGTATTGTAAACAGCCCTTCCCGAAACATCAAAGTGTGCAATAGTGGAAAACTGGGATTTTGAGAAAGCAGTTTACAAATCTACCTGATAACATTTTTTTTTACTTGTAAAATGCAATTTTCCATTGAGAATGAATTGCCTAATCCTGACTTGTGAAGTCCACACTAGTGTCAACTATTTTAAATCATCCATAATGCAGTGCAAGACTCACTGCATCTTATTACTGTTCTATCCAAACAAAATGATTGACTTCTATAGCAATATGTCAATGAGTCAATAAATCCTCAGCTTTTTTTAACAGTGTTCACAAGCAATCATTCATGATGCCTTTAAAATGAATTATCTCAGTTATCGATATTTGATTTTAAGGAAAAACATATAAAGGGAAGTTAACCAAGCTCTTAACATTTTACCAGCTTTGATTAATGTAGTTTGTTCAGTTATTCACAGCTTTCAATCTTTAAATAATCAAAGTCAGCAAATGTAATTAAAACAATGTAATCAATAAAATTTTAAACCAATCACTATATTAGTGATCTGAGCTATTAAACATACATGTACACAATTACATTTTTTTAAAAATTATTTTTCATAACTTATGATCTAATGAATTTTGGTGTCCATTTAGATTAGTTTTCATGTTTATTTCTGCAATCATATGGATGTCTATGACTATCAAGCACAAGAAGAGGAAGACTTCTTTGATCTCTGAAAAACTGTAGATTATTATGCAGATAAAAAAGGGAGATCCAATAATCAGTATCCAAAAAACTTGGGATTTCAGAATCTACACAGAGGGTGGCTTAAAGATGAGACAAAACTAAGAGGTTTCAAATGTCATGGCATAAAAGAACAAAAAAGAAGACTGATATGCAGCACACTGCCCGTAGCCAGTGCTAAGTCAAAGAAATGCAGATAGCTCTAGCAAAGTTTCTCAAAACAGGATGTCACTCAAAACAAGTCAGGTGTGATCAAATAAACTTTATTTATAGTTGGTATTACAATACAAAAAACAACATTGTCATGATAACTACATTTTACATAAAGAGGACAGGTTGAGTATACCATGTTAAACCCGAGAAACAAAAAATTGGCTGATGAAAATCAAAAGTGAAAAAAATTAAGCATTTTATTATTTTTTCCTGTTATTAGTATAATTAAAGTATTACACCATCTTCTGTTAATGAAATTTTCTTTTTCAAGATAATAATGAATATCCATATTAAATGTACTATGAGTAATGGTAGTGATTTTAATAGACTACAAAACATCATCCACATAAAATTTTTAGTTTTAATTTTTTATAATAAGTCTTGCATATAATGAAGCTAAACATATTGTCTCTTACCAAGTAAGTTATAATAAGCCACTAGTGTATGTGTCTGTGCTTCTGTAATGGAATATATTTGGAAGAATGCTGCTAAATAAAGCCAACCTACCTTTTACAGGGTCTTTTCCTGAGACAGACATAAAAAGCAAGCATATATATATATATATATATACACATATATATTACAAAAAGAAAAATCCTTCATAAAGATACAGTAAATCCTACACAGAAAGCAGCAGCTGAATCAATCGTTTTCCTGTCTGGAGGTTACTAAATTAGTTTTCATTCTAATTCAAAGCAATTTATAAGGTGCAACCTATTTTACTGTTCTAAGCCAACAATTTTTCTTGCAGCCTTAGCATTTCCTAGATGATAATATGCTTCCTTCCAAAAAAACAATGAAATGATAATAAGGCAAAAAGCTACTTACATTGAGTTTTGTTTAATGGTGATTTAATTTAAAAACTGTTTTCATCATCATAGCATGTGTTGCTTTATTTATATTATGAACAGAGATAAACAAAACCAAAATAATTAATTGGAAAGATGAAAAGAAAATCCAGAAAATTTTTTTTACCAGGCCTACTCTCCTTGAAGGGAATCATTAAAGTTGTATCTAACTCAGGAAAACTACCAACCAGAGAATTTGTCTGGTACCATTCAACTAAATCCTGAAAATAAAATAAGAATAATCACTTTATATGTATAAATAAATAAATAAATAAAATAACACCAAGTTGGAAACAAGTAGAACAAAGACTATAATACATAAATTTCATGGTGATAATCATCTGATACAAGATTTATTGTTTCCAAACCTAAAGGTGATAATGAATCTGTAAAAACAAAAAATTAATGTGCATATCCTTCATAAAATCAAATTTCAAAATTTGAATGATTTTATATTCCACTATCTACTATCATGAAATATGGTCTTGAGAGCAATTCAATACTATGTATCAATGTTAGATAACTTCTTTTAAAACTGTAATATATTAAAGTAATTATTAGTGGGCTTTAATCCATGATTTCTGTCACATAAGTTTGATATACAATGTGGCACTTCAGTTACCAACCAAACATAAAAGTGTGTTGCTGCTTTAGGTGTACCATACCTGCCATAAGCACACCAAAAAGATGATATCAGAACTATTTTGATGATTAGTAGCAAGTGCCTAAAAAACCCACATGGATACAGAAAAGCAAGTGAAGTCATTCTAATGATTAATACTGGATAAAGCCTAGAATCCAACAGTAGATGAATTGTAGCCACCACATATACTATGTGCTACATTAAACTTGCCAATGAGGTAAATATCAAGTATTCAGACCAGCATTTGTTTTTCCTGTTCACTAATGAGCTTGTGAAAGTAATTTCAGTTCATCTAAAGATAAGAGTATAGTATTTATATAGCAACAAACTCACAAATATTTCTCAGCATAGAAACCACTTTAACAATAATTAATTTTTTTAAAATGTAATGTCCAATCAATAAAGTATAGTGCAACCTTCAAAAAAATAATTTATGCTTTTAGTGTATTCTGATGTAGTCTCAGTTCAGCTATTAGTTATGTTTCTACATATCTAGATAATTTCTGAATACCAGCCAGTTTGGAAATGGTATGATTCTACTTAACTAGTTATTGAAGACAATATATCCCTGGGCAATTATTATACTCACCAAAAGTGTGTGGAAGAACTTGATGTCAGCCAGATAGTAATCTCCATCTGGTGTTTTATTCACCTTGATGTGCCGTACAGCATTGTCAAAGCTGAAACATCAAAATGTAAAACCTCAGTCATTTTTGAAAAATCAGTTGAATAGTTATAACTATGAACAATGTGCAGATCTTGTTTGAGTGACATTCAAAACTGTTTACTACATAGCAAATAAAAACAAATAGATGAACAAACTTACCAGATACTTAAAGACAATTCCCCATGCCTGGTTGGGTTTCTGCTCTTACGGATGAGGTATGTACCACTAGGATATCCCTCTAATCTCTTGGAAGCTGTATCACGCTCCATTGAACCCACATACCTAAAGTTTAGTACTTGAACATCCTTTATTCTCAGAGATACAAGCACACACTATTACTTTTTATTTAAAAAAAACAGTGGGTGGGTTAGGGTGTGTGAATGGTGTGACACAAGTCATCCCTACTATAAACAATTCATGCATGAGTTCTGATGTTGAAGAAAAATCATTTGCAGTATCATCTTCAGCTGTGAAGGTTGATGACAATAATAAAATATTAAAGAAACTACCAGAATTTTAAACTCCAGTTCAGTGTACAGATTTAATTTCAAATATATATATTCTACCCCCAAAATTATAGGACTATTTGCAGAGTCAAGTATCAATGTGAAATTGCCTGTACATAAACTTCATTTTCAAATTTGCTACAAATATTGTTTTTGAATGTACTTAACAGTAGTATGCTCCTCACAAAAAAATCAAACAAAAAGTGCTTCCAAGCCTAGTAGGGCTTGTATAGCATGTACATAAATGTTCATATTCTGGTTAAAAAGAGCTTACATTTTTATCTAAGATCTTCATAAACTTAATATCAGTGGAAGCTAAATTAAATTTTTAGCCAAAGATAAAATGTGGCTGAAATAAATGTGCAAAATAGCAATGATGCCAATCTGAAAATGATCACAGACAAATTACATTGGCAAAAAAAAGTTTTAATAATGTGAACACCACTGAACATAATACAAGTTGTACATAATTTAGTAATGATCAAATCAGACAATTCAGTTATCATTCTAGGATATTGTATCATTCTTTAGTGAACTGGGCAACTATAGAAATGCCTCCTATGATGTTCAACCAGGTTCAGCGAGATTTGAGTCTGAAGAATTGCATAGACTACACCATACAAATAATGTTGTGGGTAGTGCTCTAGAAATGACACTATGAACAATGAACTGGAAAGCAAAGTATTCTATATTATCCCTCTTTAAACCATCTGAATGGTTTGACAACCTCATTTTGTATTAAATAAGACTTAGGCATTCCTAAACTGATTTACACTACACGTGTGACAGTTTAAAAAAATAAAATTAGTTCATGTGCAAAGATGTATGCAGATTAAATGAGAAAAATGATTTATATGTGAGTTTCCAAGAAAATGATGTAACATTATATGTACATACAGTATCCTGTTTGAAGGTCTTTCTTTAATATGCCAGTTCTCTTCAACTGGAACATGAACACTTATGAATGTACAGAATTGGAAATGCTGCTTAGTTTTTTGAGAGAAATATGTGAGTCAGGTATAATCTTTTACATGGGAATAAAACACCATATGTTGTGAAAATGATGAGCTTCAATGAGTTTGCTTTCAGCATTATCAAAGCAATATCTTAGTTTTATTCTCATATAAATGGTACTATGTAGTAATATGGAAAAACAATAAAGTTTTAAGAACATAGTACCACGAATAAAATTAAAACTATATGTTTTAAGTTAAATAATAATTTCATAATTTTATTAATCTAATATACATTTTTCTTTTACAGCACATTATCACAATTAATAACTAGATTTTTCAATGCAATACAGAACATAATATGAGACATTTACATTTCACTTAAGTATGTTGATAACTTAATACTTACCAATACTGTACATTATAGTCTTGGGTAACAGAAATGTTTTTTTAGCTCTGTGTTAAAATATTCTAGTTTTTATTTATAAATGATGATGATAGAAGCACCAATAGACAGGTAGAACCAGGGCTTATGATCCATTAATATTTCAAATAGCCTGAATTAACTTATCAAGAAAAGTTTGTATTAAAAATAGTAAAGGTGTGAGTTAAGAGTGCAGAGGCCAAAACTAATCTGAACAATCTACTCAGCAGATTACAGATTAAATCAAAAGTCTGGTTTCATGAGTCGTGCATTTTGTTATTGCTGAGATCAGCATGTCTGACAAACTACTTTTATATAATCAAAAAAAAACATTTTCAAAAAAATATTTTTTCTCCTAAATTATTAAATTTATAGATGAACAGTTTCTGACAATAACAGCACACTAATGTAAGATACAAAAAAAACAACATTTAAAAGAATGTTTTGCATCCTACTCTTTGGCTCAATTATTTTATTTTGGCATAAAATTCTCAACAAAATTTACAAAAAAAAAGGTTTGTTTTAATTTTAAAAAACGCATTACAAATATTAATCTGCAAATTCTGTCAGAATTAGAGTAGAAAATCCAACATCACTCCATATAATGTATCTAAAAAAGATTTTCAACAAAATTGCTATGGAAGTTGGTGCTTCTCAAAAATCTATATAAAAAATTAAGAATATGCTAATGGACTTAATGTCTGTAACAAATGAAAATGGAAGTGTGGTAAAGAATTATGTTGTTTGTTTTTATGATAAAAATTCACTAAAAGGGTCCCTGTTATACATCCAAGATATGTTCCAGAAAAGTTGGACTTAGAGCAAAATGAAGTATAGTAGGACATAAGAATTGATGCAATAAGGGGGGATGCATTCTGATAAGTACTTTACATCCACTATTAGATATAAAGTGAGGCATTTAATCTCATAAGGTTCAATAGGATAAAGGAGGATTAGGTTCTGCATTCTACCAATACCTCATATAACAACACTCAACAATAACAACAACATTAAGTGGTCTTACCTTAAAAATTTGGCTGGTCCACATGTTGAGGAGAGAATTAAGTGGAGGAAGATAGAGAAAAGTTATTTTGACTGAAGCATGCTGAGGCATTTCCTGGCCCCTCTTCAAGATATCATCAGCACTCATCAAAATAATATGCAAAGTCATCAGCAGCAAACCAAGATGGTGAGCAATATCAGCAACAGCTCTTATTATTTTAACTATGTCCAACTTCACACCAAGAGTTTTGCTACTGTGTTGCCTCTTACAATTGGGTTCATCCTTTGCACTAGCATTATGCTTTCCACTCATGATTGCATGACTGCAGCAGTAAAACATGATATGAAGTACTATACACCAGGATGCTAACTTGTGTTAGTGACAACATGAAATAGACTCGGAAAAGGATGTAAATGTGGAGCAAGGTTGGATGTATAATGGGTATGTTTCTTAATAACTTATGGGCATATATGG
Source organism: Nautilus pompilius (assembly GCA_018389105.1). Taxonomy (NCBI): domain Eukaryota; kingdom Metazoa; phylum Mollusca; class Cephalopoda; order Nautilida; family Nautilidae; genus Nautilus; species Nautilus pompilius. The sequence goes on along the minus strand of JACATO010001129.1, from coordinate 394,288 downwards.
GAAATAATGCATTCCAGACAATGTATAACAGAGATTCCCTTTACCAGCAAAAGTACAAGGACACTGGATAATCATGGATTGAAGAAAACTGCATGATGTTAGTCAGCTAATTAATAATAGACTGTGAGTTCCATCCAAAAGATAAAGATAACTGATAAAAAAAAAAAAGTAGGGGGAGTTAAATTATTAAATTAGATTTAAAGTAATTGAGGAAATACAAAATATCTTAATTTCTTAAGTTCACTAAAAAATGTGGGCTTACCTTGCCAAAAGTTAATAATTTGTAAACTAATACAGATCAATAAAAAGATGATGATATAAATTTAGAAAAATGTGTCATTTATTAATAATCTTTTGTACACAAACAATAGCAGCATTTAAATCTATAATAATAAAAATATCTACATATTTTAGGTTTCTTTCATATATCAGACAACAAAACTAAGTGTGAGACATTGAGGTTGGAAGAATTTAACTTAGAATGATTTTTCTTAAAATATCCAACAAGTGTTACAGTATGGTCAGTAGTATAAACCTGGAAATTTGTACATGGCAAAAGAAACAATAAGGCAGGATCAGCACATCAACAAAAATTTCTGGCTCAAAACCACAAAGTAAAAATGTGAAAAATGAAAAGACAAAGTTTTCTTGAAGTGAACTAGAAATTATTCTGACAAGCCCTATCAAGAATTTCTGAGAACATGTAAATATTGAAGAGCAGTAAGAAAACCTACTGGCAAAAATATGCTTCTAATGGAACATTAAATGATGTGTAGTACAGCAACTCCAGGATAAGTCAATCAATCAATCTACTCAAAACTTATAGAAGAAATGCCTAAACATTTTAGTACACTACAAAAGACTAGAAAAAGTTCTACAGTTAAGTGTAAAGAGCTAGAGTATGATTTCTCCAATTATTCTATTAATTTTCTCATCTTTGCATAATCATGCAAATTAATAAAGCAAAACAATAACAAAGACAACATGTACATACCAAAAAAAAGAAGTAAGGTCAACATCTCTAGTAATAGAACCTTGTATTTCATGCACATGCCAACCATTACCATTAGTAGCTCTGGTTTCCACATAAGAGGCTTTTTTGTACAAATTCTGCAAAATAACCATACATAAAAGGCATGTGTACATACCAAGCATATGATGCTAAACTCTTCATTTCTGTTGCTTTTGAACCATTCACAAACTTAGTGTGAACAGGCATTTTATCCAGGTGAAGTGAGCAAGCTGTCTCATAAGACAACACTATAGACTGCAAATAATAAAAGTATATTTAACAATAAACTTGTTTGCAGAGCTCACTGATGTCTTTGGAATGCATGATTACAGTCTGATTTTCTCTAGGTATGATGCAAATGGAAATCATTACTAAAATCAAATGAAAAGAAATTTTTAAATCAGTAATATTCTTTAGTTTATTATGCAGTATGCCCTTCTATTCCTTTATCTAAGAGATGAGGAAAAAAAACCTTTTTAAAGTAAAGATGAGTTTTAGATATTGATAGACTGGAATTTGAGTAAATAAAAAACAACAAAAAATCAAGAAACATTTGCATAGTGATGGCAAAAAATTATTTCCACTCTTATACAATCTCAGAAACAAGTTTCAAATTAAGTTTTGTACTATAATGAGATTCCAAGAATCTCCAGTCCTTATCATTTAGATATTTTAGAATTAATTTTGTAATTGAAGAAGCTAGAATCAATAACTTGAGGATCTACTTATTTATTAAATAAAGTAATGTAATTTTTGTCTTGTTTGTTTCCTGGATTTAAGAAGAATTAACAGAAAAACTGGTGAACTGTTGACAGATAGCAGTAAAAAGTTTAAGAAAAATATCAAGGTTTCATTCTAAAAAGAGTAAATTTATAAAAGTGATAGAAAGAAAGGTATCATTAATAAACCAGAATGTAAATAAACTAAAAAAAACAATGATAACAGAATGTATAAGTAACTTTTGAAAAGGTTTGCATATGAGAAATATTAAAAAATAAAAATACACTCATAATAATTTATTTCACAAAACAATTAATTACATGCTGTGAAAATCCAATTAAGTTTTGATTCATAGTTTAAAAAAAATAGCAACAAATTTTTATTTAAATTAAGAATAAATACAAACATTAAGAAATATGAAATTAACTTAAGTGAAAATTTAGTTTGAATTTGGAAAACTTCTTGAGATATTTTTCTCTGTAAATTAAAAAAGAAATATATATTATTGCACATTAAGTCAGATTCTGACTGATCTTCATACCTAGCACTTGAGGAAACACTATATATACAGTGAAAAAAATGAGTGATTTAACTGTCTTAGTGATTTTTCTGAAAAAATGTCTGTTTAGTTAAGTCAATAAAATCCTGTTTGTTAAAAATAGCCACTGTAATAATTATGGATATATCTTTAAATAAACTAACACTGGTAAACAAAAAAAAAAATTCTACTTCTAATTTATCACTTTCACTTAAAAACCCCAAAATGTTTCAGAGTAACTTTCAATAACCAACATTTTAACACTTATTTGTGTCTTTTAAAGACTTTCTTATAACTGCCTTAAACTAAGATTGAAAAGAATTTGTTCAAAAGCTCACCTGTGTTTGCTGGACCATTTCTCGCACAAACTGAAGGGGAAACCAACCTTCATCACCTCTGCATCGACCCTGAAAAATGTAAAAATTTGATTTATAAACTTTTCTTTTTTTTTTTACTTATGTACTATGTAGTCTGATCAGTATATACTAGATTTAAAAAAACTCTCATATTCACATACATAAATAGAAAGCACCAGACAACCAGGCTAAAATATTATTAGTTATTTTTAAGATGTGATAAATTTTTAAAGTTTGTTTTAAGATAAACTTCATAATCATATTTACATACAAAACATTTTTGAGATTTATTTATATATTGTAACCAATTAAATACTGTTTATTTTATCTATGAAATTACATAATCTAAGTGTCTTTTGTGAAGTTCCTAGCCATTTTTGGTCAGGGTGCCCAAATTTTTGCTGAAAAAAATTTTCCTGTGGCCTAAATGGGTTTACTACTTTACCCTTCATCATAACAGAGAACAATACAAGTATCCAGCTTATATGTAACCATACAGATTTAGCAAATTGACAATTGAGCAATCAATTTAATGGTGTTCCCAAGTTTGTATACTAATATTAATAAACACTCATGTTAAAACTAGGAGATACTGGTATTTTAAGAATATAAATGCCAGATCTTCATTTTAGTAACTGTAATTGTAAATTTTATTAATTTTTATAATTTGTTAGTAATTCCCCTATTTCTTTATTATTTTTTTCTAAAATGGAAATTTCTCTGATATTTTGAATTATGAGCATCAATGGTAAAATTATATATGCCAAGTCATTAAGCAAAGTCAGAAATAACTTTGTGTTTGAAACATGTTCCTATGAATATGATTTGTAATTCTGTCAATGAAAACAAGTTGTTTCCTAAATTTTTCATGAAATTATCATGCTACATCTATTATGATGCTCTATAAAACTAGTGTAAAAATATATAGTAGAAAAAATTTGTGAAGTTTATTGCACCAAATAAAGTCTCAAATAAAATTTATATGTGCAGTCATACAATGTAGATTACCTTCCACCAATCATCAGTTTTTATCAAAACTTCAATAACTGTATCAGCTTCAAACTCTAGTGGAGTTCGCCCACCACTAGGACTGGGAATACCAGTGTAGGTACATAAGGTCCGAGCTTTACCTGAAAATTCCACATGATACACTGCATTAAACACAAAAAAAAACAAAACAATATCATTATAATTTAACCAGAATTGCAGTGTAAACTCCCCAAAAAACTGCATAACTAAAATGGAATAATCCATCACTAGTTTTATTATTTTTTCTACTATGATCAAGATAGATGAATACTTACAAATAAGTGTCTCTACCCTCGGTGGCACTGGTGGAGGTGAAACTGAAATAAATAAATTTAAATTGTATCTAACTAGATTCAATACAAGATGCAACAAAATATTAAATAATAAACCAAATAGAAGGATTGAATTTAATTTGCTTACCTCTCTCATGTAACTTTCCAATACATTCTTTATGTACAGCCTTTTTTGTATCTGAAAGTAGAAGAGAAATTTGTAGACAAAACCAGAATTAATTTTGAAGCAATTTAGGAAAATGAGTAACTACATGAAAGGATTTTCTCTTTAAGCCCCACATACAGCAAACATAATAGTGAGTGAGTGTGTGAGAGAGAGAAAATTGAAGAACTAGATGAAGAAATAAATGCTAGTATCTTTCATTGTTAAACTTAATAGGAACAAACATTTTCTAGAAATAGATTGACTTTTAAACTAAATATAACTTTGTTCCAGTAATAGTACTGATAGTATTACTATAATATATACACATACACACACATGCAAATAATCACCAAAACTTTACTTGGAGATAGTATAACAGCACCCATTGGCCTCATTATGTATCCTAAAGGAAAATAATTAAACAGATCGCTTCCAAATATATGGATGGCAAATCATTCATCCATAAAGATGTTATTAAATAAAAGCTGTTGTACTGCAAAAAATGATTTTTTCTGCAAAAAACCTATCATTGATAGATTATTTTGGAACATCAACCTCTCTTCTCAAAACTAATTTTCCTTCATGTATGACTAGAGAAATGATGATTGATTTTGGTTTTCTTTGAATACAGGCAGCCAAGATTTATGCTGATCCTGCAGGATATCATGCACTATGTGATTTACTGGAATGATCATTACAAAGTTAGAACTAGCTTCTCAGTCAGGTTAACAACAAGAACTAGAACTTGGAAACTCAACACTTCTACTCTGTTTAGAGCATACACTCACTCTAGAAAGATTGGAGAATGCAAGCAAGTTTCCAAATTTGACAAAATGTTGGGATGTAGCCAGATCAAAGGTGTATATATAGAGATGGCCTTGAACATGAATTTAAACTAGAGCTAAAGAATGTGGCATTAGGTCTCCCAAATATAGATACAATATATACCGTTAAGAGAGATTTAATGAAGTTAACTAGCACCTAAACAGAAGAGCTAGAGTAAGAACCAAAGCACAGACCATTAATGAGCAAGGATGTAGCAAGGTTTTCTACAGATTTGAGAAGCCTAGAGCAAAAGATAAACTAATGACTAGTCTAAAAACTATATATACACCAAGATAGGGCTCAGGGTTAGAGAAAAAACTTGGTATTACAAACAGTTGCATACCATGGAAAGACTTAAGATCAAGACTCTTTTAGGCAATCAAGAAAGTATACTAGACTGTAGAAGTTAAGCTTTGTGAAAGTTCCATAACTGAAAATGAAGTAAAAAATGTCATTTGGGTATTAAATAAAGGAAACTCCCAGGAATGACAGCATTCACCTGAGCGCTATAAAAGGTTTGAATACCTACTAATTATCCAACTGTCATAACTAAGCATGTTCTGATTTTTCTCTTTCAGTCAGTGCAGCACTATTGCCACTATTCATTTCAGTAACCTCCAAATGATAAAAGAAATCTTGCATATACAGTAAAATCTCGGTTATCCGAATTTCAGATTATCCGAACTCAAGAACATTATAAACATGCTATAATTATTATTGTTTAATAAATTGATTTATTTCTTTCAATCTTTGTTTTAATGTTTTTATTCATTGAGGTTTAAATACCTTGCATTACCTGTTTACAAAATGAATATTAAAAAAAAAAATGTGTCTATGTATGTTTATTATAGTGTTGGGGCCCAAGTTGGCCTAGAGCAGTGGTTCTCAACGTGGGCAATTTGATTTTCAAGGGGGGCAATTGAGTACGAATGAAGTGGTCTGGGTCCAAATTTTTGATTTTTATTTTTTGGATTTTCCATCAGGTAAAGTTTATGTTTCAGATGCTATTTTGAGTAAATATTTTTTTTTTAGTGACAAAGGTCTTTATTGTATAGTTATTACATAATCACTGTGCCATCGCTCTTCACGCACGTCACACAAAGTGGACGAGGTCATGGAAGAACCTTATTTATTGAATTTGATTTAGAAATGCGATTCAAAGGGTTTTTGCTAAGTTACCATTATAATAACTGTTTCCTCCGTTTTCTCTCAAAGGAGAGCATTTCCATTTTCTGAAAATTCAGAGCTCATAAACAAAGTTGTTGTTTTGGTGTTTTCACGCAAGGTAATTGATACATATTTCTTCGGTTGCTCGTGAATATATTTGATTGTTTAGTATTATGATGATACGAGAAGATACATAAAGTGTCAGAGATGAAAACTTAATGGTCCAAATGCTAATATAATACAACAGTCTTGCCAAATTCATTGTGTATGTATGTGTGCATATTTTTGTCAACATCAAGAAAGCAAGACCGGCGACTGAGAAATTTATCAATCAAAGTGACACTTCACATGCATTAGTGGATGATAAGGGAAATCAGATACTGACACCTCCAGTCCCCATTAACGAAGCTATCAATGGTTTGCGACTTTTCATGGAGTGGTATAAAGCACAAGATGAAGTCGATGTTGTTAAGTTGATGTATCTTCGTCAAATGTTATCGCTGGCAAAAACAAAGAAACAGAAGCACCTCAAACAACAGCGACTGGATATTTTCTTTGCAAAAAAATGACAACCTTTACCTCAATGAATTACATGAACTTAGTGTCTTTGACGAACTCGGTGAACTTCCTGTGCACACACGTAAATGTATTTTTTGTAATTTTGTCATGTTTCCCTGGATTTTTTGATCCATATGTTTGTTATTTAAATGACACATGTGATTTTATTTTAAAAAATATCATGAATTTTTAAGCAATATCCAGTGTTTGTACACATTTTATCGATTAAATGAAATGAAAACTCTATAAACATGCTTTTTTACATAATTATATTCACTTGTCTCGTTCGGATAATCAAGGTTTAACTATAGTGGACACAAAAGCGCCTCAGCTATCATCATACTAGTCATCAATCAGAGGTAAACATTCACTAAGGTAGACTAGGACTTTTTGTTCAGGACACTTAAAAAGATAAAGTTCAGGAAAACATTATTAGTTGGACACAAAGATCATCCTACAAAATGCAAAGAATTTACAGGCTGTTTGACAAAGTCAAGCTATGCAAGGATATGCCTGAATTAACAAAATCAAAACAGAGGAAGCATGGCTGGGTACTCTTTGGAAAATGAATCACAATGCAGACCATTTCCATATTGGGTAGGCTAATGACAGAATAAAGAGTCTGGGTATCATGTTTCCCCCAGCTAGCCATAACAAAGGAAAACTGGCAGAAACTGGTTGAAGACATTAAATGTAAATTAAAGGGCTTTGGAGCTCATAACCTTAGCTTTGTAAGTAAGGAAACTCTAATCAATAGCCTAGTAGCTGCCCACTATGGTATTGGAGTAAAATCATAGAAATGGCAGAATGGTTGCATATCACCATCAATGTTGAATTGAGTTCTTGTGGAAAGGGTGTAAACACACAGTGAACAAACAGGTAATCCATCTTCCCTGAGATATAGTGACTTAAACATTATAAATATGAGCAAAATAGGTGCTCAGGAGATTAAAAATGTACTAGATATCATAAAAGATAGTATTAGCATGAAAAAATGGCAATAACTTTTCTCCTTTCAAGTAGCTAAAGCTTTTAATATGATAAGATAACCATCCTACTTGGCAAACATAGAATCTGCCAAAAACTTAGAAATAACCTTACTAAATTCCAAGCTCAGAATTATGGAGTATGAGCAAAATAACTCTTAAAAGAAACAAGAGTGAAAGTAGTTGGAATAAACAAGCCTTGGTCTCAGTTACTAAGCCAAAATATCAGGATATGAGAAGGCTGTCTCTCTGATAAACAGCAGTTCATTTCTTATCTAAATTTCTTCAAAATTTTCCAAGTGACATTTCTCATTAATATATTCTGTTATCTAACTTTTAAAAATAAGATGAAAACAAACTCAGGTATTACATCTTTCATCTTTAATAAAAATTAAGAAAAACTTACAATTAAATAAACTCAACCTAAATTCAGCTAATCTGAAAATAAAGATGCTTTCTCTTAGCTATGTCACCAACAACTTACCTTGACATAAGTAACCTTGAAAAAACACACCTCTGTAAAAACAAAGAAGAATTTTTAATTTTGATGTATATTACAAATACTTTAGTTGCTGCTGGCTAATTGACTATACAGTTTTCCCTCGGTATTCGCGGGAGTTATGTTCCTAGAGCACCCGTGAAGAGTGAAAAACCGCGAATATTGGACGTGGTCCATAAAAATGCCTATAAACGTCAAAATATAATGTAAAATATAATAAAAAATATAAGTAAATATATAATAATAATTTAATAAAAAATACAACACTCGAGATAGCTACATGCGGTAAACTGGGATGATACTGGGCTGCATCTGCCTGAGACAGCACCTCATGGGCAGCAGCCAATCAGCAGCGAGGAGAAATGAATAACGCTCTCAGATTGGCTACTTTGAAACCTCCAGCCAATAGCGTTTATTTTATATTGATATTTTGCTGAATTTACGTTAGTATTTATATTACAAAATTAGTAAATTATATTGTTATTAATAATTTAGTGTTAAAAGCATGAAAAAATATATATTGCTATGAAAAAAGCCATAAAAAATCGCAGAAGATATTTGCAATTCCGCGAATATGCAGGGATTTCCACGAACAATTATTAGTTAGATTCTTAGGAAAATTCCGCAAATAACCGGGGCCATGAATGCTGAACTGTGATTATGCGGGGGTCGATTGTATATACAAACCATACCAAGCATCAGTAAGTACTTGCTGATTTATTTTTTAAAAAACTAAGGAAAGGTAGGGAGTGGATGTTGTAATACTCATTAGACCACTAAAATTATAGTAAAAATCCTTTTGATGCAATTTTGGCAATGTTCATAATTAGCAATGTGACTATTAATACATTTTTTTTGAAAATCATCAAAATTTCAAGTCTAGGAAAAAATCAAACAACTCAAATACAGAAACATCCATCTCTTTAGTCTTACAGGTATCCAAACTACCAAAAGTAGGTTGACATAGATGTAGTTATCACCACAAAATACTACATAGAGACTAGGTATAACCGTTTGCTCCTTGTATTACACCATTACTTTATTCACATTCTTCACAATGTAAACTATTTCTCTGTACTAAACATATTAATGACCTGTCAAATTATATTCTTCCCTATTCAGGTCATCGTGCCAAAACAAAATAACATTAACATTAACTCACCTATTTGTACAACATGTTTGTCTTTCATTCAGATAGTAAAAGCATGATTTTATGCCTCAGGATTTTTTTTGTCTTTTTACTTTTATCACTCATACAGTGTATTTCTTCGTAATGTATTCATATAAATTGTGTGTGTGTGTGTGTATGAGAGAGAGAGAGAAGTGTGTGAATCTCTTATTTATTTTTAGAAGACTGACTAGATGACAAAAAATGCATATCATAGAAAGGTTTTTGTTGTTGTTTCTTAGCCTTTTTTCAACATCTGACAGTTCCTAAAAAAATTTTGGTAACAGTCACTGTCCTGGTGACATTTTTCATAACTTATGTAACTTTAATGCTATTTTATTTCAGTTCCCCTTTCTTTTGTTGTCTTTTTTCTTCATTATCAGTAGTTGGAATATTTTACTATACTTCAATTGCATTGATATATTAAGTTTTTTTTTGTTTTCACTGCTAACATTACTAAAATAGAGAAAATTGAATTTTCAATGGATAAACCTAAAAACAAAAAAAATTTAAGAAAATTAACAAATTCATGGTACAGTACCTTGCTAAAACAGAGAGAAAAGGAAGCATGTTACCCAAGTACCAAAGAGTTGGATAAGAGATCTTGATATGTGTACATTAAGCTCAATGGTCAGATTCACCATAGTTGCTTATAAAATATATATATATATATATACCTTGAATTTATCTTTTGCAACAAAGTTATATAAATTGAATAAATAATGCAACCAGTGTGAAAAAGCTGAGCTGAAAGCAATATTTCCAGTTTGTTTGGTCACAAAATATATTTAAAAATTAAGCTGTTCAGCATATCAATGACTGAAGCAGATGTGAATCTTATTATTGTCCTTTCAGTCTATCTTATTGTTTTCAACTACTACACCAGTAGGATACTTGGTGAGCAGTTTTGTTTTTTACTTAAACAACTAGCAGCAATAATTTCTTTTGAACTGCTAAACATCATAGCACAACTATAAAGCTAACTTTCTCATAACCAGTAGTCCTTTAGTAACCTAATATGAAGCACATTATTTCATCCATACTGATATTTTCATGAATTAATTTAATGGTTTTTACATTTTCTTCTAGTGAAGTTTACTAGCAGAGTAGATTTTTCTAAGATGAAAATCTCTAGTGTTTTCCTGTGCTTTGAATTTTAAAACAGCACACATTAGTCTAATACCAATTTCACTTACTTCAGCTTTTGCTGTTTTTTCTTCTTTTTAAGTCATATTAGTACTCTCCTATTTCAGTGTAAAAGCTGTGATGAGACTGATCTGACTTAGCATATAGCATCGTGAAGACTAATACATTATTTTCAAATTATTTTCTTTTTTTATTCAAAAGGAATAGGAAATGTTTACTATTAAAACTGTTGTCAGTAATGACTGATTAATTCCTTTTTAAAAATAAGGATGAATTACTATAAATACTTTTTTGTTTTTTCAATATGATATTATAATGCATTCATAATAATATAAAGTTGAAAAATAAAACCTAATGAGATAATGCTCCTGTCAAGTTGGAGTTTTTGTCATGTTCTAAGCACAGAAATGATTCTTTAATGAAAAAAACAACAAAAAAACCTCCTTATTCTGATTAAAAAACATAAAATTTTCCTTCATAAATTAAAGATATAAGGAAAATCACATTAAAAGCATCATAAACCTTTTATGCTACTTTTATATGTGTAATGTAAATTTACAAGTATGAACACTGTCAAAAATTTAATCAAGCTAAATATTTCAACTACATTTTGTTTGTTCTAATATTAGACTAGATAGTCTATACACAAGGTCTTATTTTATCATAGATATGGATAAATATTTACATTTTTTAAAAAAAGATTAGTTAGGTCTTTATTTGATGTCACCGTTGAATTCATCCACTTCAAATAAATTTATTCATGGATAGGTCAACATTTAAAATAAGTTATAAATCTATAAAAAAATCATGTTTTCTGAAAATTAATTTGTAGTTAAAATTAAACTTGTTTGTACATAAAAAGGTTGTTTAATCAAAATTACATATACTTAAAATATAAGCCAAAAAATTAATGAATATTCTGATTGAAAAGATTGTAAGAATAAGTAATTATAATATAAGCAAAGAATGTAAAAGCTGACAATTGCTAGTCTATAGCTATTTACTTTACAAATGTGTGTGTAATACTTTTAGTAAACTAACTTTAGTACATAATTATTTTATTCCAGAAATTTCTACAAACTTGAATGTCACTTAGAATAAAATCAATTAAAACAATTACAATTTTAGCTCCAGCTACTAATTCAGGAATTTCTTATAGCACATTTTAAAAAATGTTTCAGTAAAAAAAGAAAATATATTATAAGTAAAAACACAAATATTTGAGTAAAAATCTGAAAAAATGATTGTTTAACAGTGTAGAATGTAATAAACATTTTCAAAAGCATTCTCACCAAATATTTTTATATCTACTTCATCATGTTTTGTCCTTTAATTATTCTGAACAGATTAAAATCTGCATGAAAACATCAAAGAACCCTGAATTAGAAAGCAAATGTGAACAACTTGTATTAGTATTCACAATTAACTGCACAAGTATTTTAAAATAATAAATTTTCAATTTTGAGAGGCAATAAATAACCATAACATTTCATGAAGGGTTGTATGTTACAAATTAAACTTTATCCACATTCTTTAATGCATAACAAAATTTTCTTGATATCTTTTTATTTACTACATTTAAAACAGTTATCTACTTATTCACAGTTGAATATATTATTAAATATAATAAAATTATAATAACCAATTTAATGTAGCAGTTTATAAAGAGTGAAATTGGATTGCACTTTCTTAGAACCTACTAGATATAAGAAACTACCCAGAAATTCAAAGCATAGATGTTTAAGGGAAAGTGGACTTACCTTAAAAGTTTTCCACATACATCACATTCTTTTGGCTCATTAAAAGTATGCATCACATAATTGGAAAAAGCAGATGGTAGAGTATTGTCTCTATAATGAGCAAAAGAAAACCAGCATTCTTCAAAAACCCATAAAATACATGACAACCTTTTACAAACTATTAAAATAATAAGAAACTCATTTCAATTTATCACAGAGTATTTATTTTTTCCCGTGGGAATTAATGACGTTAGGGAGGCAAAAGTGTACATAGTGGAGCCGCATTCCTTCATGTGCATGCGTGGTTTTTGGAGGGCTTGGTGGATGCATCAGTCACTGTCAGGCAGCCAGTGTGCGAGGTGCTGTACTATTTACTCATCACATTTTCATTTTGCCCGTGATGATGGAACGTGTGGAATAACGATCTCGCATCAAGTTTTGCCAAAAGCTTGGAGATCCCCAAGCAGAAACAATTTGCAAAATTCAACAGGCTTTTGGTGACAATGCCATTGGTGTTGCCCAAATAAAAGAATGGTACAACAGGTTCAAAGTTGGCTGCACATTGGTGGAGATTGACCAACATTCCAGGAGGCCATCAACAAGCTGCAATGCAGTTGTTATCAAGAAAGTGCAGACCTTGATGATGGAGGATCGTCGTTTGATGGTGCAGGAAATTGGTGATGAGGTTGGGATCAGTAAACATTCCGCACATGCAATTTTAAAGAAGGATTTGGGTTTGCGCAGAGTGACAGCGAAATTTATGCACATTTTCAGGAACAACAGCAACTTCGTTTTGAGGTTGCGCAGGACCTGCTGGATAGTGCCAACAGGAATTCTGAGTTCCAGAATATCTTGATAACTGGAGATCAGACATGGGTGTACATTATGACCCAGAAACCAAAGCTCGGTCATAATAGTGGAAGCACTCAACGTCGCCAAGGCCCAAAAAAGCATGTCAGGTCCAGAGCAAAATCAAGGTGATGCTGACTGTTTACTTTGACTACCAAGGCGTTGTGCATCATGAATACGCATGAGGACAAACAGTTACAAAGGAGTACTATCAGGAAGTCCTCCGATGTCTTCATGATGCAGTTCAGCACTGTGGGCTTTGCAAAACTGGCAGCTGCATCATGACAATGCTCCGGCTCATTCGTTGCAGTTGATCCAAAGTTTCATGGCAAAGAAAGGAATTTCGCTCATTCGCCAGGTTCCCTACTCTCCAGACACGGCTCCTTCTGACTTCTGATTGTTCCCAAAAATGAAGATGCCACTGAAAGGCTCCCGCTTTGAGAGCTGAGAGAACATTATGCGGAATGTGACGGCAGAGCTGAGAGTCATTCCGGAAGAAACATTCCAGACATGCTTTGAACAGTGGAAGGAACACTGGAATTATAAACAGCTGAGACGGCGGTCGTGGAACCGATCCAGCTACACCCACATACATACGCAACTTCACAAACACTCCCCTAAACACCGCACAACACCATAAAAAAAAAAAAGTGTGTGGAGGCACAAGGGGCCTACTTCGAAGGGGATTAGCAATTGAACCCAACCAAGGGTGTAATTTTTTTTACTAGACTAAGGTCGGATACTTTTTCGACAGACCTTGTATATTAGTAATAATGTCCCTCTAATATACTGCCAGTTGTTGTCACCACAGTAAAATATATATATACACAGGAAAATCTCTTATAATAAGAGAGGGGAGTAAAGCTTTTTTAAGAAGTAAATTTTTCACCACTTTGTAGCAGAATTTGTGGAATAAAACACCGATATAAATAATTGGCCACTATTTAATTTTTCAAAATAAGTTTATTTTAATAAACATGTTACAAAAATTAATGCATAAAAGTTCTAAACAAAAATTATCTCTCATTAATGGTTTATAAATAAATAAACATTTTTATTATTAAAATATTATTTTTTCAAGAAGAATTCACTCATTTTTTAAAAATTAATTTCAACCTTATATCTTTAAATTATTCACAGATATTGGGGTAGAAGTACTGTATATTTTGTTCATCTAAAAAGCTAATCAGTTTGGATAACATTTCTTGACTAAATAACACAATCCAATCTATATATATAGTATTCACTTTAGTCCATAATTAAAAACAGCTTTTGAAGCAAAGGATACTCACAATGCTAAATTGATAGCATCTATCCATTTTTCCCTCGTGTCTTCTGTTTTAGCAAAGAAAGTATAAGCTAGTGTCTGATTCTTCTGAACCATTGTGAAGGAGTGATTCCACTGAAAGGCAAATATATTTAAGCAAATACAAACTAGATTTATGGCACTGCATAAAGTAGGAGACTCTTAAATACTCAACATTTTCTAACAAACATTTTTTTTTGCTGCATCATGTATATATAATGAGAAAAGGTATATAGTAAAACTCTTGTTTCTATACACCTATACATAAATACATCTTTATTAAGCTTATCATCACCACCTACTTTATCTGGTTTTCTCTGTTGATCTCGGCTAGACACATGTTCATCCACCCTGAATTCTGCCAATGCAATTGCTTCCTTGTAGCTGTATGTTTCACCCTGTGGAGAAACATTACAGAATTAATATACAGCCAGTCAGCATTTACACAATTAACAAACTTATTTCTTGTCAGCTTGTCAGTACAGACAAGATTGGTGTAGAATCATACACATGAAAAATCAATGAAATTTATAAAATACCATATTCTTCCATTATAAAAATCACTTTCTTACACAAAACATTAATTTTATTTTTTGCTAAAAATTCATCTATATAAAGAATTAAACCACTCCATACAAAAAATAGGCAAAAAGTGTTTCTAATATTGCATGTATGGTATATTCATATCCATTGAGGATGATCTGCATATTGATCTAAACTCTTCTTAAAAAAAAACAAACTCTGTCAGTGAAAACTAAGTTAAATTGTTGGGCAAGAACAAAATGCATGACTGAAATGGGCACACAAATTGGCAACAATAAAATGATCTTACGTAAAAGACACTGGCGATGGCGAGAAAGACAATAATGTGTGAACATTACTGATCCCAATACAAGCTTGCACATGTCTTGATATTGCCCATATCAGAGTTGTGGAATATGCACCATTCTTTGACTAGGGCCACTTCCAGCTAATTAAGAGACAAGAGACTGGGTGTATTTTGTGACCATAAGCATACCTCCATACAATGTCCCAAAAATATTCACCTCAGCTTATTTCCATACCATAACCCAGTGGTTCTCAATCTCTTTCTTAGTATGACTCTATTAACACAGTGAAATATTCTAGTGACCCCAACTTCTGGCATAATCAATGTGAAATGTAAGCACTTACCTTGCCAGAAGAGGTCCAGAGAAATGCTTTCCAGTTTATTTTGAAAAAGAATAGAGTGAAATAATGTAATTCCTACATTCTAGGTCACAAAATAACTGCATCTTGAGGTTGATGTTGAGCAAGTTATACATTGGTATGGATTATATCATGTGGACAACAGTCACTGAAATGTTACAGGAAAATAATCATGATACTGGCTGGACTTTGCATTACCTAGTTTGGTAACTATAGCTCTAGTCTTTCCATTATTGATATCTAGGCAGAAATGAATGATTTTTTCCAGTTCATTTTGTGTTAAGTGACATCTAAGCATACATAAACTAAGTTAAACTAAAAGCATGGCCAGGACAAGCATAAAGATATGCAGATTATATAAAGAAGTGATTTACAGTCACCCAGTTTAGGAAAAGATAACTGCAAGTGTTTATGCAATGTCACGTTTTGGTTTACTTCTTCAGCATGCAAGGTCCTTTTCATGAGTAAACAAAATCAATGCTTAGTAGTAACTAAATTTAGTAAAATGATAAAATAGCCACTTTGAAACATATCTTTTGTTTTTTTTATAAATGTATCATTGGTGAAATAGATTTATTTTCCCTTAAAATTAAGAACTTAATCTGCTAAACATATTCTAACAAAATTGTAAAAAACAAACATTTTCACTAAATTCTTATATCACTCTATTTGAAAGTGTTATAAAAAATTGTCAAGCACTTTCCTAAGTACTGGTCTAAGATGATTCAGTTGAGTGTTGAATGGTAACAAACAGACATGCAATTACAGATCCAAATTAAAATGATATGTAGCTAAATAAACTATAAATATAACAATACATTAATAACATGTAGTAAGATGTCTTTGTTTATACTAGTGAAACCTTCTATATTCAAATAGTTTAGTTATTTACCATGAAGAGTCAGAAAGATTTCATAGTTTACTAAAAAAACAACAAAAAACTGGAAAATGAAATACCTAACATTTTGATTTTTAGATTTATACTATCATCACACAACACTCATTCACCCATGCACATGCATATAAACATACAAGGTAATTTAGATTAAAAGCTGAGTAAATAAAAACACATTTAAGGAGATCAAGAGAAAATGCAATCATCCCGTCAAGTTTATACAAATCAGTAGTAGAATGGTTACTTGAAGTTTGGCTTTTCATCTCCATTCTCATATATATATTCCAATAATTTTTATTAAAATTATTCTGCCTACTTTCATTAAGGAGTTAAGCATTAATAAGGTCAGTATATAAATATATATAGGCAAGTACTGAAAAATAATCAACCCCCAAAATTTAAATTTTCCATTCCAATTATTAAAAAAAAAAATTAATAAAGAAAAACACATTTCTTTATCAAGATGTTCATATATAGTTATTCCATCATCAAAACACCTTTCTACATGAGTTTTTCCATGCACACTGATTTGTTTAGCAATTATTTAAAAATAATTAACATTTCATGAAGACCTGAACTCACAAATTTTTGTAGAAAACCTTTAAAACCAAAATTCTAAATATTTTTGTTTAGACTATTTAGATGTAATACCATAAAATGATAGTGTGACATTACTGAGCAAAATAAAGAAAAATACTAATAAATAGGATAGCTATTTTCTTGATTGTTTGTCCTCAGGTTTTCTATTTGGTATTTTTAGCAATGTTGAATTAGATTTCATTTACCATATATATATTAATGCTACTGATTGTGATAGCCTTTAGTAGGTTGAGAATTAAATGAACAAGTACTAAAAGAAATGAATTATTTGCATCTATTGATCCAGGTCTATGCTTTTTGTAGATGCTTGCATAATAAATATATTATAAACATTAAAATTTAAATTATTTTTAAAATGATTTCTATCTACGGTTTTCTAGTAAAGGCAAGAGTGTCAGAAAAAGGATTTTCTGCACCCAGGAACAATGCTCAATTCTTGGCACCCTGCTCACAATCTGTCATCTTGTAATCCCATTAAATTAGTGAACCACTCATGCACCAAAGCATATAGCTAGAAAGAAGATAATATCTCAGATAGAAACATACATTACACCCAATTCACATAGCCTATCTAAACTCAGCTTAAAATAATTCAGAGGCTGAGCCAATTTGTCTATTGGTGTTTAAATGTTACATTTTTGTGCCTTTTTGTTGCAAACAGGATGACATATTCAAAATCTATCAAAAGATTCTTTCTTGGTAGAAAGAATGACTAAGTTTGTCAAGTGTTCCTGCATCATGGTTGACCAAAGATAACTTTTATTAAAAGCTCTCTCACAAATGGCAGAATAAACAGGCAATGCCAATAGAATTTGCAAGGTTGTGTGCAGGTTTGGAAAAATATCTTTCTCATATTGAATAGTTGCCTTTAGCAACTCTTCCAGAGTTTCTGGTAATAAGGCTTCTGATTTTTGTCTTTTCAAAACAGCATACAACAATTCAATATATCTTAATATAGTGACTCTCCATTTACATCACCTTCATTTTTAGTAAAATTAGCGCACCTAAACAGCTACTTGTCTAGATCAGTGTTACCACTGTTAAATGATTTGACGTTCAAGAAGAAAACTAAATTGGAGTTCAGATCTTGAAGTTATTTGTTATGGTCTTGGATTTCTTGAATCAGTCTAAAATCAAAGTTTATTACCCTACCTGTCTTATGCAAAAGAATTAGTCCCCCATCAGTTGCTTTCTCACCAAGCATTTGATATCACCCATCTCTAAGTGAAGATTTCCCATATTTCTGCAGGTTCTAAGTCTTTGTCAACTGAATGTTGAGATAATTGGGAACTCTGTTCAAAAATGCTCCTTCAAGGTGCTTGCAGATTCATATTTGACTATTGATTTTTTTGTAAGACTTGCTCCAAAAAGTGTAAGTAAACAAAATGAAAACTCAGAAGACTGTTAAGTGTCCTAACTTTTGCTCTTCATCAGCTCTCCCTAGTCACCTTTGTTCAGAGATTTAAGCTGCTTAATAAGATCATTAAATGGAACTAGCAATAACATTTAACACCCTTTTAGCACTCAAAATAGTGCCCAATTCTTTATCACATCTAAATTTAGCTTTTCTTTCATATCTAACATCAAGTGGCTGATCCAGAGAAGACAAATACTTGTTCTACCACTCTAAAGAGATCGGAGCCTCTCCTTCGGTCCCCACACAGTGGCAGTTACCAGCAAGGTAGCGGCTTGTTGCCGCATCCGGGCCTCCCTAACATCTCAAACTTGGGGCTGGCGAAAAAACAGTCTCCGCAAGGTTTACAGCTCCCTCCAACTTTCACTTCTCAACTATGCAGCCCCAGCATGGCAACCCTGGCTTTCCACTTCCCGATTCGACCAACTGGACCGTGCTCAGAACATGGCCCTTCGAATAATAACTGGGCAATTGTGGTCTACTCCCTTAGATGCTCTTTGCCTAGAGGCCGGCACCCACAGCTACCACACCACCTCTAAAATCCTAATTGCAACCTCTGCCGAAAAAGCTGCACGTCTACCTCCTGAGCACCCTCGATCTCAAACCCTAACCCCCAACCACACACACACCACACCACCAAGCTGCCACCCTCCACTCCACAAGCGATTGCATGTCCTCGTCCCTCCCTGAAAACTTCTCTCCCTCTGAGCCCCACTACCCAACCCAACCCCATATACTGCCCATGGGACTATGGATCTACTCATTGGCATATCTCCCCATCTCTCACGAATCCACCTTCCTCTCCTACCCCCTACCCCCGCCTCCCTGGGAGGCAGCTCTCATGGCCATCCGCCAATCATCATCCAACCTTACCATCTACACGGACGGCTCTGCCTCCAATGGCCGACTCAACGGGGGTGCCGCAATGGTCGTCACAAGCGGAGACCCAGCCCATCCCTCCCTCATTCTCTCCAGATCTGAAAAAGGAGCTCCCTTCACGTCTTCCTTCTGTGAAGAGAAAGCAGCCCTCCGACTCGCTCTGCTATGGCTTCTCTCTGACGGTCCCGCGAGCCTGCCACTATCTGCAACCGACAGCCGCTCTCTAACCCTCTCTCCCTCCTACACCATTCCACCAACAACCGAGACCTCCAGTCCCTCCTCTCCCAATGCTGCTTCCCCACCCACATCATGTGGATCCCCGGACACTGCGGTATACCCGGCAATGAATGGGCCGATGCTTCTGCCAAGTCTGCTACCTCCCAACCAGACCCTCCCAGACCTACTGACTACCAGTCCGCCAAGGCTGCCCTCCAACACCTCATCTCGACTACAATTGGATGACTGACAGCAACACGATGACCAACCGGCAGGACGTAGTGCTACTGATCCGGCTCCGGTCTTGTCACTGCCCTCGTCTTCTCGTCTTCAGGCATATCAACACAGAGTCAACCAATCAGCCGACCCCACCTGCCCCATCTGCAGAGAGGAGCCTCAAACGGTGTCCCACTGGCTACAGTGGTGCCCCGGTCTTATCTCCCTCGCCAACAAATTTTCAGTGAAGTGACTTCGCCGCTCAAGGCACTTGTCTCGCAGCCAGCGGAGGTGATAGCACTAGCCAAGAAATCCCTTTAAGGATACTCTCAGGCACTATGTCTCTACAACAACAACAAAAACAGATAACCCACCCTCATGAAGTTTCTCACTGATTATTTCTTCATATCCAGCAGCATTCTTCACCAAAGTTATAATTAAGTCAAACAAATTATTTTGGATAAATGCTGTGCAACATCAGATGTTGGGTAAAAAATAACAAGGTATTTTACCATCTTGATCTCAATTATTATTTTGTTTATAACTGTAAAACAGCTAGAAATTTTCCAAAATTTGGACCATACAAATCTTCTATGCAACCTCTTAGAGCAAGTTTTTTAAGGCAGAACTTTACCAGTCAAGAAGTCTTTAAGAACTTCTTTCTAGTGATATTGCTTGTCCTGAATTTGCTTAGATACCTTTCTCTGATTCAGTGGCATTCTCAACTGAATCTACATCCACATTTCTTATTCTCCCCTTTTACTGTCTCTTGGTTTTGGTGATTCTGAACACTTCTCTTTATCATCTTCTTTCTTACTCTTTTTTATTCTTTCTAAAAAAAAGCAGTCAGTAGTTTACATGATCCTTTGCTTCTTTGTATTTTTTAGCTTTATTTTTTCTATTCTGCACTCCAAATTTCTTTCCAACCATCTTTAATAAGTGGTTTTGAGCAATAATGATGTAAGCTTATAATCGATAACCTCACAGAAATATATTTTAGTGCTGATTTAATGTAATAGCTATGCCTTTACAGTTAGATCACATTATATGGAATTTCAAAGAGCAATTATATTTAAATTGCAAAAAAACATTTTAAAAAGAAACCAATAAATAGTAGGATAGAAATAAGTAAATATATGAAATATAATGTTTAAAAAGTCAGTGAGTAGCTCTAGAGACAGCACACCTCTTAATTGTGTGGCACCCAGAGGTGTCTCCTCCCAACTAAGATATTTTCTGCAAGGAATGTTCTATGAAATATTACTATTTGTTTAGGTTTGAATGTGTATAAATTGTAATGTGAGAAGACATTAATGTTAGCAAGTGCCAAAAATAAAACTAATACTAATATTACAATAAGTGAAGAGGCACCCTTCCAAAACAATAATTTTTATTTAAGAAGACAGAGTGCAGAATCTGATATTTTGCTCTGAAATGGAAAATTCCTTTTCAGAAATCCTTTCAATATCATGTGTATGAGTTAACATAAATTACAGATTGGCATTGACATCTCATGCTTCTGAAGAGTTTTAATTGTTGATCTGAGCCAGATTGTTTCCTTCTTCTGTAGAAGCATCACCAAGTTCTATAACTTTCATGGTAGCACAGATGTCTTGCAATGGCAACCTGAAGCATGTTCCAAACATGTTTAAATGGATTAAGATCTAAAGGTTAAGCTGTTAATTAATACATCTCTTGCTCCAGTCACTGATCTAAAAGTACAACCAATAATTTAATGCAGAGTCTAAGCTCCCAAAAGTGGCACTTTGGCTTAAGCTGTTGAGTTGTTCCAGCCAACATACCATTCTCTGTGACAAGTTTTTGGCAATCAAATGCTGTGTCTGTTGCCATTATGACATTCTGTATCAACAAACAAAATAAATTACCAATTTGGCAATGAGTACTTCTTAATGTCAAAATGAAAGCACCTAGTACACAGACATTTTCATGAAAATCAAAGGGAATGCATATGCATTTCAAATCTTGAAACACTGCAAGATATTTGGTCACACTGTGAGTGAGCATTTCAAAAAGGAAATTATAATTAGAGGCTGAAAGTAAATTGTACCAGTAATAGATGTAATATTCATGGTTTGTTGATAATCATTTAGCAAATTTTTAGTGCATTTAATACTGCTAAATAATATAGTTTAGTGAAAACAAAAGGATAGCTAATCCTTTAAAAGACTTTTTCAAATTCTATTATCTTCAAATAAGATATCTATTGTTCTTGAATACACTCTATGGATTTAGATAATTTCTTTTTCCCTTCTTTCTGATTTTCTAACTGATCCTGGCCTATATCGCTATAAACAGTTTGGATTTTCATTCATAGTCTGTAATGTTAGATGTTTTATTTTAAAGAAAATGACAATATTCATACACATGTAAGGCATCTAAAGAGAAAATGCTATACAAAATGAAACATGCACTTTATAAATTTGCAAAGAATTTTCAAAAAATTTATGCTAAAACCAAAACATGCATGATTATTTTTTAAACATCGAGAGATATCTATTGAAAAGACTTTTGCAACCCTTCATTTATATTGCTTATAATAAACATGTTTGTTTTTCAAATAAATGTAAATATGATTTATTATTTCTAGTTGTTCTCTTGATTTTGAATTTAGTATATTTAAAAAAAAAAATTAAAAAAAATTATATCAGAGAGTATAGCATAGACAAAACTGGAAAAACAGAAAAGGTTTAAATCAGTACAGTAAGTCCTCTTTATGTAACTTCATCATATGTGATTCTTCTGTTATGTGAAGACTCATCTTCTACTTTAAGCTTGTTTTATGTGAAAAAAAAAGTCAGGTAAAGAATGAGATCATATGTAAGGAATTCAGGTAGTTAATGGAAACACTTGGTCAACAAAATTTCTTAAAAAAACTGGAGGTCACTCAAAGAGTACCTCGATGTGTAACACATAATGGAAACTAGCCCTCACAGTTGCTTAGTTTAATATAGTCTGTCATAGCATCTGGAAATGTTTTCTCAAGAATTTTACCCTTTATAATATGAAAAGAAAGAAGACTGCACTAACTTTAGAGATAAAGCTGAACATTTTAAAATGTTTGGATGAAGGGCAAGGGGCCTTCAGCAGTTGGCCAAACTTTTAACCATGCCATGTTCTCTCTGCATCACATGTACACAATGATCATCAAACCACCAAATCATCCCCATGAGTCTGTTTCTGTTCTCTTGGTATGCAAATAAAACTAAAGTGGTTTACACTTTTTTTATTACTACCATACATTTATTATACTGTGTTATTTTGTTATTGTTTGAGTGGACATGGAATTGGGGGCACTTCAGTACACATCCTTACCATAAACTTAAAGGTATTTGCTTTATGTACACTTTTTCAGGATCACCTATCACAAATAAAAAGAAAACTTACTGAACAACTATTAAATATTTTTTTTCCCTTTCAAATAAATACCAAGCTCCTTTCAAGGTAGTACTTACTGAAAAATTAGCTCATTTAGTTTTTGATGCTAGATAGTATCTTTGAAGATTTCTTTAGATTAATAACATAGGAGTAAAAGAGTGTATCAACTAATTTTTTTGTTCTACGTTTTCGAATTATACTTTTATTATTTCTTTAAGCTATATGATGTACAGGGACCCTCACTTAATGTCATAGTTGAATTCTCCTGAATAAGCAAAAAGACATTAAATGAACTTATTTTCTCATAAGAAATAAAGTAAAGCCAGGATATATTCCAGTGTATGCACTTTACAAAGAAAAACACCTTTATAAGACTAAATACAGCAAAATAATATCAAAGGAATACAAATAAAATTAAATTGATATCAATATATATATATAGAAAAAAAGGTTTTAATAAGATAAAACAAACCAATAGGGGTAGTGGAAGATGGTGTATGTTAATGGACAGCAAGAGGGCAGGATTGTCAGCTGCTACACTTCACCAAGTGCTCTGCTGACATTGTAGCTTCAGCTTCTGGTGCTGTCTCTTGGCTTTCTTAGGACAGGCCTCTGATAACTTTATCTAAAGACTGTAGTGATGCTACTTTTTTCTTCTGCTGGTAAAGCTCCCTGTGACAACATATAGCAACGATACCCCTACAGACCACCCATTGTCTGTTGGGATTGTGTTCAGTAAAGATGTCCAGTGCTTCTTTAAAAAGCTGAAAGGCTTAAGAAAGTGTTTGTGTTGTTAAAGTATGAAGGGCAGCACCTCAACAGTCTGCATCTCTTCTCTTCATTGCATTTCCATTAAGTCCCTATTCAATAGTTCTTTTCTATGAGACTCAAGTAATTTCATCACATCATCCTTCTCTACCACTTCAAATCCAACTTCATTAGTTAAGTTCAGGATTTCATTCTGAACTCTTGGAATAATTTTGTCAAATCCTTTGAAGTTGTTTATAGATTTGGGCCAAGTCTTTCTTCAAATACTATTCATGCACATTGGCTTGACTTCAGTCCATACCTCAGCAATGTCGTCAATTTCTTTAATGTTAAAACCCTTCCAAAATTGCCTGACTGATGGCTTATCTTCCCCATCTGTCTATCAAATGAGTTGAGAGAAGGTATGATGTATGCCTTGAGTGTTGCAATGACTCCTTGGTCACATGTAGCAGCAATGACAAATGTGTTGTACAGAAAACTTTTAAATTTTTTGACAAGTTCATCAAGATTGATTGGATTACTTAGGGCGAAGTCCAAGTTCTTCTTTGCACAATATTCCTTCCAAAGAAGGAAAGCATACAACATAAATCATTCCTGAAAAATGATATAGGTGATCCATGCCTTCTTATTTGACCACCAGACATCAGGAAAATATTCTTTAGAGCAACCTTACAATGCCCTTGCTATTTCAGAGTGATATACCAATAAGGGTTTCATTTTGAAATCCTCAGCATTTTCTCTGAGCAGAAAAGTCAGAGGATGTTTAGTGAGCTTAAAGCCTGGTTTGATCTTTTCTTTAGAGATGAATTTTCTCTGTGGCATCCATTTCCAATAAAGGTCAATTTCATCCACATTGAAACTTACTTGGAAGAGTAGCAACCTTCTTTTATTATCTCCTTCAAGAGACCAGGATAATTTTTTTGCTGATTTGCCCATAATTTTGATATTGTGCAAATCACTACTATTCTTGAACCACTCAATCCAAATGTGACTAGCAATGAAACTTTCTACTTACAATGTATCAACCTGTTCTCGCTTCAAGTCATTGAATAGACTCTTAGTTTTCAGTTACTTAATGACATGTTATACTGATTTTGGTCTTTGATCCACATTAAGTCTCTCTATATTCTCCATTAACAGCTTATCATGGTAGCACTTAAAAGGTGACCACAATGCACACTTTCCTTTCTTTTATCAGTATTAGAATGAATTGTACTCACAACTGCTGGTGGTAACCAAAACACTATGCTGATGTCCACTGCTCATTTGACAACATCAAAATGCTTTAATACATCCAGTTTCATTTCAGTTTTCCTGCTTTCCTGACTAGCAGATCCATCTACATCACTTGCTGGCAGTTTCTGATGCAAGATTTCTGTTAGTGCCATGAGACTGACATGACAAAAAGAAAGATCTTAGGCTCTTATGGAATAGGTGAGAATTGCTCCCAGCTACCTTCAGCAACCTGGGGACAGTTTAAGTGCCAAAATGTAAATGTGATGGTCAATTGTGTGAGTAAATCACCAGCAAAAAGAGTCAGTCTGCATTCTTAACTTAGGCTTGTGGACTGTTGACTGTAATGGTGGGATTTCTGCAGAGCAAGAACAGACTCACGGAGTTTGCTCCACAAGTTTTGATGAATTCTTTCATCTAAACATGAGAGAGTAATAATGTCTGCCAAAACTTAGGTTCACACAATGACAATATGTTGCAGCTGAACAAAGACTAAAACTGGATGCTGAGTGACCTGATTGTACTATGCTGTGCCTTTCATCTAAACATGAGAGAGTAATAATGTCTGCCAAAACTTACGTTCACACAATGGCAATATGTTGCAGCTGAACAAAGACTAAAACTGGATGCTGAGTGACCTGATTGTACTATGCTGTGCCTTTCATCTAAACATGAGAGAGTAATAATGTCTGCCAAAACTTAGGTTCACACAATGGCAATATGTTGCAGCAAAACAAAGACTAAGACTGGATGCTGAATGACCTGATTGTACTATGCTGTGCTTTGTATGACTAAGTTTTCTGCCCCATATAGTAGTCCCTGTTCCTAACAGCAACATTATAAGGGAACATATTACCTTTTGAGTCAGCAACATTATAACAAAATGACATTATGCCAAGACTTCCTAATTGCAAAGATTGCTAACAACACGAATGCCAAATGCATTATTTTGAAATATTAAAAATTTTAGTTAATTAAGAGATCATTGGAAAAGAAGCAAAAAAGTCAGTGATGATATTTTACATTAACCTAGTAAAATATCTGGAAAAAAAATTTAACCAGTTTACTATAATGATACAGCTTTACTTACAAAGTTTAAATGCATAAATAAAAACAAAGTATCACATCAATTGTACTAAGACATTTAGAAAAATCTTAGAAAATATGAAAGCAAAAGAGTTTTAAATTGACTAACTTATATAAAGAAGAGAGTATTGGAAAAGTAGCTTTCTATAAATAAAGCTAAGAAATGGTGGTTTGATAATTATATATATATTTTTTTTTTCTCATATTTATTTGGAATAGATTTTCCCAAAATATTTTTTCTATCCTTTAAAGTTTTCTAAATTTGATAAAAGATTTAAAATGCAGGAAAGTCATAATGCTGAATAGATAAGCATGCTAATACAGTAAACTTGTATTATTCTAAGTCATGCCAAATGCCAAAAATTGCATCAGAATAATATTGGTAAATAAACATTGAAAAAAAAAAATCAAAAACTCTCAGCCTAAGACAATATTACATAATTGTATGTCAGCATTCAAATTT
Source organism: Nautilus pompilius (assembly GCA_018389105.1). Lineage (NCBI taxonomy): Eukaryota > Metazoa > Mollusca > Cephalopoda > Nautilida > Nautilidae > Nautilus > Nautilus pompilius. The sequence goes on along the minus strand of JACATO010001129.1, from coordinate 367,598 downwards.
TTACATATAAGGAAATTTTTAAAATTTGCAGGTAACAATAAAAACATACTTAGATGATGACCAATGAGTTACATCTCTAAATAAAATATTTATGTAAAAATTATTCATACTGCAGTAAATAAAAGACTGTTTAAAGAACATTGTTTTCAAGACATTTTAACTAACTCTTGCAACTAGACTACAGGTATATAAAATAATAGCATAAAATCAATTCAAGGACTACTATATTCAAGATGATGTAAATTATCTCAGGCCAGCTAGTAAATCTGATCAATGAGACAGGTATGTAAACTAAAAATATTTCTATGACAAAAGCAATTCTTTCTTTCCCACAATAAAAAAAAAAACTGAAAGAAAATATGTGCCAAGATACCAACAAGCTTTAAAGTAAATATTTAGCAAAAAAAAATACAAAGGATTATCCATTCCATCCTAATAGTTAAGTACTGCAGCAACTGGTAAATATAATCATGACTGTAAGAATAACAATTCAAAATCACCATCTAAAGAAAACAAGGTGAAGCGTACAAAAATTTATTTGTAACCAATGTAACTTAACTTTATAATTTTTAGAATTATTTATATCATCCATTTCTCTCATTAACTGCATCAATGAAGTCAATCGGCTCAGAGTAAAATACCCAGTTCTTTTAGTTAAGAAAAAAACACAAAATTTGTTACTTTTAAAAGGTGGATTCATAAATGTAGCCCTTATTCAAATACAAGAAATATTAACTAAGTAAACATTCTCAATATCTTCCAGAATTTAACACCAGGCCACATATTAAAAAAAAAAATCATTTTTTCCTATGAGTGCAGGTAGCAAGGGTAGAGGAAACTAAGTCTACTGCAAGCAAAGCACATCCATAAAAAAACATAGGTCCAACTTTGTCCTTACCCACAAAAATTTGTCCACCATCTAATGAAGAAAGGCAGGAGAAAACAAACAAAAGTCAGTCAAATGTACAATAAACAGATTTTTTACTACATAATTTCATCATTCATGTATGAAAGTTCATTACCAAATAATAAACAAAAGAAAATCAAATATAAGTTTTCTCATGTGAGACATCAATTTATCTTGTAATAAGCATCTTTACTTAAGTAAGTTCCAAATTAATAAATATTAATTAAAAACTTTGCTACTTTCAACTGTTGAGTTTACATCTAAATTAGTTTATAAACATCACCTGCTCTGTGTGTTATTATTTAAAAATTTTTAAAAAGCAATTTTGCTATATACCTCGAGACTTTAAATTTTAGCTATTTTCCACAAGTTATACTTAAAAATCTAAATTACATAGGTAATTCCATTGGTAAACTTGCTCAAACCTACAACTGATAATGATTGCCATAAACAAGTGCTTCTCAAACTGTAGGTTGCAACCCCAGAGGGAAGTTGCAAAATTTTAAAAGTTGAGCTTGGACTTTTTTGAGTTTATGCATTGGTTTTCCACTTGCTTCCTTTTCTTAGCAGAGGTACAAGGATTCTATAAACTGCCAACAATATTGTATCCTTTACACTATTATTTATGTTGAAGAACATTATTTTGAAATGAACTTTTATTATACTCGCATTTCCAAACACTGCCACATTTTGCGCCGCCAGTGATATTGGAAAGTGAAATTATAAAAAAAGTGAAACAAATAAATTGAAAGTAATATAATCATATTTCAAAGAAAATCTGAAACATCAACAATAATTATTATTAAACAAATATACGAGGTCTGTCAAAAAAGTATCCGACTTCATTTTTTCCCGTGGGAAGTAATGATGTTAGGGAGGCAAAAGTGTGCATAGTGGAGCTGCCTGCCTTCATGTGCATGTGCGGTTTTTGGCAGGCTTGCTGGATGCATCAGTCGCTGTCAGGCAGCCATCGTGTGAGGTGCTGTACCACTTGTCACAATTTCATTTCGTCCATGATGACGGAACGTGTGAAGTAACAATCATGCATCAAGTTTTGCCAAAAACTTGGAGATACCCAAGTGGAAACAATTCGCAAAATTCAACAGGCTTTTGGTGACAATGCCATGGGTATTACCCAAATAAAAGAATTGTACAACAGGTTCAAAGATGGCCACACATCGGTGGAGTGACCAGCATTTAGGAAGGCCGTCAACAAGCCGCAATGCAGTTGTTATCGAGAAAATGCAGACCTTGATGATGGAGGATTGTCGTTTGACGGTGCAGGAAATTGGTGATGAGGTTGGGATCAGTAAACATTCTGCACATGCAATTTTAAAGGAGGATTTGGGCTTGTGCAGAGTGACAGCGAAATTTGTGCCCAAGCTGCTTTTTCAGGAACAACAACAACTCCGTCTTGAGATGAGATGTGGGTGTACAGGTACGAGCTGGAAACCAAAGCTCAGTCATCACAGTGGAAACACCCAATGTCGCCAAGGCCCAAAAAAGCACATCAGGTCTGGAGCAAAATCAAGGTGATGCTGACTCTTTTCTTCGACTACTGAGGCGTTGTGCATCATGAATACGCATGAGGAGGACAAACAGTTACAAAGGAGTACTATCAGGAAGTCCTCCGATGTCTTCATGATGCAGTTCAGCACAAGATACTGGGTCTGTGGGCTTCGCAAAACTGGCAGCTGCATCATGACAATGCTCCGGCTCATTTGTTGCAGTTGATCCAAAGTTTCTTGGCAAAGAAAGGAATTTCGCTAATTCGTTAGGCTCCCTACTCTCCAGACACGGCTCCTTCTGACTTCTGATTGTTCCCAAAAATGAAGATGCCACTGAAAGGCTCCCGCTTTGAGAGCTGAGAGGACATCATGCGGAATGTGACAACGAAGCCGAGAGCCATTCCTGAAGAAGCATTCCAGACGTGCTTCGAACAGTGGAAGGATCGCTGGGCTAAGTGTGTGGAGGCAGAAGGGGCCTACTTTGAAGGGGATTAGCAATTGAACCCCACCAAGTATGTAATTTTTTTTTTCCAAGCCTAAGGTCAGATAATTTTTCGACAGACCAAAACAAAATGTGTTTGGAAGCTGGAGGCAGTGGAAAATTCTAAAGAAAAGGATGGTGTGCAACATGTAAGGAATTCAAGAGGAGTTAATAAATTCGTATCTGATCAAATTCTGATGGAGATCCAAGCCACATCCTGAAAACTCTTGATAAATTTGTAGACTACATTGAGCTAGCCTCTCAGCACTCTCCAATAAACTGGTGAATAGAAAACAAGGGCATAATTTCCAGCTTCCAAACATATGAGGCAGAAACTCATGTTGTTTAATAATAATTATTGTTTGTTTAATTTCTAGAAATATGAATATATTACTTTCAGTTTATTTCTTTCACTTTTCAACATCACCAGTGGTGGTGGCAGCAAGAAATTTCCTGATTTCACTTCTGTCCCAGTTATCAGGTGAAAATCTGTCGTTATGTTAAAAACATTGATAAAGTTTTGTAATTTGCTTTATTGTAAACATAATGTATGTCATGGAATAGGGTTTTTAACGCAATTTAAATCGGCAACTGACACCTATTTATCATGTGACAAGCTATTAGCAGATATTGGTGATCGATTGACACTGAACTCCAATAGTCAGGTTTGACTTCTCTTGGAAACATTTGTCTCTCTCTGGTGGTGTGGTGTATAGTACTATATCTGTAGTCTTTAGAGTGTCTGTAAAAGTGTGTGTTAGTAAAGTTCAGTATTTTTAGTTGTTATTTTTAATTTTAAGCTCTCAAAATGGAAAAATCTTTGTTGGTATTAAGAGAAAAGCTAAAGATGACCAATCTACTGGTAGTGCTGATAAAAGCAAGCTTAAGTCAAGAAAGTATGATGAAAGTTACATATCTTTTGGTTTCACAAGTGTTTTTGTTACTGGAGAAGAACAGTCTCAGTGTGTTATTTGTCGTAAAATGTTATCTGCTGAGAGTATGAAGCCAAGCAAACTAAAATGACATCTGGAAACAAGTCATGCACACTTAGCTAACAAATTTCAAGATTTTTTCATTCAAAGGAGAGATGAGATGAAGCAGCAAAATGTCAGTCTAGATAAACATATAATTGTTCCTTTGAAACCACTTTTAGCTTCTTATCAAGTTGCATACAGAATCGCCTAATGCAAAAAGCCCCACACAATTGGAGAAAATTTAATTTTTCCAGCAGCTATTGATATGGTGACAACTATGTTGGGGGAGTCAAGTGACAAACAGTTTTTAAGTATCTCTTTGTCTACTGACACTGTTTCCCACCAAATTGCAAAGGATCTAAATTAGCAACTAATTGAAAAAATAAGAAACCATTTGCCATTCAGATAGATGAGGCCACAGATAGCACTAAACTACCGAGGAGGAACAATTCATTGATTCTCTGCTGACACTTCTTTGAAAATAAAATTCCCAACAATGTTTCTCTTTGAATTTTGGATCAGTGTGCAAAACGAGTACAAAAAACTAAGTGCAAAGCCTACAAGATTACTGATTCCGTTTGCAACATCCTATTTGTGCAAGTCAGGGTTTTCTACAGTTGCTGCAAAAAAAAACAAATACCGATCAAAAATAAATGTGGAATGAGAAATGAGAGTGGCTGACTTGAAAATTGCACTCATATTTCAGGAATTATGCAAAAGCCAGCAAGCCCATCCTTCCCATTAAAAAGTTAGTGGTATATTCAGACATGCCACTTTTCTGGACTGAGAGATTTGTTGAAAAAATACGCTGGATATACAGTAGAAAACAACTTAATAAGCTTAATAAGTCTTTGTTAATAAATTTGATTTCAGTTTGTTCTCTTTGTTGTTATTACAACAACAACAGAAAAAGACTGAATGCATGCAATTTGCCCAAATGTTCATGAAATGTAGTTGAATTAGTAAAAAAATATCCTTTTAAATCACTACTTCTGTCTGAATATCTGTTTCTTGCCAAAGCCTAACCCCGATGGAATCAGTTCTATTCACAGGGAATGGTTTCAAAAATTCATTTATCATTTTAGGGGGGTTGCGATATCGTAAGTACGAGAACCCCTGCCGTTAACAATAATCACAGCAAGTGGTAATTATCTAATTAATTCAGAAAAGGCTATACTACAAAACAGCTCTGTCTGTTGTGATAAGTATCAAACTTATAATGCAGATCTAACCTAATAGTACTGTATAATGCTGGCAAGAAACAATAATCCTTAGGCATGCCATTTAAAATAAAGATAATTTGTTTCATTAAAATAAACAATGAAGTATGCATATACAGACAGTCAATGACTTACGACTGTTCGACTCTACGACCGTGACCGCACATCTGGCAGTGTTTCCCAGCTCAAGCCAGCTGGGTGTACAATTGTTTCTGCATTGTGGCTGGTAGCACTCATCTTCCCATGTTCAGTCGTTCACCAGCATTGGTTTCGTCTACATTTATCTCTATATATTGGTTTTGTCTGCATTTATTTATATTTCAATACCCCCTAAACCTTCTACGATATCTTTATTATTCAGTACTATACATATGGTAATGTGGAATCTATAGATATACAGGTCCGACTTACGTCCAATTTGACTTATGACTGGTCGGTCAGAAGGGAACGCGGTCATAAGTTGACGACTGTGTGTACTATTAATTGTTAGTGTGTTTCACTAAGAGAGAAAAATTTAAAACTATTAATAACTAAAATTATCCAATAGTATCACCTACTATTACTAGAGATTTTAAACAACACCAATTCAACCCAAATCTGCTCAACAACCACAGTTTTTGATAATAATTATAAATGAAAAGTTTTATTAATGAAATATAGCAAACTCAGGCAGATATGTATATATAATTATGTGTCATCATAATAAATGATACATGAATAAATTATAAGTTAAACAAACAAGAATTCTGTTGTCAAGCAATCTTAAATTTATCAAAACTCAACCACAAAAAACATTTTAATGGTTTCATATTTAAATTTAAAAATTAGCAGTACATATCTATTTATTTTTATTATTATTAATTTTCCTCCCTTATATCTAATTTATTTTTTTTTCCTTGAAATCATTGCTATAACCACAAGAACCTCAGATGAAATAAAATAGACATTATTTAAGCAAAGGAGCAATGTTGATAAGGTAACACTGGAAAATGTTAAAAACAGACATAATAAAGTTAGAATTAAACAAAAATAAAAATAAAAGTTGAACTTTTTTCTTGTCAAATATGCAGAATTTATCAGAACAAGAAAAATAAAACACTGTGCAAATAATGATAACAGAGTTTCATTACTAGATTTCCAGTCTGTAAAAAAATTTAAAAAATTATTGGGTAAAAAATAGCATCATAAAAATAATACATCAAAAGGGTTATAACATGCTCCATAGGTTTATTCAAATCCACAATAAAATAATACTAATACTATTCCTGAAAACATTGTTTAAAAACATGTAAATCAATTCAGTTCTCTAGAAACAAAGGGATTACAAAGCTGAAATGTGAAAGAGATGTTCAACCAATATGTTTTTATCATGATCATGCAGTGTTAATTTGGTTGAAGATAATAGAGAAACAAGTTAAAAATGAATAAACAGATCCTATTTCACAGAAAATTACTCACCCTTGATTTACACATCAGCATAACTTTGTCAAACAAGAAAATATACCTAAGCAAAGAAAAAGGTTTTGAGTTACAACAAAATAAGATAAACCAGGTCAATGATTTTATAATTATTATTTTATTTACTATTTTTTTTCTTTTATATAAAAAAGTTTTGAATTCTTTAAAACTTGAAACAATTTCTCTCAAAACAATTAATCTTTTCAAGAATTTTAAATATGATTTTGATTTTTAGATTTCCTAAAAAAAAAAAAAACACTAAAAGCATTTCTTTAAAATATACTAATAATTTTTGCTTTTGTCAAAATATAATCATCACAATTGCAATAATGTACTACTATTATAAGGCATATCACAAACAATTTATAGATATTTTTTCTCTACTAATTAAGAACTGTCACATTTCTAGCATATAGGATTAAATGATAGATAGAAAAACCATTTTCTGTGACTGCATTTGTGATACATTTTATAGAAAAGGTAAAATAAAATAAAGAAAAAAGCTAATATTTTACATCAGTATAGATGGCAACATATCAATAATTATTTTTTCTTTAAGCATGTCAATAAACAATACATTCTTTTGGTTAAAGAAAAGAATTTCTACCCAAATGTTCCCCAATTTTTTCTCCTGCCCTTGCCAAATCCATCATATGTACATTTGTACACAATCTGTCAACAGTAAACAACTCACCTAGGACGGATTTTAGTGTATAAGTGTGACCTAACTCTGAGCTCACCATCTTTTTGAAGTCGGCCATAATCCTTTAATGAAGTATTTTGAGGCTATGATGAAAATGTAAGAAAAGTAATAATGTATATTAAACAAAATTTGGTGACATTTAAAAAATTTTGAGAAAAAATTGATTTTGTACTATCCTGATTATTGTTTGTTTCCTAATAGGTCAGAGAGACTGTAGTTATTTTTTCATTAACACATTTTGTTTTATTGATATGAAAAAAAAAAAAAACACTTGAGAAAATCAAATAATTTAACTAAGACATTAAAAGAATTTTACATATTGTTTTTTCTCATCCAGGAATCTATTTTCCAAGATTAATTAGTACAGTTCATATCTAAAGTATTTGGTTTGGTCAAATTTAAACTTTTAATGAATTCTTCTAAAGAACATGTAATTCTATCAATGCACAAATAAGATATTAAGCATTGTTGATTTTTCTAATATTTTGCATTTTAAAAAATTCTGTTTAATCATATTCCTTCAGCTAGTTGCATTCCAAAGACTAAATGTGACAAGTATTTTTGAGCCATTAAAAAGAACCTAAAAAAAATATGTATAAATAATTATTCTAACCCTTTTTTAGAACGTGGGCTTAGGCATGAAAGATTTATGTGAAGGATTGCTGGGATGATTAGTAATATACACAGTCTCAGTTATGAAGAAAGATTAAAAAAAATCTTTGATAGCCTAGAGAAAGTACTATAAAAATATGTTTAAAATTTTAAGTTTTAAAACTGTCTGGAGAAAGAAATGCATAATGCCAAACAAGTGGTTTGATGGGGTCAAAGGTTTAAAAAAAAAGTTGTTGTGATTAGATGTTAGGAAAAATTATTTAGTAATCTTGAGTAGCTGCTTGAAATGCAATAAAACTTAAAAAAATAAATTAAATGAATAATTTTTGACAAAGAGTCTGCCTACAAAGTTTAAAAGGAAATTACCAAAACAAAACAAAAGATGGAACCATCAAAATAATGTAAAATTTTGTAAGTTAGGGATTAAAGAAAAGTCTACCAAATCACCAGTATATTTACTTTTTTTTAAAAATAACAAACATACATTACCATTCTGTTATGTAGTTTTAATTAATTTAGATCCCAGTTTAAATGGTATTATGTGCTGCCCTATGTTATTTTGCTGATCTAAACATGGCATGGCCAATAAAGTTATTGATATAAAAAAGCCAAAAAAAGTCTGTCTCTTACCATTTGCAGGTCCACAATACTGAAAAAAAAAAAAATCATAGGATCTTGATTTATGATCATGTCTACAAGTTTTAATAATTATAATTTTCATAATTGGTCACAAAAATTTTAACAAAAGCAAAATTCTTTAAAGGTGTGACAATAACTGAAATAGAATGATACATTTCAGAAAAAAAATATAAAAGAATTACAGAACTATTAGTGTGTTAATGAGAATATGATGATCTCTGGTAACATAATAGCTTGACTACCATTGTATAATAATATTGGTCAAACATTGGTGGCACTTGAAAATGAAAAAACTCACAGGAGATGGCATCATAGAACACCATTGTGTCTAACTTTAGCATCAGCAGCAGCAATGGATAGACCTTATAAATGATCAACTAGCACATTGAGATATCAGGCTGTGGAACATTTCTCCTGTAGCTAGCTAACAATGGTCCTATGACCTGAGATAACACTGATGATGTGTCCCAGTTTTGTTTTCAGGAGAGCCTTTATAAAGTGTGCATGTCTTATTCAGCCATAGCATCATTCACATTTTCATACAACAGCAAGAAGAAAACTGATTTCAAAACCAGATTTACATATCAGAATCCATCCACAGATTTGATACCAAAGCACTACCAATGCCAAATGTAGGCAACTGCATTTCAGTAATCTGATACACGAGGTCTGTTAAAAAAGTATCCAACCTTAGGCTGGGGAAAAAAAATTACGTATTTGGTTGGGTTCAATTGCTAATCCCCTTTGAAGTAGGCCCCTTGTGCCTCCACACACTTAGCCCAGTGATCCTTCCACTGTTTGAAGCATGTCTGGAATGCTTCTTTCGGAATGGCTCTTAGCTCCACTGTCACATTCCGCATGATGTCCTCTCGGCTCTCAAAGTGGGAGCCTTTCAGTGGCATCTTCATTTTTGGGAACATCCAGAAGTTAGAAGGAGCATGTCTGGAGAATAGGGAGCATGGTGAATGGGCTGGAGCATTATCATGATGCAGCTGCCAGTTTTGCGAGGCCCACAGATCCGATCTCTTGCGCCAAACAGCATCACGAAGACGTTAGAGGACTTCCTGATAGTACTCCTTTGTAACTGTTTGTCCTTCTGGTGTGTATTCGTGGTGCACAACGCCTCGTTAGTTGAAGAACCGTGCTTTTTTGGGCCTTGGCGACATTGGGTGCTTCTACTGTGATGACTGAGCTTTGGTTTCCAGCTCGTACCCGTACACTCACGTCTCATCTCCAGTTATCACAGTATTCTGGAACTCAGAATTCCTGTTGGCAGTATCCAGCAGGTCCTGTGTTCCTGAGAATGTGCACAAATTTTGCTGTCACTCTGCGCAAACCCAAATCCTCCTTTAAAATTGCATGTGCAGATTGTTTACTGATCCCAACCTTGCCACCAATTTCCCACACTGTCAAACGACGATCCTCCATCATCAAGGTCTGCACTTTCTTGATAACAACTGCATTGCGGCTTGTTGACGGCCTTCCTGAATGCTGGTCACTCTCCACCGATGTGTGGCCATCTTTGAACCTGTTGTACAATTATTTTATTTGGTTAACACCCATGGCATTGTCACCTGTTGAATTTTGCAAATTGTTTCTGCTTGGGTATCTCCAAGCCTTTGGCAAAACTTGATGAAAGACTGTTACTCCACACGTTCTGTCATCAAGGTGAAATGAAAATGCGATGAGTGAGTGGTACAGCACCTCACACACAGGCTGCCTGACAGCAACTGATGCATCCAGCAAGCCAACCAAAAACCATGCATGTGCATGAAGGAATACGGCTCCACTATGTACACTTTTGCCTCCCTAATGTCACTACTTCCCATGGGAAAAAATAAAGTCGGATACTTTTTCAACAGACTTTGTATACAGGTACTACTCAGTCATTAAATAAATAAACAAGAAAAAAAGTGTAAAACCAGGATTCATCAAGACTAGAATGAACCAAATAGCTGACAATGTTAAAAATAAAACTGGCAAAGATGACTTTGAAATTGAGCATTTTCTTAAAGTAAACATACCTGTTTTGGATTTCATCTATCAGCAGTAGAGTTTCATTGTCTCGTTTAACCTCATTTACATACAAAGACAAATCCTATAAATAAATAAGTTTTTAAGCAACTTTGACTAATGTATCAATAATAAATGAAAGAAATATATAACTATGTTTGTAATAATTTCTGAATTGTTTTTTTGTGGTTTTTAGTAACATATCTACTAATTTTAAAGAGAATAACTTCAACCCTAAAATCTAACTTTTAAACTTTTATACAAAAGAAATTAAGTGAATTAAAAACTATAAGCCTATTATTCAGTTAAAAGATAACTTGATTTTGTCACAAATTTTTTCAAAAAGCAACAAACAAATGTACTTTTACTCACTGATTTCTATCATCTATAAATTTTAAAAAGTACTACTACAAAATAAAAATATTTACTGTTGCCTCTTTTTCTGAAGAGTGAATGTAAAGTATAAGAAAAATACTATTATAAATAACTTACTAAAAACTAGTAAATACTTATGATTTTTTTGATGTAGCTATTATATTTTTTAAATAAGAATAAAACATCATGAGTTATTGAAAAAATAGAGCTTTTACTGACCTTGTAACTAGCTTTGTCAAAGATTTATGAAAAAAAAAAAATCAGGGGGGGATTTGACCTGAATGTAGAAAAAAGATTTTTAATTGATAAAGTGTAAACAGTATCTTTCAACTGCAAGAAACTTTGTTCTAATTTGACATATAATATTTTTGTTTATTTTGATTTTAAAAAGAAATTAAACATTGTTAATAGTAATACTTATTAATAACATAAGCATGTAGGAAAATGAGAATAAGTTCTTTAATTTTTCTCAGTTTTTTGTTTATTTTCTATTTTGAGAATTTGTGTAAGACCAAATGAGAGAACTACCAAGTGTGAAGCAAATACATATTTGAGATAATCACTCCCATAGACAGTCAGTCTAAGTTGAAAGAAGATCACCATATTTAAATGGTGATGTGCCTGACCAATGTAGACTTTTTATAACTACATGGAAAAGAATAAAAACTTGGAATACATTTAGCATTTATGGCATAATTTACCAAAAATTCACAAATTGATGCATCATTCAGACTAATGTAACGATTCACCTAATTATTAAAATGTAAAATATTTTATTTCCACTTTCTTCTCCCAAAAAACCAAAATATAAAGTTAGATTTTTCTGACAGATTTGAAAATTTTGATGTTGTGGGCTTGTTCACTAACATTCCAATTGAAACTTACTTTTAGCCAATTTATGCTTGAAGTTTTAAAAACTTACAAATTTTACTTCTAATAAATCCCAACTGTGGTTCAGATACACTGATGGACCTTCATCTTAACTCCAACAGCCCTTCCATACAATTTATCAAGAAGTTAATAATCCAGATGAGTTACAAAAACTTGTCAAAAACTGTCAATGCACAGAAAGTTATAGACATGCATAAATATTTGAATTTATGTAGGTCTTTTTGCTACATAGCATGCTATTTGATTAATTCTACTTCAACAATTCTTTCAAACTTGTGATTCTCAAAGTCTGTCCAATGAAGTTAAACATGTTCATCAAGTATTAAAAAGAAATTTTTATCCTTATAAAATTATTAATTAAATCAAGTTAGACTTTTTCTAAGAAAAAATAAAACATTTAATTTATATTTTAATCTTTCTTTTATTCCAGAAATTATTGATAAAATCTCTAGGATGCTCAATAAACAACATTTGTGTTTTATTTTCTCTGAAGATCCAATAGGTTAAAATCTGTAAAAGACTGCATAGATACCAAATGTATTCCTGGTATTTATTTCAATTCATATAGTTATAAACTAGTGCATGGTCTCTGAACAAGTCAGTCTGAGAGGATGATTACCTCAAATCTGCATTTGCTTCACGTGTGCTAGTTCTATTTTGTTAACAGAAAATTCTTAGGATATTAATCCAACAAAAAAAATGAGAATCTACTCTTAATTACCTACAAAGTAACATTATTAAAAGAAAGAAGGGCTTTAGAATTGACAATATTTGCAGCATCCAAAGCAATTTGTAACCAGATTTCTTTCCTTCTTTACTAGAAATATTCTTCTTATTCTATTTTTGCCTTATTGCTCTGACAAAAGTTAAATACAAAGTCAATGAAAGTTGTTTTTTCTCAAAACTTATGGTTTTATTCCAATTTATAGATTATAATAATTAAAATCTATTAGAAAAAAATCAGATATTGATTCCATTATACATAGTGCACACATTATGAGGAGTTAATTTCTTTAAAAATCTTTTCTTTAGAAGTTATTAAGCAATATTTAAAAAGGAGTATTCTATCTAGATGTGTGAAAATGATAAAATACTTTATTTTTAAAGACTGTGAATTCATATGGAACATTAAGATATCCCAAAATTGCCAACTCTCCCAATTTAGGTAGGAACTTTGACCCGATCTACGAATTTGGTTTTTAAAATTGGTAATTTCTATTGATTTTAGGCACATATACTGATTTTTTTCTGGAAGCCACCAATTTGTGTAACTATAATTAGCTTTTTTGTACATTCAAAATGTCCTGGTAAAAGTCAGCCAATTGTTTGTTCTCTATAGCAAAACCAGTTGAGTAAGCATGTGCTTCATGCCAGAAATCAGGCTTTACTTTCTTCTTGGCCAATGGAAATTTATTATACAAATAAGACGACCAATCATATTTACATTCTAAACCAAGCGTGATTGTTCACATGATTACTCAAAATGACTTCTTTAGTAAAAAAGGTGAAGAGAAAATGCTGCAAGTGCACATTCCAGACATTCTGGGAAACAGAATTTAGGCGTATTTTATGTTACACTTGAGTTTATGAATGCTTTAATTCTCCAACTGATTATGTTGTATCCATAATTAAGTTTGTTGCTTTTAGTTAAACTAAAATTTTTTAAAATACAAGGCTAGGGGAACTCCTGCCCAAATTTTAAATTCTTCATTGTTTAGTAAGATTAAAACTTTTGTTTATTTTGTTATTCTAGATTAAGTGTGTGATATTTTCAATAGTAACTTTCTTTCTCTTTCATTTTCATTTGTGATTGTTACAGTAAATTAGGTTTTGTATTTATGATTGAAATGTAATGATATAATGTATTAAATAGTATCTGTCAATACAATAAAATCTGAAATAACTGTTTTTACTTGTTCATTTAATATTTCCAATCAACAGAGGAAATTGAACAACCTATTTAGCAACTGAAAACATTTCATGATGATGTATGAGGTCTTCAGAAATGAAAACAAAAATATATATTTAAACTAATTCATCAACCTAAGTATGAGTAAAAGCACAAAAAGGACAGCCAAAAAAATTACTCCATCACTGGTTTTATAAATATATATATACATGTACATTTGGTGCCTCAACTCTGTTTTCTGGAAGTAAAAAAGCAACACAGTGTTAAGATTAAGTCTGAAATTTACAAATGAAAATATGATATCTTAAAAACTGCATAATTGAAAACAAATGATAAAGTCAGATAATGCATGAGTATTTTCAAACTGATGGGCTTTAAACCAGTTTTGCTTGTAAATTGCTTAATCTGCTGCAAGTCATGAAAAATCTCCCCAATAAAGATTCTGAAAAGTTGGCAGTACGGATATCTTGATATATACTTTTTACCTAAGTATTATTTGGCTTATAGACTCTCTTTGTAACTATAAATTCAAATGCTTCCTGTGATTTTCATTTTAAAATATCTATTAGAATAATAATTATTTGGAGAACACATCCTGTGGTTGCCATAAATCTTACAAGTTCTTGCTACTCTTTTCTTCACATGGTAGGTTTCCAGCTGCTAGAAACATGTTGCCAAATGCACAGCTGCTTACCTGCATCACTTCCAGAGCTTTTTCCAAACCTTTCCTGTCCTCATCACTTTTATCTGTTTGTTTTATTAGTTCCTAAAACAAAAAAATTTTAAGCTGAGTAAATGTTGATAACTATATTTTGGTTTATAGATTGATACTTCTGCCCTTCAATCAAGACTTTAACATGTAATTTCCACCTACCTCTGACTAAACTAGACTTGAACTTTAAGACAAAGTCAAAACATCTGTATCAAATTAAGGCCTAGCTAATGCTTCAAAACCTCAAAAGAAAATTATTCATTTATATCCATGAAAAAAAATCAGTTTTTGTTTGAGGAATGTGTCTACAGAAAAGTTTCACAGATCCAGCATCTATCTGTCTAAAAATAGCATTATTAATACAACCAAAAATCTCTACAAATTAGACAACTTGATTAACTTGTCTGAAATATTGTTCATCACAGTAGATTTACTTATCTACTAAAGTTAGAGGTTTACCATGTACTCTGATACTGTAATTTTTTTCATGATTTTTTAAAAAAATTTTAACTTAATAATTAATACGTTTTGTTTATATGTCAAAAAATAGTTTATGCATTGAGCTGTTAAGAACACATGATTTGTTAAAAAAAAAAAACATCCCATTGCTTGCAGTATACAAATGTATATTATGATTAAAATTATTTTATTATTTCTTTTCATTTTATTAGAATTTATAACAAATTAAATAGCATAATATGAATTTGTCTATGTATAAATCATTGTATATAAGTTCCTTTTATTTTAACATGTATTATTTATTAATGCATGAAATCCCAGTTTTTGCATGATATTTAAAAAACAGAGAAATTAGTAAATAATCTATTAAAATTATTATTCAGCAGTTATGTGATAGTGGTAGTAGATATATGCACTGATGAAAAAGAACTAGTATTGTAAACTAAACAGTTAATCATATCAAAAAAGAACATGAAAGAAAACCTGTCATGCCCATCAATCCATTTATTGTTGCCACTAACATTCAGTTCGTTTGCTAATTGTAACCGCTTTCTTCTAATCTGGCCTTCACAATATTGTCTAGTGCTACAAAATAATTTTTCATGATATTATTTAGCAATTAAACAATAAAAGTAACTTTTCTAACAGAGACCTAAAGAAAATACAATTTGGTCATTGTACAGTGTGAAAATCCTGTGTTGATTTATTTAGAATAGCAGTAGGAAAAATAAGTCTTCTGAAACTGCTCAATCATTAGATGGTTTTATAGTGACTAAGGATGAATTGTTTGTGGATAAACAGAATAGTATATATTGTGAATTGTTAAAATGTGATCTTTTAGTTTAGAATAAACCAAAAAACATTTTTTAATTAGGATTCCAATAAAAAAAACAAAACATATTAAATACAAATGGACTTTTGCTTTGAAAATTCAAAAATTTTACAATCATGAGGATATGTATTTTTTTTCTTCAGAAACAGTCACTGGTTGAAAAAGGTTGAAATACCAGCAGCAGCTAAGCCTTGATAAACAACAGACTAAGTTTTCATGCATAAAAACTTACTTTCAGCAGAAGATGATATTTAAGGACCCGCTGCATAGGTACTGAGAGGAGATCTCTCAATCGGAATTTGCCATCATTAGCCACACGCTGACAGTCCTACAAAAGGAAAATACCACAATTTTAATCAACACCAGAGGAATCTAGTCAAGATAGTTTACATAAAATGTAAACTAAACTAAAAGTTATATTTTCATATGCAAAAACGAAATAATCCAGTATTATTTAGAATTTTCAACAAAATCTAACAATATCATTCTTAAAATCATCATCAGCCTTAAAAAATTTCTTTAAATCTAGGCACAAATTTACTGTACATATTTACTTTCATGTCACTAAAAATAAAGTCTGATGCTCAAGAATTTTCAGAAATTAATAAAAAATATGCAAAAAAAAATAAAGGTATTAATGATATGATTTTTCTTTCAGTTATAAAAATTGATTTCAATAAATGAAAATTCAATAGTCCATAGTTTGAAATAATCAATGAACATGAAATAATTCATATGAATTATAAATACTGGCAGTTAAAAAGAGTGGTTTATAATACAATGCCCAAATTTTATGCTAGATTAAAATGAAAACGTAAAATCTACAAAAATAAAAAAAAAACAACAAGAAAACTTTACTTAAAGAAAGGTAATTAGCTGAAATAATGTGATAACATTACAGTAAATAAACTAATAGACTAACTTACCTATTTACCTACCTCAATATTTTGTTTAAACACATCATTCCTTTTACATAGCTCATCAACGTGGTCCTGAGCAACTGGAAGGTTAGAGCAAAAATCACCATATATCAGAAACTTTGACTTCCACTTTGTAAAAACCTCACTAATCTTAGGAGTCCCAGTTGAACATGCTTTTAACAGCTCTGCATGGAAACTTGTGTGTACCTCTAACAATT
Organism: Nautilus pompilius; assembly: GCA_018389105.1. Lineage (NCBI taxonomy): Eukaryota > Metazoa > Mollusca > Cephalopoda > Nautilida > Nautilidae > Nautilus > Nautilus pompilius. The sequence continues at coordinate 350,767 of JACATO010001129.1, read as the reverse complement.
TCTGAAAGATCAAAATGAGGGCATTTAAAGAAACTTCACTATATGAGCTTCTAAAGAAATTTATCTCCAAAAGAATTGAAAATTATGCACAAGATAATTTTAAAAGTTTGGTTTGATAAATCAATAAAAAATTTAAATGGTATCTTAATTAGTGAAAAACTGTCTCATGAAATCAGTTGCCAAACTGTTTCTTTTTCTCTGCCTATACAAGCAGCAGAGGTATAATTTCAGCTTTATTCTTTTGGTTTTTTTTTTAAAAAAAAACTATGTTCCCTGTGTGAAGTTTGTAATTGACATTTATTTCTTTTATATTTCAGTTAACCAGTTCCAATAATTTTACATAAGCTAATATGATGAAACATTACTATAAAATACTTGTTGCATCCCCTAAAAAACTGACTGAACACAGATGAATATATTTTAAAGAAACAGACTGACTGACATCATAAATAAAAAATTTTTTTCTTATAATCAATAATGTTAAAAAAATCTTTCTTGTTGCTAAAATTTTTTAGTTGGACAAAGATAATTTAAAATATCAAAGACTACTAGCAAAATTTTGACTCCTCAAATTATTTTGTTGTAGGTAAAGAGATTAGTTCAAGTCAATACTAAGAATATCAAATTTTAAAAAAACTTGTTCAATAAACAAAAAGAAGAAATAGCATCTCACCTCTATATTGGCAAAAATTATCTTGTGATCTTGCTGTGTTAAACATCTCTTTAGAGGTTTGATGAAATGCTAAAAAAATTTATTTAAAGTGAGAAAACTGCATAAAGTACAAAAATAGACAAAAACAAAGAAAAAGGATTTACAGAAAATATTTAAACTAGTTGTAATTAATGTCAGCTGCAGCCAGCAACTGCAAACCAGAAATTTAAGCAGTGAACCCAAGTTCTTCTGGAACTAACTTTTAGTGATATCACTATTTGTTAAATAACGAAGATTACAACAATAAATTTATTAAGAAAGAAAGCATGGCTCAATAGTAACATATATAAGAAAAACAACTCAACCACATTACTATGACTTTACAGACTTAGAGATAATAGTGAAATACTTTTGATCTGTCACTGTGTTTAAGAACCTAAGAATGTTGCATTATGTTCTGTAAAATACAACTGTTGTTTTTATAAAAATGGTTTTAGAAAAAATATTCAATTAAATTTGTGAAATAAAATAATTGCAAATACTTTAAAATATTTAATACAGGGCATAAAACAATAATGTATAATAATTTTAGTTCACAGCCGGACAAATGTATCTACAAAAACTAAAATTGTCTTATTTTCAATGGTTGTCGGCAGTGGAAAATAAAGATCATGTAGTTATTAGTGCTGATGGCGTTCTCTGAAACCATCAATAAACATCAATCCAATCCCATTATTGACAAATTCAGATACATATTTTCTATTGTAAATTTTTAAAAATACCCAAATTTAATGAAAACAGAAACACCATAGCTGGATACATAGAATAAATAAATAAGAAACTCACAAATTACTAGCAAAGAAAGATATGCAATTAAAATTAAAAACTTTACTCAAGTAACTATAACTAACCTTACAAGAAAAACCTAATAATTCAGCAGATAGATGAACACCTAGACACTGGTGAAAAATTGACAAAGTAGTAAGTTAAGAATTTGATGTAAATGATTTAAATGTCTAACCAAGCTAGTAAACCAAGTATTACTTACTGTCACAATCATCTGTAATGCATCCACATAATTCTTTTCTGTATCAACCAATTCTTTAATACAGTGGTCCCACTTGGTTTGTGGGGGAGATAACTGAGTCTGGAAATAGATAAATCTCTACTGAACTCTTTCATAAGTAAATTTTTGTATAAATCAAACAATTAGTAAGAAAAGAAAAAAAACTTTAAAAAAAATTAAATATTGATTTGTTGTCAGGTAAATGACAAAGAAAATAAATTAGTAAATTATGGCAGTATCTAAAATAGTCATGTACAATATAGCACCTATGAAGCTAAGTTAAAGTTTAGGATTTTTCTCAAGCTTCAGTAAGTGCTTGTATAAAATAAAAAAAAATGAATTTTTAAAAAAGTCAGGAAAATCCTATCATTAAGTTTTTTTTGTCTTCTTTTTTAAAAAAACTATAGCTTTCTCTGATATTTTTACAAGAAAACTTCAAATCAGTGAGTTAAAATATTATTACAGTAATTCTCATTATATCATTTCCTTGGATTCTATAACACTGCAATGTACCAAATAAAATTTAAGCATTGTGATTTAAAGATGGAGGCTGTTTTTTGGGTAAACCACTTTTTTCTAGTAACAATAATTCAATTAAAGCAAAAACGTTTTAAAAACAAAAATTATTCTTAAACTATTGTAGAATTCTGTTTATGAACATAATTATTAATGAGTGTAACATATGGTAATTTAATTACACAACATCGGACAACTCAAAGAATGTTTCTTAAAGTCAGACTGCTAAAAAGAAAGATGGTGAACCATAGCACACCAAAGTATACTTTGTTCTGGCAAAACAAAGCTTTCAACTTATATTTGGACACAACAAAGGCATGCAATCATGCTCTAAAACACTTACTGCACTAAAATATTCTGGTGTAAACTTCTGATGATGTGCACATAAATGTTCATATATATCATCCTCCTCCTCTTCATATACAACATCATACAACTCCTCATTGTCATCCAAGTCATTCTCACTACATAACAAATAAACAAACAAACAGTGATGGGCTAGCAAAGCACAATTAAAAGAAGCATGAGGACCAGCAGACCCTGCAAAATAGAAGTTTAAATTAAAGAGAAACTAGCTGCATCATCAAACAAACTGAAAAAAAAATTTCTGGAACTTGATTGAAAAAATAAAAAGGAATGAAATCCATGCTGCATACTAAAAACATTTTTTTAAAAAAGTGTTAATGTGCAACATTACAACATTAATCATTAATGTTCAAGTTTGTGGTATTTCTATTATTTGGATGCTATGTGAAAATAAGGCTTATAAAAACATTTGTATTTAATAGAAAGTCTCATGCTAAACAAAATATGGATTGGTTTGAAAAGACAACTCACGTGAATATATAATGTAAACTATAATAGGTAAAAACTGATCAGATGGATCAACAAAGTTTTAGATCATAACACAGGATAACTACTATCTGCATTCATAATTAAAAACTACAAGACTAATTCATAACATTTTATGATTGTTAATTATTTTGACACGCTGAGAATACCTTAAGTGTTTTTAACTGAAGCAGTATTTACTAAGACAGTCAGAAACACTGATAATTTTTAATAAAAACTGGAAGCAAATTTATGCTATATAAAATAGATATTCTTCTATCAGAAACAATAAAACCAGCTTAAGCATCAGAATTCAACAGTATTGTTTATGCCAAAACAACTGGCAAGTAAAAATTATTCAGAAATATTAAACTCAAAAGCATAAACCTATATTTATTAGCATTTTCAAAAATGGAACTATTCCCAAAGAGAACAAGATATAATTCCACAAGTAATTTCTAAAATCACAGAGGGATTCTCAAAAGTAAAGAGCTTCTTGAATGACTCCAAACAAAATAAGACAGAAACAATAAAATACAAGACTGAATACTTTAGGTATTATTTATAATTGTTTACTAAACAAAAAAGAAACCACAGTAAAGTATTATTTTCTAGTTTAATCAAAATTTTAAACAAATTCAATCTCTTTTCCAAGTTATGTTCTTTCACAAAATATTAATGAAATTCTCTTATGGTCATTCTCAATAATTACATATAATTTTCATTGGTTTTCTAAAAAAAAGAGAAAGAAACAACACTATAATATCATTTAGTTACAGAATTTCAACTAAAAATTAAATTTATTTTACTGATACAACAAAATGATTAATGTAAAATAATGATTTGTAAACTTCATAAAAATGCTACAAACTTGAACATGAAAGAATCTAGACAACAAGCACAATGTATAGGGAACTACAGGAACAACATATGTATTGGGGCTGTGTTACCTGTGAACTTGATTTACGTTTAAGGGAACACAGATCCTCATAAATCTGCTCATTATCATCATTTGGTCCTTTATTGTAGACCTCATCATCATCTGGCAAGTCGCTGGAATAAGGCAAAGGGAGAAAATTCATACCTAGTTGGAAGTTAAAATGATGATAAAAATATTCATCTTCTAAAATAAAGAGCTACTCGATAAATGGCAGTGGTAAAATTTTTGAAGGTCAAGTTGAAGCTTTGACTTACAGACATTACTGAGTGATATGCATTTGAATAGAATAGGAATATTATTGTCTTTTCCACACACAAAAAGCATCACCCCTTTCCTTAATTCCACATGTATTTAAAATGTACAAGATGATAATGGCATATTTTGCTCACTCTCTTCTTTGCACAACAGTTTTGATCATGCAACTATCTCATCTATGAGATAAAATAGCCCAGAATATGTCTACTGCTGTGTGCACCCACTGATGCCAGTAATAATAACTGTGCAATATCATCCCATGGATGCCACCTTTTGTTGGATGAAGGGTTTTGGAATATTCCATCCCTGAAAATAAACTTTAAAAAGCTGAACATAGATGAATATTTGGATTTTTTGACATTAGCTCATCCAAAAAGTGCTCAATATCATCATATATAGAATATAGATAATGATGAGCAGCAAAGGAATATGCAAAAATTATTTAGGTGAATTATGCTAAATATGCCCTCATGTTGTCATACTTAAAAAAAAATTTCATGCTGATGCAAAAATAATTAATCTAATCAAACTGAGAGTGCTACTAAACAATTTCTATAAACCTATTCAGAGCTGCTGAAAGTGAGGTATTCTTAGCACACAACTTACAGAAATTAGGTTTGTCACAAAGATTTTGCTCATGGTTTGCTTTTTTTTTCTGGAAGCTGTTAGCAAGAAGTCAATCACATATATTGGTGCTACACAGTGCCACACAAAGGCTAATACATGCAAACAGAAAGCTATTGACTACTATTCTAATAAATTATTATTTAAAAAAACTAAATGATTAAGGTCTATAAATGGATTCAAGTTAATTTATCCTTCTCCAGCTAAGCAATGTTCTCAAACTTCCCAACCATTTTCTATAGATAATTTGAAAAACATTTGTTGCTGATCAATGTCATTCACCTTATCACAATAGAATTTCAATGATTCATGTAGATCTCTATTTTTATTGTCAGTTGTGCAGTGCTTAATGTAGTATAAAACATGGATTGCTTGGAGCAAAGAGAAAAGCTTAATAAAATAATAAAATTAATGATATTGTATTTTATTGTTTCCTTTTTAGCAAAGACAAATTAACATAAATAATTGGTAGCAACAGTTAAGCTAAATACTAAATTTAATTCTATACCAATCCATTATTTAACCCGTAAAGTGTTCATTGGAACATGATGCTTTAACCTTCCCTGCCTCTGTTTAAATTCCAAACTAATTTATGGTAACGAGAGATCTATGGAGCCATTGCCCACCAAGTGCAGAAAAATTGTGGTCCTCAGTGCTATGTTAATCATCATAGATGATGCATGTCCCTCAACTTCTGAGGGTGATAACTCACATGATATGGAAGTATACACTGACCTTGCAGAAAATTTTGAGAATGTTGGATGATCTAAGTGATGAGAGGAATATTTGTAACCAGTGTGGATGCTTCGACCAGCCATGTCCTCATCACCATGTTCAGCTTTTGTATGGTTAATAGGTGATAGTTTCATGCCAACTTCATCTATTTTTGATAGAGGTAAATAAACAAACAAAACCTCCATGCCCATCTCTCATCACAAGGCCAGGAAAGATCGCTCCAGACTTGTTTGCACTATCTTTACTATGTCTTACTTTGCATTTATCCAGGCCAAAACAAAAGTTATGTGATGTTTTATGTATTTATCTTAATATTCCATGCAGATCTATTATTTCATGAAAGAAAAAAAAATGCTTGACCCCCCCCCCCATCCAGCACAATGATGAGATTTTTTACTATAAACTGACTTACATGACCATCTATATATAATGGATAAATTGTTTTTACTTTGATTAATTATTAAAAATGAGTCATACAGTAAAAATCTGAGAAATTTACTTAAAAACAAGGATGAAGCTTGATACAGCCTGTTGCTATAATGACTTATCAAAATAGAGCAAAAGCACAAATAATTTTGTAACAAAACTATCACTAAAAATTAACAAGGTATTTATAAAAACAAAAAAAAAACAACAAGTATAGCCAAGTGTCTTGCTGATTTCAGCTAAATTTGGACAGCCATCTAGGAATTGTTAAAAAGAAAGCATAAGTTTTTAAAAGAACAGAATTATTTGATGACAAAACTGAAAGAATTAAATATAAACTTACATTGTACTTTAAGTATGATGTTTATATTTTTAGTGAACAACAAAAACATGTGAGTAACCTAATAAAGAGAAATGCCCAATTCAAGTATAGACTTTTACACTTATAACAGACAATCAGTTTCTGGTAAGACTTAGTTATGGTACCTGTGCTCTATGACAAAAATGATTTTAAGTACTACTCCAACAAGATTCCATCAATAGCATATATCTACTACCACATATCTAACAAATAATAATTTGAAAAAAAAAAGAAGCAATTAAGACTTATAAGACTTAATTTTATTTCATCATCTTAAAATTGGGGGAAAAAAAAGCAGTAACATTAAAAAAATACTAGAAATAGTAGATAATATTTGTATATGTACTACAAGTAAAATATACTTTTTATGCTTTCCCTTTTAATCTGCTTAGTAAATCATGAGCAAACACAATTTATGGTTATAACAAAAAAAGAAGCTAAAAGGTCTAAATTCACTGAAACTTTTATGTAATAATTTCTCAAGTATTCTGATAAAGATATCTATTAAATATTTATTTTCTTTTACTTTAAATTCACAATATTTTTCTATAGTTAATTAGTAGATGCTGATAATATTATATATACTGTGGTGTGTGTGCCAACAATTCCAAAGTTTCTTTTAATTCCTTTGATGTCCTTGCATCCCAATGTTGTTTGTGCAGGCTCTGCTACATTTGTTGCATACCAAAAACAGTGGTGTGACAGTGGAGGTTGTATCATAAGTGGACTGATCCTTCATTCATCTTGCTACAAGCTTTCTGATGATGCTGAAAGAGAGCGCTAGTACTGACTATTATAGTGGGTGGTTCCTGGATAGTTTCTCTCAATGGTTGACATTGACTTGGAACATTCCCATTTCATTGGCAAATCTTGCAAGTGCAACTTTGAGTAGCTATGAGGTAGATGTTGCAGCATCTGGAATTTTGCTATAAAAATGTCCTTGGGTTACATCCATCTTTCACTTGCTAGCACCTCAGTATTTGGTTATCCTCTCTTCTTGTTGAATGCTAAAATAGTAGTGCAGGAAACAAAATTGGAAATTGTTTAATTGTATCTCATGTCTGGAGTAGGTGGTCCATATCTTACTTCCATACACATAGAGCTAAGTTCCATGCTTGATAGACATGAACTTTATTGTTTAACAAGAGACTAGGGTTTTTCCAGACTTGCTTACCATATAGTTGAAATTGTTCTTTCTTTTTCTCTTATTCTGAGTTATATTATTTCAATTTCGATTTTCTAAAGAGAACTTACTTATAAAGTTAAACATGCCTATGAACATATTGCTGTTTTTGTTTGATTGTTGTTTTCTCACAATTTTTTATTTAATTCTAAAATATTTTTATGTAAAAATATCAGATCTAAATTTTAATTCTTTGTATCACTCAATGTTTTCTTATTTTTTAATAACAGATTTATACCTCAGTAAAAAAAACTTAAAACTACAAGCATAAGTAAAAATTAGATATTTTAGTTTATATCTTTTTAAGCTTTTGTGTTTACAAATTGAAAAATGAGCTAGATGTTGAGTATTATCTTGTTTGGAAATATCCGACTTGATTACATGAGAAATTGCAGATACCATTCATATGAATATATTTATAAAGCATAACTCAGTATCTGACTTTGTTAATTATGTCAGAAAATACAAAAATTTTTCATCAGCATGTTTTCCACAGTACACTTAAAGTTGGGGTCCTTATAGTTCCCAAGAAATTTCTGTACAACTTCTTTGAAAGCTTTCCAGGCCTCTTTTTCAGTGGTTTCCATTTTTGTTTCAAACACATCTTGATCATCTTTCAGAAGTTTCCAAATATCTGGACCGACGAAAACACCTTTCACTTTTGCTTCTGACAGTCAAAGAAACTTGTTGCACAGGTATTTAAAGCATTCTCGTTCTTTTGACAGAGCCTTTACAAATTGTTTCATCAGTCCAAGCTTGATATGAAGTGGAGACAGTAGGACTTTCCTTGGATCAACCAAACTTTCCAATACTACATTTTTGCTTTCAGGTTCTAATTCTACCCTACATGGCCACCCTTTTTGATCCAATGTTGGCCCCTGTCCCAGCTGTCCCATTCACACAAGAAGCATGGAAATTACTTTTAGATTGCCACATATCATCCATCCATGATCCTTGCAGTTCAGTTTGGTGAGAATTAAGGCTAAATTCTCGTAGCATTCTTTCAGATACACAGAATGCCCTACTGGCACTGAAGTGTACTTGCTGCCATTGTGGAGAAGCACTGCTTTGAGGCTTCTTTTTGATGAGTCAATAAAGAGCCTCCACTCCTTCACGTCATACTGTATGTTAAACTTCTCCATCAATCCAGGGACATTGCTACAGTAAACCAGGTCACCTTCTTTAGAAAACTATGGAATGAAATATTTTTCTCTATTTCTAAACCATGAGAAAGAGGTGCCAGGGACAAAACAAGTTCTTTTCCTTTAACCTAGAGTGTAACAGTTCTGCTGCATCTTTAGGAAGATCCAAGTCTCTGACTAAGGCATTCAATTCAAGTTTTGAAAAAAGTTTGGGCTATCTGCTGCCTGGAACATCGTGAAAGTCCTCATCAGAATCCTGGCCTTCTTTTCCACAGTCTTCAGGTGTGTCTTCTAGTTTTTCTGGAGGTTATACCTGGGTCATGAGGTACAGGGTGTATTGCTGATGAGAGGTTTGGACAGAAAATTTCTTTCTTATTTTTTAGATTGAACCCCTATATGTTACATGAACAAAAGTAACAGTCATCACCGTGATTTCAGAAAGGGGGAAACAAAAAGAACAAAAAGGAGTCAGTGATCACCTTCCCTGCATGGCAATGTTTGGAGAGGCAGAAACAAAAAAGAGGTAAAAAAAAAAGAAAAATTAATTATAATTTTTTTGTTTAAAAGCTTAATACAGTGATTCTGGAGATAATGAAATCAAAAATTTGAGTTTGTGGAAAACTGGTACATGATGGAATTTTTTAACTATTTTTGCTGAAAACAGCACCCAAAAATCTATAAGAATTAGCTATTAGTTTTCGCACAATTTTTCTATTGCAGACCTGATTCTGGTATTAAAACTGAATCATCAAACAATTAATTCCTTTTTTAAAATAAAAATAGTTTGTTGCTCAGAACTATCAATCATTCTGTAAATAAATAAACTATATTTTAAAAGTCAATTGATATAAAAATTTTGTTTTTGTTTAATTATTCCTATATCCCACGGTAATTGGAAATGAAATTGCCTATATAATTGCTGTCATTAAATAAAAGATTTGATTTCTTTAAATTATACTGAACTTGATAGAAAAAATGTCTGAAATCTATTGTCTACTTTCATTGCAAACAGTTGCTGTTATACATAAACGTGGGACTTTGTCATTGGACAAGATTTTTTTAAGGCCACGCCATGCGCCAATGACACACTGATAAAATTATTGGTACATTCGTTGTTATCCACGTGCATTCCTGGGCGCATATCAACGTGTACTTCCTTTTCCAAAGAAAAATCTTGTTTTGATGTGTGTCGGGCCTTTTCGTAAAGAAAACCCTGCGTGAGTGGACAGTCACTCACATGATTTGTTTTGCGCCAGTGATCGTTCTCACAAAAATATCAGATGTTATATTTTGAAATTAATAGATAAAAAATAGGATAAATAATGTTAAATGCAATTATATTAAAACATAATTTCACCTGTCTCATAAACAGCAGTTCTGAAGTAGGTTTTGCTTTATTTATATTAATTACATACTTCCTGTGCTGAGACCACTTCTCTGGCATGAGTTTATTTTTGTTTGTTTTTTTTATCTGGGTGTCATTTTTACATTGTTCTTGAGTAGCGTCGATTGACGATGTCGTTGCAAAAACAAACAGATCTGTCTTACCCCATGACAGTGTGTTCAGCATCAAGTTTGTTTACAAAATTTGTTTAGCGGTTTCCTGGCCATTTCTGCCTGCCTTCACGGATACATGTAATCCCTTGTGGTTCAAAAAGCTGATAAGATGTTTTCTTTCCATTGCGGGCCTTGGCTGATGTGAATTCAGCGACGAACTGGGGACCCACACTTTGTGCACGGTGGCAGAGGATGTGTGTGTGTATGTGTATATAAATGTGTGGAGGGAGGGGGGAGACAGGACTGGCAACAAACAAAGATTTTCATTCAAATAGCTAGCCTCGCATGTTGGTGCAGCGATTCTGCTGTTTGTGCGGCCGGGACATTACGATGCTGCTGATCAAGGTGGACCAGAGGTATTCCCGTGTTGTGTGGAGTGCGTGTTCATTTGTTCACATAAATTGTCAGCTGTGGGTCTGCATGTGAGCTCTAGGGCCCACTCAGTTTTCAAATGACCCCTTAAAATCATAAATGATGTGCCCCATGTCCCAACCTATAGAAGTCATAGCAAGAACACTGATTGGACTAGAGATAACACTATAAACATAATTATCTTATTCTCACATCTGATTCCAGCATGGCACCTCTCTTGATGACTAAGTAAATTCTTTGGCCAACTTGTCTTAACTTCAGGCTGCCCTTACCAAATCAATTATGCTGAGTGATTGCAGTTAGAAAATGACCCCCCAGTTTGACCCCAGACTCCAGCTCATTCAACATTGTTATCTAAACAGAATATAGACTTGTTTATAAAAAGAGCATAGTGCCAACACTGTAACCCTCAGCTGCAATGTTGTATGTCCAAAGGATGAATAGCTACAATAGTGTCGTGTTAGAGAGATATACACCAGTAGTATTTCGGACTTCATACAACTAGTATGAAGCTTGTTCAAACTGTCCATGTCAAAATTCTATAGTCGTTCTTTGGAGATAATTTTGGAGAGATTCAGCTGTTGAAAAAACTTTTTTTCCTGCAAGGGTGACAAGATAATAATCTTAATATGGCACTGTAAACCTGAGTGACTTAAACAAAGTATCCACAAACTGGAAAATATGACAGTATCTTTTTAGCATTAAAGAAATATCAATGCAATAAGCAAACACTGTATTGGGAAGGAACAGCATTTTGCATCTTCTTCCATGGACTATCAAGACAGGTTAAGCCACCCAATTTTGTATTAAATTATGGCAAAGAATTCCTAAACTGACTTACGCCTCATGTATAACCTGCTTATAGAAGAAATGATAATAGACCATGTGCAAAAGATGTGTTTGGATTAAATGGAAGAAAATAACTGTACTGTCATCTGCTTTCTTTCTTCAATATGGTCCTCTTCATGTATATATGTAACCATATATATACTGGACAGGATTGGAAAAACTTGCTACTTACTTTTTGTGAGGAGTATGTTTAGTGCTTAAAAAATAAATATAATTAATCACATATAAAAATGTACAAACACACATGCAACAAAATTTAAAAAAAGCCTTTCATAAATCAAATGCAGAAATTTCTTTCAGCTCAGCTCAGCTCAATACAAATTTTGTACTCTCTCTTTAAAAAGGTAAAAAAAAAAAAATTAACAAATTCTAAAATGGATAAGGCAATATATAGTGTCCAAAAATATGTATACACAGTTTTGTATTCTGCACCATAAAAAGACATTTTGTCTCTAAACGTTAAGATGTTTCAGTCAATGATGCCATGCAAAACAACAAGAAATTCCTGGCATTCCATGATTTCAATGTGTAGCAAAAATGTATAAATATTTTTAGATGAACAGTTTACTGGGGCTTGAATAAGATGTAGATTAACTGAATATTCACCATACTCTCCAGATTTATCACTGCCAGATATTTTTTTGAAGGGTGTGATGAAGAACAAGGTGCAAACCACAAAGCTGCTACCATCCATGAACTTCAACATAAAATTGTTGATGATTAAACAGCTATTCATGTGTAAACATGGCTGCAGCATGTCAATCTGTTGTCAGAAGTGAACATTTTGAACACCTATTGTAGAGTATCACATTTGAGGTGTCTGATGTATACAGCAAAAATTATCAAACAATATATTTTAGTTTACTAGGTTATAGAGAAATGTGTACATATCTTTTGGCACATTAAAACAAAACTTTCTTAAATTCTAATAAAGATTGTAAATTATTTAAAGAAATAAATAATATTATGAAATTAGACACAGTACTTACAAAGCCATGTCTTTAAGGTTACCATAGATATCTTCATCATCTTCAATTTCTCTGGATACTACATTTGGCGGAAATCCACTACAAGCAAACAAATATTATAAACATGGCAGTACAAAGCTACAACTGACCAACTCACACCAGTGCATAGCACTACACAAAATACCATGCACAGCAAGCAAAAGAAGCCTGGAAGTGGACTGTGGCTTAAAAACTTACGTGGCCAGATCCTCAAGGGTATTGTAGTAATCATGTTCAATCAGAAATGGCCTAATATCAGAAGAAAATCCTCTACAATTGAAAAACAGCTGTTAATATAATCAGTACTAGTGTATGGCTGCATGATGCAAGCAAAGTCAGCAAGAATGTGCAAAGTTTGCTTGAATGGGTTGCTAATCAAAAACAAGCACAAGAAGAAAAAAAAACAAACACACATACAAACTTTAAACATTACATAACTTGACCACACATGATATTTTCTTCTTTTCTAAAAGAAAATAACTCATTGTTATCCACGTTTACTGTGGTGTCAAGTTGCATCTGAACTTGGTTAACAAGCACTCTTTTCTGCTATGCCTCCTACCATTGTAAAATATTCATAATTTAGAAAACAAAAAAGATTTTTGCTTGCTTGCTTTGCTATGTAATTATTAAACCAAACAACAGATACCATTACACCATTGTAATTATTATAAATTATAACATTAATGAAAAGTCCTGCTTACTATTTTTTTTTACTTTGTTTTTTTTAAAGATGTGAGACAATGTTCCAAATGATAGCTATGCAAATAAGAGTATACATCCATCAATGAATGCAAAGTGTGTTTAGCTTATATCAAATTCCTTGCAATCCATAACCACTGTACTTGATTATATACACACTTGGTCAAATGACTTAATAACCTTTCTCTAGACAAATGTGCATCCATTTAATACATATTTCAAGTGTTTGTTTGTTTGTTACTCTTTCACAGCCAAATTGTAGAACCAAAATTTTGGCCTTGAAGGTTGTTTTTCAAAAGGCTTACAGATTACACTCCATCCATTGCACTCATTCAAAATAGGCAATCTAGCAACCTTAAATTAAGGCAGAATCCAAAGATGCCAGAGCTTGGCCTCATTCCCTTTGAATTCAAGTGAATCCATTTCCCTATAAAACTCAAGCTTTGCTATGACCATCAATGAAGTACAAAGTCAAACATTGTAAATTGTTGGCCTCAATTTAAAAAGTACATGCTTTTCTCATAGTATGATGGTGCTCAAGAGTTGGCCAAAACAAAAATGTTTTGCTTTTCATTCCAAGGAAAATTAAAAACATTGTGTATAAAAAGGCTCTTATAAAACAAGTTAGATTTAAGCGTAAAGTTTTAGAATGTTAAGAAATGTATCATTAGCATCAATTCAATATTCATTCAGTGATTGTGTGTTAAACAAATAAAATTTGCTTTTCAAATGATATAAAATCTTTTTTTATAAAATTCATAAGCATTCAAATTTATTATTACTAATTGCTTTTATTGAGCAATATTTTCAATATGCAGGAGTCTATATGAGAACAATTTGCAATTTTCCAAATTAATGATAATGGTGCTACATTAGATGAAAGGAACTGTTAATGATCACTGTAAAACAATAGCCTGTTCTATATATGCAGTGACAGCGGCAGGATATCCAGAACATTGGTGTAGAAACCATACAAGTTTCCCTGTATAAACTGAAAAATCTGTGGCAATACAGTGTATGAAATGGAGATGCACAAGCCAATTACCTGACCCCAGGTAAACAAGAAAATATCTTGGCTACATCATGTACACATTCCCCTACAAAATTGAATTATTCAATACACAAAACCTGTATAAAGTGAAAAATCTGTGGCAGTATGGTGTATGAATTGGAGAGAGTCAAGCCAATTACCTGACCCAAAGTAAATGAGAAAATATCTTGGCTACATCATATTTTTAACATATAATTTCAAGGAAAGTATATCTCAACTTCCATTTTATTGTAGGTGCAAATGTCAGATGTGTAAATCATAAATAAATTCACTTTCTAAGAATGCTAAATGTTACTGCAAAGATTTACTTAATGTGCATTTAAGAGTGAAAGAAAAGTGGGAATATATACATGTAGAATCTCCATAATATAGTTAAAAGAAAAAAGTCATTTCAGACTAAAATAATAAAACTACATAAATAACAAAAATTATTATAAAGTATTCAGGTTAAAGATAATAATTAGCAAGTGGGATAATTTAGTAGAAAAAAGTAAGGATTAAAGTAGCCATCAAAACTAAACAGAAAATAGATTGAAAAAAGAATGAAAAGAAATCAATTAAAATTAGGCAGCTTTATGATATAAAAATTAATGACTAAATCTGTGACCAAATGGGTACAATTATTGAGGGAAAATACCTAAACAAATAAAGTGATAGATGATCAGAAAGAAGTCATTGTTAGTCAAAATCTTTGTTAATTTTAAATATCAAGGACAAATTTCTGATTTAAAACAAGACCATAACAATAAACAAGGACCAGAATGAATTTTCTTTACTTAAAAAAGGCAGGGAAGACAAAGATATGACCTAACCATCTCCTGTTAGTGTAACCTTATTCAGTGCATCACCATATTAATTTGACAACACACTTAATTAATGTATCTGTACAAAATATATTACAATAACCAGTATGCACTACTACCATACTGAAAATAGGTAGATCCAGTGATATTTCTCTTTACCTAAGTAGACAAGGTCATGCTACAGACCAGTGGGTTTTCAAAAAAAACTTTGGAAGGCCACTTTTAAATCCACTAAGATTCACATGCCAGGTAAAATTGACAGCTAAATTGGTACTAAAAATAATTTATTTTAAAAAAAGTACTCATATTCTGTTTTTGTGACAAGGTCTAATAAAGATGGAACCTATATTTTTATATGGATTTTGAACTTAAAATGAACTAATTCATGAATTCATAAATGAATAAAACAAAATGACTTATTATTACTTAATTATTAAATAATTTATTTAAATTTACTAAAATAATTTATTAAAAAGGTTAAAAATCAGATAATACAAAAGAATTAAAATTCTGATTTAGTATTCATTTACATCACAAATATTTAAAAAATAACCTAAATTTACGTGAAAAAAAAAAATTAAGAAAAATAGTTTTTTTTTTCATCTGAGAGCATTTTTAATGTCTAGTGTCATGTTAGTTACTCAAATCTTCAATACTTAGATTTTACTAATTTTTTTTTGAAAAATATGCTTGAAGGACAAATTTCTTAAAAGCAGTTTGTTAGTCAAAATCTTTGTTAATTTCAAATATCTAGCTCTTTTCTATGTTTATAAAAGTCCTGGAGTCTCTCCCAAACCTCTGAGAGACAAGACCTATACT
Source organism: Nautilus pompilius (assembly GCA_018389105.1). NCBI lineage: Eukaryota > Metazoa > Mollusca > Cephalopoda > Nautilida > Nautilidae > Nautilus > Nautilus pompilius. The sequence goes on along the minus strand of JACATO010001129.1, from coordinate 334,876 downwards.
TCTGTTGGTTGGCAGTTCCATATTGATGTCCTTTCTTGATGTAACCATTTCCACCACTTAAAGTAAACCAAGTTACCAGCTTTTAGCTGATTTTAAAGTTTTAATTTAGCTTCAAAAGGTTTTATAGTATTGAACATGTCACAAATAAGTTTGTTTTTTTCTTGTAGTTACAGGGTTAGCTCATTCACGTAAGTCATCATGTTCACCATGAAAGTGAGATCCCAAACAAGATCACATAGTTCAGAGACAGCTTTTGATTTTTCTACCATATTTCTATTTCAGTTCTGTCTGAAAAATATGTTCCTACCAAAATTGTACCTCAAAATAGTACTAATCACCACTATAATGTGCTTCAATCTGAGACAAAAAATGACGCAGGATACTACAACTTTCATCACTCTACCTAAAATTACTGTTTTTTTTCCAAATGACTGTTTTGGTGAAAAATACATAACCATATTTTTAGCAGTTGATGGTGATACTTTTTAATTGATTCCAGTTTAAGTTGAGATTCTTTACTGTATTCCAAACTTTTGAATATGTCTTCATCAGTTGTTTTATTCTTGATAACTTCTAATACTGCCAATTCCTTTGTCAATTTTTCTAATGAAGATAAGAAGTTGTGATGTCTGAAATGCCATTACTTTCATCCAATGCTAAAGAAAACTTTTCAAATGTCTTTGCTTTTTCCTTAAAATGTAGCAAAGATTTTGTTTAATCTCTTCAATTCTTTGTGTGATTGTATTTGTACATCTTGTTTGTGCCATAGGACCAGTTCCCCAGTGGTATCCACATTTGGGTCCATGTCAAGGGGTGGATGGATGAAGGTCATGCTAGACTGGGTGAACATATGGGGCAGACAGGGTATGATGTGCCTCAAGCTCCTGTCACTGGATGCCTTCAGATGCCACCACATGGAGTCTGTCAAGACAGCCTTGAAGATTCACACAGACCCTGCCATCATCCCTGGGGTGTCATGTCCATGTTGCATGTCATGGACTTTGATTGCAACCACCCAGTCTAGTGTGGAGTCCAGCAGAGGTGGAATGCATGGATAATGGAGGGCGAACACACCTTCACCCCTACTGGTCGCATGTGCCAACCTGACATGAGCATCTTTGCTACCTGGATTAGAGAAGCCTGGGAAGAAGTTGACCTCAAGACCATCAAGAAGGGCTTCCTCAGGTGCTGCCTGTCCAATGCCATGGACGGAACCAAGGATGACATGACATCCTGTGGTCTGAGCCAAGGGATTAAGAGGCAACAGAAGCATCAGAGGGCAATGACGACGAAATCTATTACAGCACAACTGCTACCATGACTGATGAACAGTTCTTGCAGTGGTGGGAACATAGTGGGGATAAGTTTGATGGGTTTTAGTCTAGATGTACAAAAAAATCAATGCATGTCACTTATCCTGATATTTATCAATTTCATTGAATTTCAATAAAATTGTGGAAAAAGAATTTTACTTGTTTTTGTGGTTAAATTTTACATGGAGTTTCAGTATGAACTCTTTGTTCTGTTTCTACCCATTTCATTGCCAATATCAATGATACTCAACCAAGTCACATTCAATACTCATATCCCTCAAAACACACAAAACACGACACGAACAACTATCTTTTATTGATGTTCAGTCAAATTGCCACATGGGATTTTCTAATGCAATGTATGTATTATTGCTCACTCATCTGTCACCAGCAATTGCCCCAGTGGTCTGGAAAACAAGTCTGCAACATCTGATATCTTGTATAATATGCATCCAATTTTTAAAGGATAGATTTCTTTAAAAAACTGCGTATAATACACGGCACTTTTCAGTACTATTTTTTTAGATTAATGTTGGCAGGCCTGCTAATCTAGGTACTTAGCACTTCAAGGACTACTGAAACATATAATAACATGAATATTTTGTTTCAACCAAAATATATTTTTTATTAGCTTCAACATAAATTCAAATTCTTCGTTTTCTAAAGTTTGTAATTTTCCAATGATTTTATTTTAATATTTACTAACAGTAAGTATTTCATTATTTATTTTTGTATGATGTATTGATTTTGTGTTTGTGTGACTGGACTGTAACGACAAAACTTCTGACAGAAAATTATTGGTTGGATGATAATATAAAGAAGAATTCAGAGAACTATGAATAAAATTAGCAGAAAAAGAATATAACTGAAGTGTGTAGTCAAAACAGATAATATTCAGTGAATGCATTAGTTCAATATTTATTTGGAACTGTCCTTGCTTGTGCATGCTAACTTATATATGAACTTGTGGTCGGATCCTTGTACTCATATTTCATTATGAGACTGTAATTGTGGTTAAATGATTTATGTATAAACAAAATCAAAGAGAGAGGAAATTTTAAAATAAGTTCTCTTTATGCAGAAAAAAAAACCATCTTATCTATTCTTGTAAACATTGATGAAATTTAGTAAAGTATTCCAAGTTGTGGTAATATGATTACTAAATGCCATTTTCTAATGTTTAATTTAGAATATTGCTTTACAGTGTTAAACTTATGCTCTCTTGTTCCACATGATATATTCCTAATAATTGAATGCATTCTTTATTATACAGTTTTTGATAACATTAAGCATATAGGCAAAACTTGACAATTTAAATCTGTATAGTTGTCTTATGGATAGTTCTAATCATTTTAGTAAATCAACTTTGAATTTTCTTCAAGCTGTTAATATTATTTTTTGTAATATGCATTTCTTACTTGAACTAGAAATGCCAAAAAAATTTCTTACTGATGACTTATAAGGGAATAATAATGTTTACATATAGAAAGTAAGATTGATTACTTAAAACTATTTTGGTTTTTAAGTATATGCTTTCATTTTGTTGCTGATTGCTATAGTTGTATCACCATCTATTGTATACGAATAATTAGCATCAACTTTTCCATAGCTGTAGCATTTTCCAAATGTAGTCACCATAATTATTTTGGGGATGGGCTAAGTAGATGTGGCAGGTCCTGTAAACTATCACATCAGTTCATTTGGTCTTTGACACATAAAACATGAATTATCATTTGTCATTTCTGTGATCTTTCTATTAAATAATCTTACATCATTCTAACATTATCACTATATTAATTTTATCATCATCTGCAAATTTCATAATGTTAAAGATTCCAACATCAATATCATGAATATATATAGTTCATGGTAAAGCCTTCAATGATTATTATATTTTTTCTCACGAATCTCTTAAATTCTTATTCTGCTTTAGTAGAATGAAACACGCAGTCTCGTGTTGTTTAGCTAACAGACATTATATGGGCTGTTTGGTTGAATGGATTTGCATCATTGCTATAAAAATTTTTCCTCCAAATAGATAGATAAATAAATACATAATTTTAATGGAGATGGATGAAAAAATTAATTTTTGTCACTAGCAAACAACTACTGTAAAAGGAGAGAGGTGCATGCACGTGCACATACAGGTATGCATATGCATGCACATGCATACACACACACACACAGCTGCTCTGATTGGAAATCTATTGAATCAAAATGAAATATCATAGTCTGGCTCATGTTTTCTCATTTGTGTAAGATCTTCCTTAATTCCATTATACTGAATTGTTTGCTCTCAACTTAGGGTTCAGGTGCTCCCAAAGAAGATTAATAAGAATTATAAAAGGGATTTTGAGGAACTCAGGAAAGTAGCTGGATGTCTTGTTTACTATTCTAGATTATGGACATGCAAGAGAAATAATGTGTAGTGCCATCCTGAAGAATATAGAAGCAAATATCAGTTGGCAGTAGAGTTAGCAGAATGTAGCCTATACCATGTCACTCCAACAATTAATACTTGACTGTGACCTGAAAACATATTGTTTATGGTCTTTTTCAAATATAAATGATGGAAGTCTGAAATCATTGGATAAGTACATGGCACCAGTACAGGTCTTAACGAACATTTCAAAGCAGTTCATCATTATAAAACGGATGTTTTTTTTTTTACATGCTATATTACTTTAGTAGCCAAGTCACTGGATCTGATATTGAAAAGTTTTCTGGCTTATTTCTGTTGTTTGGATGATGTCAGGTATAATGTCTTTGGTGAATACAGATGTTGCAAGCCAGGCTACATTGCTTCATTAGTGACATCAGCTTGGGTAAGCTTTATGTTAATATTGGCCACACATGCAAGAGAAATGTTGTGATTTTGTCAATTTATCACTGATTGTGGCAATATATTTTAAATGGTTAGTTTATAACATGGATCCCCAAAGTATGGTCTTCTGAGTGTTTATATCTGGCCTGCTAATAAAAATTATACTAACAAAATATTTCCCTTAGCAAAAAAAAAAAAATCTCTCCACATTTAGTTTATTCCGGATGGCCCCACTAAAGGAAAGATGTCGTAATTTCTCGGTTGAAGATGGCCATTTGTCTGTTGTATAACACCTGTTCTCCTTCAGGTTGGTCCAATCCCACGGTGCCTGAAATATGAGCTAAATATGCATGTGTATTATAATGGGAATTACAGTTAAACCTCGATTATCCGAACGAGACGGGCGGGGAGTATTTTTGTTCAGATAACTGATGTGATCTTAAACAAAGGAAGTCATACTGAATATAATTACGTAAAAAAAAGCATGTTTATAGAGTTTTCATTTCATTTAATCGATAAAATGTGTACAAACACTGGATATTGCTTAAAAATTTGTGATATTTTTTTCAAATAAAATCACATTATGTCGTTTAAATAACAAAAATATGGAGCTGAAAATCCAAGGAAACATGACAAAATTACAAAAAATACATTTACGTGCGTGCACAGAAAGTTCACTGAGTTTGTCGAAGACGCTAGGTTCACGTAATTCATTGAGGTAAAGGTTGTCATTTTTTTGCAAAGAAAATATCCAGTCGCTGTTGCTTGAGGTGCTTCTGTTTCTTTGTTTTTGCCAGCGATAACATTTGACGAAGATGCATCAACTTAACGGCATCGACTTCATCTTGTGCTTTGTACCACTCCATGAAAAGTTGCAAACCATCGATAGCTTCGTTAATGGGGAGTGGAGGAGGTGTCGGTATCTGATTTCCCTTATTATCTACGCCATCCGTACTTTCCCGTCATTCTTCCGTGACTATGTTAATAATCTGATCATCACTGAGTGTCCCTGTTCCAATATTGTTGTCACAGTTTACCCAAGCATCGATCTCAGCCTTTCTCGACAAGTGTCCTCTTCACTGTCATGGCTACCAACATGCAGCCCATTGTACCAGCACCCTGTGACTGTTGATGGCTTGATGCGGTCCCAAGAACCAGCAATCATGAACAAAGCGTCCTTGATTGTGAATGACTTGATAATTTGTGGCAATCCTTTGTCTGCACTGTCTTCATCGCCGATGGCACACAACATGTTATGGCGATAATATTTCTTCATTGTTGTGATGATTCCCTGAATGAACGGCTGTAACTTTGAAGTGGTTTTCGGTGGTAAAAACAAACACCTGACAACTCCATCTGGCGATTCTAATTGGCTACCTTTCATACTGTGACCCCGTGTTGTCAACAAGCAGAAGGGCATGTTGCTCGACTTCAACACTTGCTAAATGTAAACGGATGGCAGGTACAAATTCTTCCAGAAACCAGATGTCATCCATGCTTTTTTTTGTGATTTGTACTTCACGGTTAACAAGTTCTTGTAACAGTTCTTGAAGCAGCATGGATTAGCATAATGTCTGATGCAGACAAGCAGTAATTTGTGAATGCCGGTGGCGTTGACACAAGGAAAAATCGTAATGAGATCCTCTGCACTTTATGTCCCGATATGTGCTTTTCTTAGGTGGATGCAAGTGCTTTGTCTGGCAATGCACACCAAAACAGTCTACTTTCATTAGCATTGTACAATTGTTCATAATTTTCTTCATGAATGATGGATTGTAGTTTCTGTCTGAATTCTTCCACGATGCTGTCATCCATGGACTTCTGCTCTCCAAAAATGCTGGGCCTGGGTTGCCTAATGCCGTGACAATCTTTGAAATGCTGTAACCAACCTGATGATACACTGTAATTGGACTCTTGATGCGCTTCACTGGCATGGATTCGTTCATGGAAACTTGCAGCTTTTTTTTTGTAACATTGGGCCAGAGATAGGAATCCCCTTTTCACGCTGCTGTGAAAACCCACAAAAATATGGCTTGGCCGACGAGTTGTTCATCTTTCACTGTCTTCATGGATTTTCTTCTTAATGCACATGAAGTGTCACTTTGGTTGATAAATTTCTCAACTGCCGGTCTTGCTTTCTTGATGTTGTACTCTTGTGCAATCTTTGATGCTTTTTCACCACGATCCAGAAGCTGTAAAATCTCACTTTTCTGTTCTATTGTCAGTGGTGTTCGCTTTCTCTTCATAGACATGGTAACAGCAACAAACTTGATCACCTGTAACAGATACGTACTCGGAACAAAGTCGCGGAGCATTGCTATTATAGCCACCTGCCGTCCCACAGACTTGTCACCCATGGTAAGCACTCCCTGTCGCCTCACAGGCCTCTACAGTAACTCACACTGGCACCACTGGCCCCTCTCAGGGGATTTCTGTTGCTCCGCTGCCCTAATGGAAACGCAGACAATACACGCTGGCGATGGGAGCTGGAACTCAAACTGTTATCGCAGAAGGACTGATGCAATCAAGCCGTAAGATAAAAGAAACCGACCTTGACGCCTGCAGGGAGCAGGGACTTTGGACAGACGCACGCCAGCCAACTTGGCTCTAGGCCAACTTGGGCCCCAACACTATAATAAACATATATAGACACATTTTTTTAAATATTCATTTTGTAAACAGGTAATGCAAGGTATTTAAACCTAAAGACATTAAAACAAAGATTGAAAGAAATAAATCAATTTATTAAACAATAATAATTATAGCATGTTTATAATGTTCTCGAGTTCGGATAACACACAGTATGCCTAATTAAATATTCATGGGACCCTGAGATCTTGTTTGGATAATTGATGTTTGGATAACCAAGGTTTGACTGTATACAATTTTGGGGTTTTTTACAGATCAAAATTGGGGTGCGAATTATACATGATAGTGTATAATACACAGCACTTTATGGTAATTCCTACAAATAACCCATAAAAAGTAACCCTTTGTTGGACAAGAAAAATTGCAAAAAGAAAAAATAAATAAAATGATTGCTACTAATAATATTCTAATTAATTAATAATACTTATTAATTGCAGTGTACTGATTAAGAGCCTGGTAAGTAGCATTCTTGGCCTTTTTTTTAGAAAGTCAAAAGTAAATTCTTGTGAGTATCATGGTTTCTGTGCCATTTCCATCTTCATTATCAAGACTGACTCTAAGGTGGAGCCTGACATTTGGTCCTCTAAAATCTGTCCAATTTTTCCTAGGGTACAATGTCAGTGTCATTACTGCCATCAGTGGAAAAGTTTAAAGCTTAGTTTTAAAGTTACTCACAATTCTTTCGTTTGCACTGCTGGCCATTTGCCAAACTATTGCAGTGGTTTTAGTTCTAGAGCAACTGTATCATTTAGCTATTTTTGAATCTGAAAACATTTTATTAAAAAATATTTGAAGTATGATCCAAAACCATCAAAGGAAGATTATGTTCCACAATGAAAGAAGTGGATAAACATTCCACTCAGATCACATAATTTTTTTATTTTGGTATCAGGTTTTATGAAAAAATGAGTCTGAACAATTTTGCTGATGCTTAGAAGTGTTGAAATATTTTTTTGATGTAATTTTCACCTCTGTGAAAAATAGAGAAATCACAACACAAATTGTACATTTTTCATAATTTATACCCTTTAAGGTTGATACAATATCATTAAACTTCTTTGAATACTCATGTCTAAACTTCTGCTCACTATAAAGTTTTTTTTCCCTTTAGTGGAGTCATTGGGGACAAAGTAAACCATGTTTCTCTAATGATCAGTTCACCCTAGATGCTTACTACTTGGTACACAGAAAACTCAGAATACAATGAAACACCAAAATAACACACTGAGATATACACATAAAAAGGCATAATTACTCATTAAAATGTTCTAGTTTACATTACTTACGTTTTCTTTTAATTGGCTATTTCACATGCTTGTAAGATCAGGATGCAAAGCAGAGAGCAGTGCATTATTTCTTGAAAATTTCAGAATTTTGCATATAAACATAAAATAACTACAATTCACACAGGTGCAAAAATGGAAAGAAAAAAGGAATAATTATGCCTAAATCATAAAAATTGACAAGTCTGAATTAATAATGTTCCAGTTTTTGTTTTATTATTGGCATAATATCTAGAGAGACGAAAAAAGCAAAGTACATTAGTACTTTCTTTTTTTATATAAAAGTAAATCTGAATATTTTGAATATCACATGTCTATTTCTGGTGAAGACTCAAATACTTAGAAAGCTATTTTGTTTTTCTATATATCACATCAGTTTTAAACTTATTTATATATATGCACTTCAGATGGTAAAAGGTAAATAGGACTATTAAACAAAGTTTGCTAAGTAAGATTGCTGTAGTCAATGTAGATTTTATTTTCACTGGAAAGTATGCATAGCTTAAGTAAAATAATCATCTCAACCAGAAATTACTTTGTTTACAATTTTAAATCTTAGTATTTTATAACTACTAAGCTGCTTTTGAATTTTCAATGAGTGTTTTTAACTTGAAATCACCCGAAAACAAAAACATTAGTAAAATAAATATAATTTATAATGGTATAGAAAGTATGAGTAAGTAAACATTTAATAAAGCTGATAAATTTGTCATTTAATGAAGGTGCATGTAGAACCACATATAACTGCTAAATGTCAATTTATTCTTTGAAAATGTTTCTTTTTTATGAAATGCATTTATTTTTCATAATATACACCAAAGAAAAAATCTTTAAAGGACATATTTAATTATGAAATAACCAATATTTATTACACTTACCTTAATTTTTTCTGTGCCAGGTCAGTCTTTGATAACTTTGATACTGTGTACAATACCTGATGTTTAAAAAAAAAAAATTACTCTAAATACACATTACAAATCTTTTATGATATGTTGAAATTCTGTCATGAAAATAAGATTTCATATATTTACCTTTCTGAAATCTTTCACATCAAATAAGTCAGGTGGATCAAAAAGGTCAGAATCACACAATTTAAAAACCCTCTTACATGTCTGAAGGAAAGTTCTGATATTCTTTAAGCACAAAAACTGAAAATAACAAAACCAAAAAAAGTTTTTAAAATGTTTACATTCATAGTAGCTTAATTAACCTAATGTTAAAACATAAAATCATGGAATAGAATATATAAAAATAGAAATTAAGTATTTTAATGTATTCATGACAACAGATATTAACTAGTATAACCAGGGCCCAAAAGTTTTCTAAAAATTTTATAGCTGCCAACTTAAACTGAATCACAATAGAAGGTAAGTAAAAAAATTTTTTCTTTGCCTTCTAAGGAGCTAAAAACTTGGTTTTCTGTCACTCACACTGGAGTTCACCATTGTGTATTTTTTGCAGAAGTGAAACCTTAACATATCTTCTGAAAATGATTTTGATTGTAGTTGATTTCTGTCCTCTAAGCACTTGTGGCTATTCCAAGAAACTTGCTAAGGAGTGAAGACCAGAAGCTTAAAAGGCAATCTCATTTTATGAAAAGTAAATTGAGTCTATGTGGTCATCTTTTAATGGCCGGTATCAAAAGTTGGATTTGATTCCACAGATCTTTATAGTATGAGAATTACTTCCTCTATTTCAAAACTATTTGCATACATCTTTTGTGTTCTTAGATTTTCTAAAATGAGAGCATGTTATTTCTACTCGTCATGTGTTATCTATTCAAAATCAAATGTAATGTGATTCATAAAATTTTGGTTTTCTTACTGTTTGAAATCATAAATCAGGAGTATATTGCTTTACTGAATATTCTAGTTGGTTATAATTTGCAGGCAAATGGTATATACAACTCAACTTATGTCTATGCAGGTTTATTAAGGTTTTAGCAATAGTTGACCCCCGCGTAATCGCGGCCCCGGTTATTCATGGAATTTTCCTTAGAACCTAACTAATAATTGTTCGTAGAAACCCCCGCATATTCGTGGAATAGCAAATATCTTCCGCGATTTTTTATGGTTTTTTTCGTGGCAATATATATTTAATTAAGCTTTTTAACGCTAAATTATTAATAACAATATAATTTACTAATTTTGTAATATAAATACTAACGTAAATTCAGCAAAATATCAATATAAAATAAACGCTATTGGCTGGAGGTTTGAAAGTAGCCAATCTGAGAGCGTTATTCATTTCTCCTCGCTGCTGATTGGCTGCTGCCCACGAGGCACTGCCTCAGGCAGATGCAGCCCAGCATCATCCCAGTTTACCACATGTAGCTATCTCGAGTGTTGTATTTTTTTATTAAATTATTATTATATATTTACTTATATTTTTTATTATATTTTACAATATATTTTGACGTTTATAGGCATTTTTATGGACCACGTCCAATATTTGCTGTTTTTCACTCTTCACGGGTGCTCTAGGAACATAACCCCCCACAAATACCGGGGGACAACTGTACTAGGTATAAAAGATGTAACCATTTTTCAAATTATATGCATATATTTTCATAAATAGTTTTCACTGCATTTCATATTTGTTTTTTGCCTGCATTAAGCATGTAAGTACCTACTGATTAATATCTGTTTGTGGTTATTAACATGTAAATGTAAAGAGCCAAAAAAGAAAATAATATATCCTTCTGCATCAAAAGCTCAAACTGAAAAATTGATAGTTAAGCTAAGTGGGTATTGCTTTGTCTCAAATATTCAGTGTGCATTATTTTCACAATTATTTATATTATTGCTAAAAAAGAAATCTAATGTTCCTAAAATTAAATGTTTGCAGTAAATAGCTTCTAAACAAAACTTTTAACCCTATATATTAAAAAACGATTCAATAATACTATAGTGAAAATGCAATCAACAAGTACAGAACAATATTATTTAAAGAAAAACTAAATGGTTAATTTAGATAATTTATTTCTAAGATTAACTGATTAAAGGACTTTAAAATAAATTAAATTGATACCTACTATCAGATTGGTTCATATATAATATTAGTGATTTATAAAGTGTTATAAGTAAATAATAATAGTTAAGTGTTACATGTGGCATAACAACTATTAATGGAAAATCTAGCAGTCAAGTACATTAGAAACCCTCAAACTTTTGATTATTTTACTTTTGTATATTCAAGACATGCCAGCTTAAAGTATTCCAAAACACTATTATTTGTAGGAATTTTCAGGAGGCAGAAATGTTTTGTACATTTAGTTCATTCTTAAAAATCTCAGTATTTTGTTTATCACTAAATGAAATAATTCAAAAACACCAAAAACTATAAAGGTTGGCAATTATATTTATTTAGAGGTTTTAATTACTGGAAATAGAAGTTTGTCTGGATAAATGTGGATGGTCTATTGAATAGTCTAGGTAAAAATTTTAACAAAATTCAGAAAAAAACCAAAATAGGTATGTGGACTATATTTACAGGAACAATTAAACACAAAAGATAAGTCTGACTAATAACTACATGAAAAAAAAAGTTTGAGCTACTTGTAAACAGAAACTTAAACTTGAAAATAAATAAGACAGAAAAAAGTTGTAAATAAGTTCATATTTTTTAATCAGATAGCCAGAACAGAAAATGGAAAAAATTTTATCAACATATTTTTAGGCTCGATCTTGAAAAAGGATGCACTTAAGATGGATAACCAGAATTAAATATATATCATAGCAAAAAGACAAGTGTCAGAAATGATCCCCAAAATAAGAGATGTTCTTGAATGTTTAATAATAGCAAATAAAACTAAATAGTTTTTAAAAAGGTGTTTAGATTACTGGAAACAGATTTCAAATGTAATCATCCAAAATATAAGCATAATGTAGTAAAAATGTTGTAAAAAAAAAAGGGTATAATTATCAGCTTTAATAAATGTATAGAACTTAGAAAGGACCATGCCTAGTTAGCACAAAAAAGGAGACAAAAGCCAAATCATAATGCTGCAGTTTATCTATAATTAGAATGTTCACAAAAAATAATAATAATAATTTAAATTATTCCTAAATAAAATGATTTAAAATTGATATTAAAAGCTTGACAGTGAAAGTATGAAGGACTATAATGCACCTAATAAGAAAAATAGAAATAAAGCTAAATGATTGACAGACAACAAATGACATAGAGATTAAATATTTTCAGAATCGCTAAGATAAAATAAACTAAAGAAAGGATGGAGGAGATTACATATATATATATAGGAGCAATATAATTAAAATCAACCATTAAAAAATGGAAGTGTTAATGGATGTCTCTTTCATTAACAGATTCATTTTCTATAGATGAAGTGTTAAAAGTTTAAATATAAAACAAAATAAAAGCTTCAAAAAAGCCAGACAGAGCAAGTAAGGTATACAACCTAAACCAGCAATGTAACTAGAGTAAAAACAGACAAAAGTTCAGTCAATGACAGATGCACAAATTTAATAAGTTGTCTAAGTAAGAAAATAAATATATAAATTTAAAACCATTTTCTTTTCTTTCTGTCTTATACACTTAGCAAAAAGATTAAAAGGTGTGAAATGGAGCATCAAGGTTATAAAGAATGTTGAAAATAGAATGAAAGATATGCCAAACCACTGATGCAATGATTTTGTGACTAAGAACAGAAAATATGATATTGCAAATATCCAAAACTGAATGATAATTAAGCATCATTGGTTTTGATGGATTTGAACTAAATGAATGAATTCAACTTTCTTGACTCACTGACATAGAAAAAAGCTATTTTAAAGAAGTTTCACAAAGTGACATGATAAAAACCACCATATTAAAAGCAATAATGTTCTATACACATATATTAAAAATTCAATACAATTATAAAAACCTCTAAAAGCTGTAAAAAATATAATGAAAATTTCCTACTTGAAATAAGAAGCTTAAAGATTTCAATGTTAAACTAATCAACAAAGTCATTTCCAAATCCAAATTAATAATGGTCTAAAAACAAAGATTCAAAATGAAAATGACTATGAAAGATTGTCAAAAGTGTAACTTCGTATTTCAAGTCAAAAAGCTTTTAGATTATAAAACTAAATCAAACTTTTTATCACTTTCTTATTTTTGTCTCCCCTTGTAAAATGTCTGAGGTGAAGGAGCAATGAGCGTGCATCAAAGTTCTTTGTAAAACTTGGATACACAGCCAAAATAAAATGTCAAGACACAATTTGTGGAGACAGATGATTAATGATCCATGAAATGGCTGAAGAAGTTGGCATTTCCTATGGCACATGCCAAAACTTTCTATGAAGTATCATTACAGAAGATGAGACATGGGTTTATAGCAAAGACCCTGAAACTAAGCATCAATCTCAGTGATGGACTGTGTCATTGCCTCAACCAAAGAAAGCAAGAAGTTCGCTCATATGTGGAGATGTTGTTGATTGTGTTCTTTTTAAAATTGAAGGTGTTGTGCACCAGGAAATTTCTTCCACAAGGTCAGACAGTGAATCAGTGTTTTTATTTAGCTGTCTTGAAATGCCTGAGAGATGGAGTTCGACAGAAATGGCATGAAAGTGGCAGTCAGATGTGTGGATGCTGCATCATGACAATTCACCATCACATTCAGCACACTCTATACAAAAATATTTGACCAAGCACAACATTCCAATGGTTTCTCACCCACTGTATTCACCAGATTTGGTATTGAACAACTTTCTTCTATTCCGCGGACTGAAATGCACTCTAAAAGAAAAGAGATTTCAGGATGTGCCAACCATCATCCAAAATGAAACATGGGAACTGAAAGCCATCATGAATGAAGAGTACCAGAAATGCTACAACAAGTGGAAGGAGCAATGGGAAGCACTGTATTCAATTAGGAGGGGACTACTTTCAAGGAAATAAAATTGGTCACAGAACATTTTTCTCTGACTTTATATATGTCTATCAGTGCTGTAAAGCCATTCACTTTCTATGGAAGACAAAAATGCACAAAATTATTTAAATTAGCAATTCATGATTGGTCAAAGGTAATACTAGAATGAATAAGCAAGCAAAAATACAGTGGAGAGAATTTCTGTATCACAAAAATCAGACTTTAATGTTAACTTGATACATTGCAAAAGAATATTCTAATTATTATGCAGTAGGATGTAGGCTATCTAAGCAATGATCATCTCATTTCAAGCATCTTTAACTTTAAATATTTTTCATAGTCAAGGTATATGTATTCTTTTCTTCCATCAAACTAACATACTGGCAGAATGTTGTAATATATCACAAGTCCTCAAACCTTATATGAACTGAGAAATTATTCAGAGTGTTCTTACTTTATAATTTTCATTAGTAAATGCATTTTTATTGCTAATACTTTTGGCAACAGAAAATGTTTGAGTTCATGAAACTTAATGTGCACTGGTTCTAGTGGGAAAGAGAGCAAAGTGCTTTAGACTGAGTTATCTTCTTGCTTAAGATGATACTCTGTACAAATATAAATTTCTGACTTCCAAGTAGGAACAGGTAAAAAATTCTGTTATGAGTTTTACTAACTGGCTGATTAATCAGTATCCTGCTATTTTGATAATTAACACATCTCTAATCTTGAACGAAAGCAACTTACAGATTATATCTATCTTTGGTACCATTGTAACATTGGTTGGTGTTAAATGTGCAGAATTGCTTTAAAATGTGAAAATAGAAAAATGTTTCTTTTATTTGTTTAATAATATTCTATCACCCTAGGTATATATATATATAAAATAAAGGTCATTGTTTTTAAACAATTTTTTTTTAGTTAAGCCTAATTAATTAATATACCTTTTAAAAATAAATGAAGATAATTTTATATCTAGTATGTCAGAACTATTATTTTATCAACTCTCTCTTAGCAACAGTTAGAAATTCTCGACTTCCACATGCTCATTTAGGTAAAATTCCCTAACAAATGATATCAATTTACATGCGTAAAATTTGTCATTTTAAAACTTTAGTGACATAAATAAATACTCTTAACTAATCTAGGAACGCAGTTTTAGTTTCTAGCAACAGTTAGTTATTGTATGGACCTCACAATTAGCACAACTACAATATTCCTTTTATCAGAAATCTGATTTTAAAGAGACTGAAAAAAAAAGAAGAAAGAATCAGTATGCAGATGTACAAGTGCTATGTACTACCTATGTTGTTTTTGCATTTAAAAATATGAAAAATATTGTATATACAAGTATTTATAATAAAGTCTAACAAAATTAATGTATTCCAGAAACATTTTGAAAAGAAAGTGGTAAACATTTTTCTTTCTCACTTTTTCATAATACATTTTTAAAATAACTCAAATTTAAACATCTCATTGTTTGGTAAATGATCTGCATGAAGTTGATAAGAATTCAATAAGAGGAAACCATGAGACTAATACAATAAAAAAAATTGAAAAATTTAGCAAATTTCGAAAATAGTTTTTTGGCTTTTGATAGTTATTATTTGGAATTTGCTTATGTTAGAAATTTTTTTCCATTGGCTCCTTCATTGAATATTTATTTGTTCAAACAATAGCAATATAATTTTGTAAGTTTATTTTGCATCTTGAAAAAAATGATATCCATGGAGCAATACTTTTACATATTGGTTTCTAAAAGTCTACCAAATGAATAAGAAATAAGAAACATAAGCAACCACTTCTGAAAAAAATCTGGCAGATAATTTGTTTGTAATATCTACCAAAGGTAGGACATAAATAATAAGCATCAACAGCACTCAAACAAAATAAAAATGGTAAAAACACTAACAATATCTAATTTGCTATTAAAAAGTCTTTTTAACAAAAATATCATAAAACTTACCATCACACAAACCCCTAAATGTAGTGCCATATTAATAAGAAAGAGAGAGAGTTTAGAAAATCTAATTACCATTCTCTCTCTTTCACACATCCAACACGATAATTAATAAATTAATGATTCTTTATTTAAAAAATAACAAATTCTGAGTAAGTCAATACTATAGCAAAAATGCTAA
The DNA here is from genome assembly GCA_018389105.1 of Nautilus pompilius. NCBI lineage: Eukaryota > Metazoa > Mollusca > Cephalopoda > Nautilida > Nautilidae > Nautilus > Nautilus pompilius. The sequence goes on along the minus strand of JACATO010001129.1, from coordinate 318,791 downwards.
CAAACAACAAAGCAGTTTATAGGGTGTTTCCTAGTCTATCCACTAAAAGTCAGCATTGGTATTGAAAAATAACAAAATGTGAAGACCCAAAAAGAATTTTGTTATTTACATGCATCTGAATATCAAGAATCTATTAATCAAACATGATTCTACTACTATTACAAAAAATATAAATAAAGATTTATTGATTGAAAATGCCTTCATAAATTCGTCTACCATATCTACACCATCCAAATTGTGTGCACTGACAGGAGATTCCCAAGTTTACATAAAATTTAGCTATTAACTATTCTAGTTTGCATTCCAGAGCTAATCCAGCTCACAACCTGGCTTAGTCCAAACAGTAAAATCTTGAATGACATTGGATTCCTAAAAAGATTTTGTTGTTCCTACGTTTTCTTTCCAAAGAGACAGACAAAAAAAAATAAATTTTTTTTTAAAATTCAGAGTGAAATTTGAGGTATTATTAACAGAATAAAAATCCATACAAGGCACTTTTTCATCAAATAAAGCAAATTTTAAAACTATTTACACTGTATTTCATCAGCAGCTCAAATGAAGATACAAGAATATTTTACATGCCTCTATCAATATGAAAAATCATGTTACATTTTTTTTAAAATTGTGGTGGCACAATCACCAACAACATCACACAAGTCCCTGCGCAGCAGAAAACATGGAAGAAAAAGCTTCAACACACTTTATAGCTAAAAGGAGACAAATCACTGGTCCCAGACACTAAAATAGCTTTTGAAAGTATTAAGGTAAACTCCAGACTAAGCAGCCTAATTTGATCCATTTCTGTAAAGCTAGATAAACTAAGCTATTCACGAATATAATTGCTTTACTTCTCTGCGTTGTTATAAAGTTTGTGCGTTAGAAAATTCTGCAACATTGTTTTGGAAGAATGAATGTAATTGACAAATGTTATGAGAAACAGTTGTTGGGGAAAAAAGTGTAGGTTTGTTTTTATAATGTGTAAAAGAAGTGATTAATTTCAAAAATTAAAATCTCCGTCGCAACAGCAACAAAATAATAATTAAAAACATAATAGCTAAACTATCCTTATTTTAAAGTAAAATCAAAACCACAAAATGCGAATCTATGTAAAAATCGACGAATTAATTAATTAACAGGGTTAACTAAGTCAGCAAGTAACAAAATCAAAACTACATGCCAAGTTTTCTAAGTAATGAAATGAAATAAAATAAATGTTTTAGAAGTCACGACAAAAAGCTGAAGATAAAGTTGATAAAAAAATTAATCACTAAAAATCTGAAACTCTTCGTCGCTAACCCAGCCGACACAATCGACTATTCGAAATGAATCATAGAAGTAGGCAGTATAAAGACTATAAAAAAAAAAACAAGATTAAGAAGTCCTAGAGAATTGTTGTTCAAAATAAAAGTTTCATGGTCCATTTAAAAATGTGAAAAGCAGATGGTGTCGGATGACCTTAGTAACAGGCGATTCGCGAGCAAGCGCACTTTCCCCAAAAATTCACACAACCCAGTAATTTAAAAAAAATGTTCGGTTGTAAAATGAAAACGTGATGAGTTATTAGATTCAGCAAATATAACCTGTTGAACGAATACTTTAATGAAAGGACTGTGTTCAGATGGAGATACCATCAGACAATGGAATTACAGTCAAGTTTATCTGCAAACTCAAACAGGAAGTTTTTGCAACAGACCCCCGTCAGGACGAAAAATCTAACAATAAGACAACCCTTTACCACAAATGCAATTTCACCGATTTACAGCACGTAGTGTTAAACACAAGTGGATCACAACTACTACTATCAATCAGACCTCCCAGTACGATTACGAATAAATATTCTGACCTGTGACATCTGCGGCCGTGGACTGAAATCCTTTACGTCCACCGACGCTTGACTTAAATGATTCAACAGATGACATATTAAAACTCCGTCTCTTAGAGCTTGTGCTAGATCAAAAACCTGTGCAGATGAAGACGTCGCTTTATGATCTTCCGGTAGAATTTTACAGCGGACTAACCAGTCTACACACACACGCCAATCTTCTGTTCCCGCCATCTTGGAAAATCTTCCTCCTTGGGCCCGACAATCTGAATAAACAAACACAGCAATCTGAAAAATCAAATCTGTGGACATAGCCAGATATAGTCGATCGCTTTGACTGACATAATACCACATTAGTTTATTTTATAAACTCTCAAAAAAATTAATTATGCTCGTATTTCGACGAGAATTATTGTTTTATACGAAACTTTGCTCGGCTAGCACTCACGAGCGGAAGTATATCCTACATTTTTTTTTTGAGTTCCCTCTTTGACAGCGGAAAATTGGGTGATTTGACTACTTGTGTACTCCTTACTGTGAAATGTTTCCAAGCGTCCTGTGGTCGACACTGATATGATCTAAAGGTAAGACAGGCTGGCTGCAGATGTGCCCAATCTATTTTATCTAAAAATCTTTTTTCTCTTTATTTTTTGAATGGGTTATTCACCGACATTCACACTACACGAAAGACGTTGGTTCACATTCAATCTGTCAGTTTCACAGGTAAATAAGATGAGTTTATCTGTTTAAAACGGTTTTAATTTCATATTTATTGGATTCCACTTCAAGTACTATTACTACGTACTGTATGTAGTAGAATTGTCTAAGCGATTGCAAAGCAGCAGGACTTTTTTAGACCTGACAAATTTGAAAGTTCATATTTTCCAGTAGTCTAGATCGAATGTATGCCTATAATGTTAATATGTTACAGACCACATTAAGCAAGGTGGTCGTGAGAAACTCGTAACATACATGCCATGAACACTTTCACCAGCAGGACGGAGCGGAGCTACTTTCAAATTGAAAAGGAGAGACTGGCAGTAGTACACTGCATGAAAAAGCGTAATCAATACCCGAATTGACATAAGCTTTCCATAGTAACAGATCATAAACCTTTACTGGGTTAATTTGCTGAAGACAGACCAATTCCAGCTATGATTGCAGCAAGAATAAAATGTTGGGTGTTGCTTTTAAGTTCATACAACTACACCTTGCATTGTGGTAGTGGGTCGAGCAGTGCAGCGTGCATGAGGCAGTTGCCAATCATCTAAGCAACGAGGTTCTCATAATGGAGCTGTCTCATTCTCCCATCATGGCAGAAGAAATGAGCAAGGTTACCAACTATGATCTAGTTGTAAGCCAAGTTGCAGAGTTTGGCTAGGTGGGATGTTAGACAAGCAGGGACATTGGTGAGGACCCTAACTGTACGACGCTCAAAGCACTGAGTTGGCTGTCAGAGACGGTTTACTGTGGGGAAATAGACTAATAGTTCCATCGTAACTTAGAGAAAAGTTTTGGTGGAACTCTACCAGGCTCATCCTATTATTTTCAGAATGAAACTCCTAGCTCAAAGCTACCTATGGTGGCCAAGCATGGGCAGCCAGATAGAAAATTAACTTCAGAACTGGCAGTAATGTCAAGTTCACCATTAAATACTTGCAGGGGTTCCCAAACACCCATGGGAGATACCAGGCAGCCCTTGGTTGTGCATTTACATTGGTTTTGTACATCAGGGCAAAGATGGATCCATGGAATTATTGTGGCTAGAACAGGGCCACTATCTTATGTAGTTAAAGGATTAGTAGAAGAAATGAGGAGGGATGTAGATCAACTGCATTGGCAATTTGGTGAGACAGAGTGATTTGCTAAAGCGCCATTATTGTTAACTATCCAAATAAATTTACATTCATTGGAAACCCAGTAAATAACAACACCCTGTTATAGTTTACTGCACCTAACAGACACTGGAGCACCATAAGCTCTGTTATTATTATCCACATCACCAGAAGACACCATACCATCATTGGTTGCTCATTTACAACGTGGTTCATGTCCGAGGTGTTTCCCAGGTCATTTGGTGGACCTTGAGGTTGGAGTGGCACGTGAATGTTGAGACATTGATGAGGTGTATTGCAACTTGAGTCCGAAATGAGTGTCGCACACCAGAAGTTTACATACAGGCCATTTTGTGTGCAATTTAGGTAATTGCATCATATTTGCATGCGAGGTATACAAAAAGACATAAATACAAAGGAAAATCAGCTGGCAACACAAGTATATTTCAGTGTTTATGTCCTATTTATTCCATGATTTGTTGCCTTTTAAAAAATCTTAATCTGATAAGTAATTAAGGTGAATTTTAAATATTTTTTACTTATCTTAAGATTTGTTTAGCAATCAAAGAGTTTGATTGAAATCTTTGAGTAAAAAAAAGATTATTGTATCCTGTTTAATGGTGTGTGAATATTTATTATGATATTAGTTGATTTTTTCTAGCATTCAGATTTTGTTGCTTTGATATTTTGCTTATCACATTCTCCTTTCTTAGATCTGCTCAACTTTAATTTTGTTGGAACAATATACCCACTTTTTTATTGCCTGTCCTATGATTTGTTCTTTTTGTGAACCACTTGAGTAATAATTATTAGTGTCTAAAAATCATTAGAGTCTTTTTTCTTTCTTTATTAGTAAAGCCCTATAACTTTAAAAAAAATGAATCAGAAGTTTGTTTGAATGTTTTTGGTAAAATTTATGTTTTTAAAGAGATCAAAATTTTCTTATTAGGTAAAAAAAATCCTAAACTTTAGTATTAAGTAAAAAAAGTTTGGTTAAAATTTGTTAGATCATGTTAAAATGTATTGGTCACCACAAAAAAATCTCACAAAACATAAAGTGCTTGTTCTTAATTGCAAAATGTATAGCTTCTGATTGATTAATTTGTAGTTGTTACTTTAAAGATAAAATATTGCTTTTGGCCATATTTTGTTTTTCAGTTTGTGAGTTGCTTACATCTTGGTTTGGTTTTCTGTTTGTTTGAATTGTGGTGGTGGGTGTTCATGCCACCATTGAGTCATTTTGTTTTAATAGATTAGGATACCTAATTATCTTTTTTGAAGATTCAAAGTATATTGCAAAACAGCAAAACATCAAAACTGATTGGAAAATTTAGCAAGGCCCCATTATACCTCACTAGCATTGACTTCTGATCTTGTGAAGTATCTTATAACAGCTTTTCTGTCAAGATATATATATATATATAACCAGTGAATAAGATAGTAATCCTGAAATCAGAGAACTCTTTCATGGCATGGATCATGCCTTGCCTCCGGAAACACTTTGCAGAGCAAAAACTAGCAAAAAATAAAAAGGGAAAAAAATCAAGACTCTGGTCTCTGGAAAACTTCTTTTACTTGTTCTTAATAAAAATGATGCAGTGGACATTAACTATTTCATGTTCTTGTTAGGAGTTTGCAGGAGTCTTGGTAAACGTACTTGAATATTGTCAACTATTTTCCATGCTGTCAATGATCTAATGAAATTTCCAGACATCAATAGAAAAGACTTGCCTATTGACAATAGTCACAGTACTGCTGAGAAAAATTACTTAAGCAACTATACTCATGCCTATTTTATATTACTTATCTGCTGCACAACTGCACTCCAGGAAAGGGTGCAATGTAAAGATGTCAACAATCTAATTATGTGTCAAGGCTGCCAAAGTAAGGAAATAGCCTCATCAAGCTAGTTTCCAATGAATTGAAATGCCATCAACACGTGTCATTATGCAGTGCTGTTGCCTTTCACCATGCAGATCTACCAGAAGTTTGGGAAATTGGGAATAGTTTTGAAAGGATGGGATCTGAGTAGAAAAACTGAAAGTGTTTTAAATCCAGAACTGGTAAGTAATTTTCTGATATTATAATCTAAATAAATGGAACAACTTGTTTTGAGTGATTATGGCAAGGAAATAATAAATCACTTGTCCAACATGCTATTATTTTTTTCAGTTTCATTGATAATAAACATGATTAAAAAAATTTAGTAAGATAACAGGAAAAACATAGAAATTTTTAGGTTAAAATCAAAATCCATTAGCAATAATATTTAGAAAAAATATTTACTAAGGTGGGGAAAAGGTTTAGCAATATTTGAAATATGTTTCAAAGCTAAGATGCTAACAAAATCATTACATCTGCATTTCATCTGATATTCAGTGCAGTTTGGATATCAACATATTCACTTGTCATGTGTGATCATTGAACCTACATATCACTTTTCTGTTTCCTGGAGCAATCAGTGTTAGTCTTTAGCAGAACAAACTCCATCAAAATTCATATTGAAAAATAGACAGCTGTGATGAGCACAAAATTAATATATAGTAGGAAAAATATTCTAATTACAAGCATTAGATAAATTGATTGAAAATAATGTAACTCTGGCCAGTATTTTCATATCCACCAAACATAAGTTATACCTGTAATTCATGGCATTGCATTTAAAAACTGCTAAACGTTTCTCACCTGACATATGTGCACATTATAATATTTCCTTGTACATTTTTGGCTTATACATTGCATGACCTTACTAATGTATGCAGGCACACAGGAATGATGTTTAATAAACTAGATATGATTTACTTGGTGCTGGAACCAAATCCTTTAAACACTAGAGATTCATCTGCTTAATTATATTGAAAGCAGATTTTTACATCTAAAAATTGCTGTAATTAGTACATAATCTTGTAATTCTTTTCCTTATCTAATTCTTGTCCCAATCCAAATAAGAGATACTTATCATTAGTTCTCATAGTTTATTAGAAATTTAAAAAATGATGTCTTAAAAGGTTAATTCTAATATTCAAGTATGAAGCATTTGGCAGACTTATTCATCAAAGTTTCACTTAATTTAAAATAAGTATTTAGCATTTCAAGGCACAAGATGAAATGTGACAAAAAATTATCTTCATTATGTTGTTTCATTAATGTATGGTTGGTGTTACAAATTTTGTCTATGTATATTACATATGCTGTGCTGATAAAATAAAATATTTTTTAGGCTATAAGAAACTAAATAAGCTACAACATTGTACTTAAAGTTCCAAATAATAATTTTCATCATATCAAACCTATGAACCTTGAGCAAGAGTAGACTAAAGGCATCAGACAGTAAGATTATAAGATTGACAAAAAAATATATATAAACATAAATGTAATAACCTGTAATCCATACATATATATAGATATTTTTGTGAGTATGTATGTAATGATTGTAATAATCTTAAGGAGAAAATGCTCTGTGATTTGGTATATTGATTGTCAGTGAAAGTACTTCAATCTATAATGATTAAAAGGTTTTTTATTAACAGTTCTGAATGATTCCTTTTTTTTAGATTAGTGGCAAAATGCCAATAAATCCTTAAATTGTCAATATTTTAAATTTGTTTTGCACCACATAGTTTATATGCCATACTATAGTTAAACATTTGATCTTATACTACTACGACATAGTTTTATATTTATGCACATTTAAGAAAGTTGTTTTCATTAACAATAGTACTTGTGAAACTTATGAGCAATTTATTTCTTTTTCTTTTTTTGACAGCCAAAAATTTTAGGAAGGATCATAATTTGGACTAATGCTACAAAATTACAAAAAAAGTCTAATCTGTTGCTTTTTTTTTTTTTATAGTTTATTAAGATAAATTAGCTAAAGCACCATCCCTTGATGTTCACTTACATTCTTAAATCATTTATTTCCAACATTTTTTTCTTGTGTATAACTGTAAATTCTCAAGAAGATTTTACTCAAGATTTTATTCTTGCTGAATCTACAATTAAAAACAGAGATTCTCTATCATTATTTATATTTCTAAGAATTAATACATTCTTTGCATACCAGATGCTAATTTTTCTTTACTAATAACTCCAAAAAGATTACAGATATATATTTCCCTAAAGTTTGGATTGGGGGGGGGGGAGAGATCAGGTTAAAATGACTATTTTTGCTTTTTCAAAAGATGTAGTATGCTATTATTATGTATGACCAATACTACTCTACTTTCATATTTTTGTATCCACATTACTATTCTTCGAAGGCATCTGGGAAAATGGTAGGTTACTAATTTTTCTTGGCCATTGCATAACGATGTTCTGGCCAGTTTCCTTCTCAATCCCTATTTAGTCACCAGCAGGAAGATTAGCTAGGTGAGGTATGAACCCTCATCTCTTTCTGTTGAAAAATAAGCATCTTAGCTACTTGGCTACTTTGCTCCTGTATATATATTTGAAGTTTCGAGTTCAGTGCTAAATAATAAACTGTTATCTTTGGTTAAAGTTTGCTAAACTCTCATGGAAACAAAGATAATCTCAAAACTTCTTTAACATTTGACATATTTACATCACCTTGCCTCAGCATAGTATATGCAGTCTGGAATAGAATAGCTTTGGTGTTTATGCAATTTTTTCCTTGTTTTCTAAACTTCTGTTGCTGTAAAAAACAAAAACTAACATAACATTTCAAGTTGTTTAGGATTTTTATGCAACATAGGCATTTATTTTTAATCATAATCCATACACTGTTTATAAGTAATGCAATATTATTTTTTTGCTGTTTGATTTTACTCATTTTGCAAGGTAAGAATATATAGATCATCTTATCAAGGAAAAGTATTTTGAATAGATAACAGAAATGTGCAGTATACTATCTAAAAGATAAATAAAATAGTACCCCCCTCCTCTTGTTTTCATAAAATAATATTTACCTATGGAAGTTCTTTTATCCCATACTGCATAATCTGCATTGAAGTTTAGTATTTATTAACTTTGTGAAGTATCATCAGATAGTAACCAGAACATGAGATTATTGTAAGTGTAAGAAAATTATATTTTTTAAGGATTATCATTAATAGAAAAAGTAGTTGCTTTTCTAAAAACATCATGACCATCCAACTAAAACTCTCTTTAAAAACTATCTTTCCTTTGGAATTATTATTAAAAAGCTACAAAACTGCATACATGCATTCATTGTATTTACATTAATTAACACTTCATTAATGTATAAATTACTTGAAAAACAAAGGCACAAACATGTTGGTATGTACTATGCATTTATTCAAGCAATCTTCATTTGAGCAGTTTCAAGATTGACTGAATTTGTCTTTTCTTTTTAAAAACTGAATATAATTAAAAGAGATATTTTGGGAGAGAGTAGCATATGTTAAATTTTTATTTTCTTCATCTATTTTATATTTTGTACAGAATAAGCATTTGTTGCTGAGAATAGATATAAATTTGTACATGGACCATCTGAAATAAACAGATAAAAACTGCATCTTAAGCATGATGGATGGAAGCTATTTGCAAATATCGATTGCAGGTCAGTTGAGCATGCATTTTTCCACCATAAGATGCTTTGTATTTCTGTCATACTACTAGAGGTAGACTTATGCTTCCATGAAGTATCAGTACTGGCAGATAAAATTACATCATTTATAGTATTGCTCTCTAGAACATATTAGTGACTGTTGGTACACGAGGTGTACTAGTACATAGATCACAATCATCTGGAAGCTGAGATTGGGTAACATAAGATGTAAAAGACTATACAATGGTACAACCCTGAATAAATAGTGTTTTGCACTTAGCCATTTTGCACATGTAAGTGCTTAGTGTCACAGATTTTGGATTAATGTTATCTTTCTCAGAAAATTCACAGTTTGTCATTTACTGATGTCAGGGTCAAAGTTTATTGCCACATCGGACAAATTTGGCAGTGCCAGTGTCATGGCATGAGCTACTATTTCAATATCTCAGTAGTATATCAGTAATATTCTGCACCTGACATTTCTCCTCTTATAGTAATATTGATTATAGCCAACATTCTAGCAAGGCAATGCCAGCTCCAACACACAAAGGTTGATACCAATTTTCTTAGCATGTTTTAGATGAGCTAAGATATTGTCTTTTTTCACAGTAATATTATACTATAAAGCTATCAATGGCTTTCCAAGAAAAACATCTTGCATGCAGAATTTGATGTATACTCAGCAAAACTCGTACATGCATTGCAAATATAGCCATAAATTTTATGCACTTACTATAGGCATTGATTTGCTGGAATCTGCTGTCATGTGACATCATTTAGAGATGTAGATGACATGAATTAGTTGTTCAAAAGTTTTCAAATTCCACATTAGAAGTTTAATATTTTATAGCCAACTTAGAGATTTCATTTTTTAAAGCTTCACTATATTTATATACTTTTTATCACATCTTCATATATGCTTTTTCATTTAAATGTTTCATCAATTTGTTATTGTCTTAATATTTAATTTAAAAAATCTATCCCAAACAAAACCTAAGCATTGTTTACATATGGCACATGATATTCAGTTTAATTTGAGCCTGTTCCTCATTTGGATCTCTTAGGACTCAAAAAGTTTTTTTTTTTTTTTTTTTCCTTCTCAGTGGCTCTGCTAATAAATTTTCTGTTTGATATTAGATATCTGTTCAAGGACAGGTTTTAGTGTACTAGGCAGTGATTTGATTACAAATGCTTTCATTGGAATTCTGGCAGATTTTTGTTTTAATTACTAAACAGCCTATTGGAGACCTGTCTTAATTGGTGGTATTCTTAATTATCTGATTTTATGAAGATTTTAAACATGTGCAATTGGCTGCTGATTCTTAAATCTGTAAAAATGTCTCACTAGCTGCTAGTAAAAGTTTTCTTCTTTATGTAAATTGTTATCAACTTTTAAAAGTTATTGAAAGCTAGCCTGTTTTTACTCAAATATAAATACAGATTGCCATTTCAAAATACTTGAAGAATAAATGATAGTTAAATGTAGAAGGAAAGATGAAAGTATGATTCCAAATACAGATTTTCTCCACAAATAATTATTGAATTCAATTCAACATTTTTCTAGAAATTGGTGCCTTTGACAAATTTAACAGTGGCCAAAAGATGCATTTTATTTTGCAAGGTGGTCAGTGTTATCTGCATTCATTCATTTTATATGTGCAATTGCCTTGCCTTTATTTTAAAAGGTGTATTTAAAGGATGTCTGATGATTTCTAATTTTAATTATGCTCATATATTATGCCAATGTCAATCCATGTATTTAAAAAAAAAAATTAACAGGAGCTTGTTTTATACAAAAATGCTTTTTGAGTAAAGAGTATAATTTTTTTTTTAAAATAATGTCTGTTTCACTGCAATAAATGTTTGAATTATATACCATCTTATGATTTTCCTATAACAGACTGATAGCTTCAAAATGGTCTAATGTATTATAAAACAATTATTGGTCAACTCCCTGAACACTATCAGTTAGTATTGTTGTCAGAGCCAGTTAGGGTATTATTTCATTATATTTATTTTCCTTAATGAGTAGTGCTCTTTAATGTCTTTTTTTTAATAGTGACATTGATTTGGACAAAGTTTTAACACTCGTAGTAACTTTGTTAGGTAATTTCTTAGATTTGTTTTCTAACATAGTAATGCATTATTTTAGTCCAAAAATATTGGAGTAGCTGAAAATACCTGACAGCATACTTTATCAAATAACCTCATTATTTTACTCCAGTTCTTGGCATTTTCTTGAGGGAGTAGGAATGCGTAAGTCTAATATATGCTACTAGATTTTAATGTCTCACCGTGTAATGCTAGCTATGCATAGTCTGGGTGTTAACCTCTACCACATATTCACTTTTACATTAGTGGTTAGATGTAACTACAGGAAAACCATGCACTGGCTTTGATGGATAATAGCTGGTTTTGGATGATTTTTTTTTTAATCTTAAGGCTATACAGGGTTATTTAGTTTTTTCTTTTTTATTTCAGATCTTTGAATAACTGAAAATACTAAATGAACAGGTCATCTTCATACTTTGAGTCAACATACCAAATACACCAGAGGTATGAAGACGCAGCACAATTGATTTTTGAGCAAATTCAAAAGAAGAAAAGTCAGAATTTTTCTAAATTTTCTCTGGAGTATTCTCCATCTAAACACATTCATCTTGAGCATTATGATAACTCTGCAGTTGTTTCTAAAGATGTTATTAAGTCAGTCCACTTTGATAATGAACATGTGCAGTCTCCAATTTGCATAATCATGTAGTGTTTAAATTACATTTCCTCAGTATACTCTGATCTCAATAATCACATTCCATGTTATAATTATAATACCACTATGTGACACATACTTGATCTCAATATATTGCACTGGTATTTTACTCATTGTTCTGCCATCTGTGCTCATTAGGAACATGCTTCGTTTACTAGCAAGAACCAACCCCACCAAACTTACATATTTGCTGGTGCTAACCAAAATGATAATATGAGAGATATTTGGGTGCTATACTCAGAAACCAATTTATGGTCTACTGTTGAGGTCATGATCATTTCTTCAAGAGCTGTGTAATAGAAGGCAAATTTTTTTTGTTTATGAAGGTTTTGCTGGAGCAGATGATCCTATTAAGAATTGCAAAGTGCAAATTTTTTACACACCTCTATCTTCGTGGAATACTAGAAATATCCAAGGGTATCCTCAAAAAAATTTGGCATAGTGATCTATTGCAATTAAGAACAAAATCTATCTTCATGGGAAAATGTCAGGAGACATCTTACGATGATATCCATATTTTTAACCCAGATCAGAAGTTTTGGTATTATTTTAGAAGTATGAAAAGGCACCCAAGTGAAAAGGCTGTAATAATATACACGAGTAACTGTTTCCAGGAAACTTAGATGCTAAGAAGACAAATCACAGAGATAAAAATGAATGATATGAATTAAATACTTGCGTGTGAATACTTAAAGGACTTGGACCAGGGAAGCATTTGAGGATTTATATGGGCTGTCACAGGTCAGTATATTGTTGTAAATTTTAGCTGCTTTTGTTTAGTAATTACTGTATGATATTTAGTTTTTTTAAAAATATTCTAATATTTAAACAAATTGATTTCAGTAAGTTTGTTCATCAGTATGGAAAAGCAAAGCATGTAAATGCTTGCAAAAATAGATGATGGAATGAATATTGACATTGTCTAGTCAATAAATTTATAATAATTCAAGATACCAGTTTTACATTAAATAATCAATATATCTTTAATTATACACATTAGCCAATAAGCATGCCACTTTGCTACCACACAAGCTTATGAACTTTTAGTTCAGATTAGTTTGCTTTAAGTATCTAAAACAAAGAAATTGTTTGTAAGAAAGAAAATCTGATTTTTTTTGTATACTTTTACTGGAATTGTATTCAACAGATCTCTTATTATACCCAATCTGTCAACTTGGAGGATCTAATTATAGTTCTGTACACCTAGTATTAGTTGTCACATTAAATAATGATTGAAGGTTGACAACCAACTGCACTTAAATATGACTTTTGTTGTAGTTGTATCCCAGGAATACACTGCAAGTTAATACAATTCTAGTATGACATTAACCTGAATCAATAACTGAATGTTAACAAAAGAGAAAAAAAAATTTTCATTCCTACAATACAGTCAGTAACCATTAAAACTACTTTCAACAAGTTATGATACAGTGTAATGATACAATAGTGAATTTCATCTGAATGATATAGAAGTAAGGTTTGAGAAAGGACCAAAGAATTTTCTTAAACAAAGTGGATTTAGGTTATTTCAAGTTAAAAAAATCTAAATAAATTGAATCTCATCATTTTAACAAAAACAAAGAAATACCAATATACTTTTCCAAACTGTAATTTTATCATTTGGAATTCATGGGATGACACACACCTTTTTTTCCCTTTCTCTCTCTCTTTTTTTTTTTAGTTTGTCATCTTACAAACTGTCATTACTTGTTTTATAAAGATTATGAACTGATTAACCAAAATTGAACTCATTTGTAAAGTAAACTTCTATGGTACTGGCAATCATTTGTTAGTTATTCTGCTTTAATTATTAATGTGAAAATCTCAGCATTTGATGATCTTTATTTTAAATTTTATTTATTTAATCAGTGTTTAAGTAAAATAATTCATTAGAAAATTTAACTGAAAACGTTTTATTTTAATGTGAAAATGAAGTATATATAAATTTCCATTTTTGTTTGTCTGCTACAAAATTGCATCATTAATATAGATTTTGTCCTATGTTCCTCCATATGTGATTCAGAATGTACCTCTGATAAACAACAAAAAATTCTTTTTCTCTGTGACAAGAGAGAAACAGAGGTCTTTATCAGTTCAAAATCCCTTTTAATGTTCATGTGAACCATTTCTTTCTTTGTGACATAACTCTGTCTTACTTGCTATATAGGTTATTAGTTTCCAGGGTTTGCATGGTAGGCATAGTTTGAGTAACCAATTCTTTAAAATGTCTTCCAATTAGTTTTTATCTATTCAAATTTGTAGATACATATTTTTGCACTGACATAAAATTTTTCTTCTTATTTTTTATAAGGCATGATTGATGTGAATAAAACAAGAAAAAACTAACTATCCAGATATTTATTTTTTCCAGAAAGGATCAACAGTTCAGACCTATCCAGGATAAACAAATAAATAAGTGTAGCATGTATATAATTTTAAAAGAAAAGTTTTGCAGACCTGATCAAGCCTTGTAATCAAGTCAAGACAGATTTAGTATTGGTAACATGTTCTCATGTGCAGTGTCTACAACACAGGTTACTTTCACTAGAAAATGTCATCTGACTCAAATTTTAACAGTTGGTGTAATATAATATTTAAAACTTGAAAATATGTTCTGGCTTCATAATGCCAGAACCTGTTTGTAGATCAATGGCAAGCTGTTTGACAGCGTCATTTCTCTTGGTGGGTACATGTTTTTGTGTCAACTTTTCATGTATTTTCCCAAACACACACTATTCTAATGGAGTATGTAACTAAACTAGATAGATTGTTTACATATTAATCTGGACTTTAAAGTCAGCTGTTTGATAACCATTTACTTAATACTAGAACTAACAAGGGTACATATATACCTAGAACTAGTAGAGTAAATTTATTTTTCAAGATGTTTATGTACAACAGGGTTAAATATATTTTTTTTTTTAAAAGCTTGTTCAAAATGTAGAATGTTATAAAACACATCTGGCTCTTTGTGAAGTCTAAGAGTTTTGTATATTCACCACAGACTAACACTTTTGCATTTGTGTAGTGCAATTGCAATACCTTCTTGCACATGCCATATATTATATTCCTCTTGCACTGGCATCAGTTGCAGTTAGCAGGAAAGTCACCAGCTTCTGCCATGTACTTTTCATTCTGTCTTATGAAGTTCTGCTTGTTGTAATATGAATTTTCCTCCTGATCTTTTGCCCATGGTTGTCTTGAAAAGGATTCAGGAATTGATCTTTGCTAGATCTAGGAATGTTGTAGAATGCTTGAAAGGCCATCTACAAGACCATGCCATGCTCCAATCACTTGGATCTTCTTCGCATTATTCCTGATGACAGTGGAAAGATGAAGTGCACTGAGTAAAATTAGATTTTTTTCTTGGTTGGCACTTGTAGACTGTTAGGGTGTAGCCAGAGTGCTTCAGTAATTTAACGGAGTAAAGATCTGTTTAGGTCCACAGCTAATGGTGGTAGTCTTCTCCAGCAACTTTTTTCCAAATTTTAGTGATATGAAGAAGTTGTCAGCAGTAATTTATTTTTTACATAGAATTCTATTAGGTGAAGAACCACACTTTCATCCAGCATTTGGTTGACAGATAAGTCTTATCCTTGCCCAAGTTTGGGAAGCCATTTAGGAGATATTTAGACTCAACCTTTGCTGTAAGCAATTCATTGCAATCACTAACACTCTGATGAAAGCTGCTCATTGACTCCGATGTTCTTTCCTAGTTTGTATTTAAGAATGCTGTTGTTGATAAACTGGCTCCTTTACAGTGCCAGGCCAAATTTATTGTTTTGAAAATGCTTGTTTCTGGTTGTTATGTTGAAACATAGAAATCACATAATTTCAGAAGATCTATCTTTACAAGCTTTCCACCAACAGCCATTAGCAATGTGTGTTCCAGAGGCTTATCTTTCAAGAGTCAGACATCTTTGTCCCATCGCTCTGTTCTTCCTTCTCTTTCCGCTCCCCCCTCCCCACTTTATCCATGTCTCTATGTTTCCCTCTCTTTCCGCTCCCTTCCCCACTTCCCCGTCTCTTGTGCTTTCCCTCTCTCTTTCCGCTCCCTCCCCCATCTTTGTCCATCGCTCTGTTCTTCCTTCTCTTTCCGCTCCCTCCCCATCTTTATCCATCTCTCTGTGTTTCCCTCTCTTTCCGCTCCCTTCCCCATTTTTCCCGTCTCTTTGTGTTTCCCTTCTCTTTCCGCTCCCTCCCCATCTTCCCCTTTTCCCCTTATATCTGTGTTTCCCTCTCTTTCCGCTCCCTTCCCCATTTTCCCCGTCTCTTTGTGTTTCCCTCTCTTTCCGCTCCCTCCCCCCCCCATCTTTGTCATCGCTCTGTTCTTCCTTCTCTTTCCGCTCCCTCCCCATCTTTGTCCATCGCTCTGTGCTTCCATATCTTTCCGCTCCCTCCCCCATCTTTGTCCATCGCTCTGTCTTCCTTCTCTTTCCGCTCCCTCCCCCATCTTTCCCCTTTCCCCTTCTATCTGTGCTTCCCTCTCTTTCCGCTCCTCCCCCCCCCATCTTTGTCTATCGCTCTGTTCTTCCTCTTTCCGCTCCCTCCCCATCTTTGTCCATCGCTCATGTTTCCTTCTCTTTCCGCTCCCTCCCCATCTTTCCCCGTCTCTCTGTGCTTCCCTCTCTTTCCGCTCTCCCCATCTTTCCCCTTTCCCCTTCTATCTGTGTTTCCCTCTCTTTCCGCTCCCTCCCCCATCTTTGTCCATCGCTCTGTGCTTCCCTCTCTTTCCGCTCCCTCCCCATCTTTATCCATCTCTCTGTCTTTCCCTCTCTTTCAGCTCCCTTCCCCATCTTTCCCCTTTCCCCTTCTATCTGTGTTTCCCTCTCTTTCCGCTCCCTCCCCCATCTTTGTCCATCGCTCTGTTCTTCCTTCTCTTTCCGCTCCCTCCCCATCTTTATCCATCTCTCTGTGTTTCCCTCTCTTTCCGCTCCCTTCCCCATCTTTCCCCGTCTCTCTGTGCTTCCCTCTCTTTCCGCTCCCTCCCCATCTTTGTCCATCGCTCTTTTCTTCCTTCTCTTTCCGCTCCCTCCCCATCTTTATCCATCTCTCTGTGTTTCCCTCTCTTTCCGCTCCCTTCCCCATTTTTTCCCCGTCTCTTTGTTTTTCCTCTCTTTCCGCCCCTCCCCCATCTTTCCCTTTCCCCTTCTATCTGTGTTTCCCTCTCTTTCCGCTCCCTCCCCATTTTCCCCGTCTCTTTGTCTTTCCCTCTCTTTCCGCTCCCTCCCCCATCTTTGTCCATCGCTCTGTTCTTCTTCTCTTTCCGCCCCCTCCCCATCTTTGTCCATCGCTCTGTGCTTCCCTCTCTTTCCGCTCCCTCCCCCATCTTTATCCATCTCTCTGTCTTTCCCTCTCTTTCAGCTCCCTTCCCCATCTTTCCCCTTTCCCCTTCTATCTGTGCTTCCCTCTCTTTCCGCTCCCTCCCCCATCTTTGTCCATCGCTCTGTTCTTCCTTCTCTTTCCGCTCCCTCCCCATCTTTATCCATCTCTCTATGTTTCCCTCTCTTTCCGCTCCCTTCCCCATCTTTCCCCGTCTCTCTGTGCTTCCCTCTCTTTCCGCTCCCTCCCCCATCTTTGTCCATCGCTCTGTTCTTCCTTCTCTTTCCGCTCCCTCCCCATCTTTATCCATCTCTCTGTGTTTCCCTCTCTTTCCGCTCCCTTCCCCATTTTTCCCCGTCTCTTTGTGTTTCCCTCTCTTTCCGCTCCCTCCCCCCATCTTTCCCCTTCCCCTTCTATCTGTGTTTCCCTCTCTTTCCGCTCCCTTCCCATTTTTCTCCGTCTCTTTGTGTTTCCCTCTCTTTCCGCTCCCTCCCCCATCTTTGTCCATCGCTCTGTTCTTCCTTCTCTTTCCGCTCCCTCCCCATCTTTGTCCATCGCTCTGTGCTTCCCTCTCTTTCCGCTCCCTTCCCCATCTTTCCCCGTCTCTCTGTGCTTCCCTCTCTTTCCGCTCCCTCCCCCATCTTTCCCCTTTCCCCTTCTCTGTGCTTCCCTCTCTTTCCGCTCCCTCCCCCATCTTTGTCCATCGCTCTGTTCTTCCTTCTCTTTCCGCTCCCTCCCCATCTTTGTCCATCGCTCTGTGCTTCCCTCTCTTTCCGCTCCCTTCCCCATCTTTCCCCGTCTCTCTGTGCTTCCCCTCTTTCCGCTCCCTCCCCCATCTTTCCCCTTTCCCCTTCTATCTGTGCTTCCCTCTCTTTCCGCTCCCTCCCCCATCTTTGTCCATCGCTCTGTTCTTCCTTCTCTTTCCGCTCCCTCCCCATCTTTATCCATGTCTCTATGTTTCCCTCTCTTTCCGCTCCCTCCCCATCTTTCCCCGTCTCTCTGTGCTTCCCTCTCTTTCCGCTCCCTCCCCCATCTTTGTCCATCGCTCTGTTCTTCCTTCTCTTTCCGCTCCCTCCCCATCTTTATCCATCTCTCTGTGTTTCCCTCTCTTTCCGCTCCCTTCCCCATTTTTCCCCGTCTCTTGTGTTTCCCTCTCTTTCCGCTCCCTCCCCCATCTTTCCCCTTTCCCCTTCTATCTGTTTCCCTCTCTTTCCGCTCCCTTCCCCATTTTTCCCCGTCTCTTTGTGTTTCCCTCTCTTTCCGCTCCCTCCCCCATCTTTGTCCATCGCTCTGTTCTTCCTTCTCTTTCCGCTCCCTCCCCATCTTTGTCCATCGCTCTGTGCTTCCCTCTCTTTCCGCTCCCTCCCCCATCTTTGTCCATCGCTCTGTTCTTTCCTTCTCTTTCCGCTCCCTCCCCCATCTTTCCCCTTTCCCTCTGTGCTTCCCTCTCTTTCCGCTCCCTCCCCCATCTTTGTCCATCGCTCTGTTCTTCCTTCTCTTTCCGCTCCCTCCCCATCTTTGTCCATCTCTGTGTTTCCCTCTCTTTCCGCTCCCTCCCCATCTTTCCCCTTTCCCCTCTCTCTGTGTTTCCCTCTCTTTCCGCTCCCTTCCCCATTTTTCCCCAGTCTCTCTGTGTTTCCCTCTCTTTCCGCTCCCTCCCCATCTTTGTCCATCGCTCTGTGCTTCCTCTCTTTCCGCTCCCTCCCCCATCTTTGTCCATCTCTCTGTGTTTCCCTCTCTTTCCGCTCCCTCCCCATCTTTGTCCATCGCTCTGTTCTTCCTTCTCTTTCCGCTCCCTCCCCATCTTTGTCCATCGCTCTGTGCTTCCCTCTCTTTCCGCTCCCTCCCCCATCTTTATCCATCTCTCTGTCTTTCCCTCTCTTTCCGCTCCCTCCCCATCTTTCCCCGTCTCTCTGTGCTTCCCTCTCTTTCCGCTCCCTCCCCCATCTTTGTCCATCGCTCTGTTTTTCCTTCTCTTTCCGCTCCCTCCCCATCTTTGTCCATCGCTCTGTGCTTCCTTCTCTTTCCGCTCCCTTCCCCATCTTTCCCCCGTCTCTCTGTGCTTCCCCTCTCTTTCCGCTCCCTCCCCCTTCTTTCCCCTTCTCTCTGTGCTTCCCTCTCTTTCCGCTCCCTCCCCCATCTTTTCCATCTCTCTGTCTTTCCCTCTCTCTTTCCGCTCCCTCCCCATCTTTCCCCGTCTCTCTGTGCTTCCCTCTCTTTCGCTCCCCTCCCCATCTTTGTCCATCGCTCTTTTCTTCCTTCTCTTTCCGCTCCCTCCCCCATCTTTGTCCATCGCTCTGTGTTTCCTTCCTCTCTTCCGCTCCCTCCCCATCTTTCCCATCGCTCTGTATTTCCTTTCTTTCCGCTCCCTCCCCCATCTTTATCCATCTCTCTGTCTTCCCTCTCTTTCAGCTCCCTTCCCCATCTTTCCCCGTCTCTCTGTGCTTCCCTCTCTTTCCGCTCCCTCCCCCATCTTTGTCCATCGCTCTGTTTCCTTCTCTTTCCGCTCCCTCCCCCATCTTTGTCCATCTCTCTGTCTTTCCTCTCTTTCCGCTCCCTCCCCATCTTTCCCCTTCTCTCTGTGCTTCCCTCTCTTTCCGCTCCCCTCCCCCATCTTTGTCCATCGCTCTGTTCTTCCTTCTCTTTCGCTCCCTCCCCCATCTTTGTCCATCTCTCTGTGCTTCCCTCTCTTTCCGCTCCCTTCCCCATCTTTCCCCTTCTCTCTGTGCTTCCCTCTCTTTCCGCTCCCTCCCCCATCTTTCCCCTTTCCCCTCTATCTGTGCTTCCCTCTCTTTCCGCTCCCTCCCACATCTTTCCCCGTCTCTCTGTGCTTCCTCTCTTTCCGCTCCCTCCCCCATCTTTCCCCGTCTCTCTGTGCTTCCCTCTCTTTCCGCTCCCTCCCCCATCTTTCCCCGTCTCTCTTTGCTTCCCTCTCTTTCCGCTCTCTCCCCATCTTTCCCCGTCTCTCTGTGCTTCCCTCTCTTTCAGCTCCCTCCCCCATCTTTCCCCGTCTCTCTTTGCTTCGTTCTCTTTCCGCTCCCTCCCCCATCTTTGTCCATCTCTCTGTGCTTCCCTCTCTTTCCGCTCCCTCCCCCATCTTTCCCCGTCTCTCTGTGCTTCCCTCTCTTTCCGCTCCCTCCCCCATCTTTCCCCATTCCCCTTCTATCTGTGCTTCCCTCTCTTTCCGCTCCCTCCCCCATCTTTGTCCATCGCTCTGTTCTTCCTTCTCTTTCCGCTCCCTCCCCATCTTTATCCATCTCTCTGTGTTTCCCTCTCTTTCCGCTCCCTTCCCCATTTTTCCCCGTCTCTTTGTGTTTCCCTCTCTTTCCGCCCCTCCCCCATCTTTCCCCTTTCCCCTTCTATCTGTGTTTCCCTCTCTTTCCGCTCCCTTCCCCATTTTTCCCCGTCTCTTTGTGTTTCCCTCTCTTTCCGCTCCCTCCCCCATCTTTGTCCATCGCTCTGTTCTTCCTTCTCTTTCCGCTCCCTCCCCATCTTTGTCCATCGCTCTGTGCTTCCCTATCTTTCCGCTCCCTCCCCCATCTTTGTCCATCGCTCTGTTCTTCCTTCTCTTTCCGCTCCCTCCCCCATCTTTCCCCTTTCCCCTTCTATCTGTGCTTCCCTCTCTTTCCGCTCCCTCCCCATCTTTGTCTATCGCTCTGTTCTTCCTTCTCTTTCCGCTCCCTCCCCATCTTTGTCCATCGCTCAGTGTTTCTTCCTCTCTTTCCGCTCCCTCCCCATCTTTTCCCGTTCTCTCTGTGCTTCCCTCTCTTTCCGCTCCCTCCCCATCTTTCCCTTCCCCTTCTATCTGTGCTTCCCTCTCTTTCCGCTCCCTCCCCATCTTTGTCCATCGCTCTGTGTTTCCTTCTCTTTCCGCTCCCTCCCCATCTTTCCCGTCTCTCTGTGCTTCCCTCTCTTTCCGCTCCCTCCCCCATCTTTCCCCGTCCCCTTCTCTGTGCTTCCCTCTCTTTCAGCTCCCTCCCCCATCTTTCCCCGTCTCTCTGTGCTTCCCTCTCTTTCCGCTCCCTTCCCATCTTTCCCCTTCTCTCTGTGTTTCCCTCTCTTTCCGCTCCCTCCCCCATCTTTGTCCATCGCTCTGTTCATCCTTCTCTTTCCGCTCCCTCCCCCATCTTTGTCCATCTATCTGTGATTCCCTATCTTTCCGCTCCCTTCCCCATCTTTCCCCTTCTCTCTGTGTTTCCCCCTCTTTCCGCTCCCTCCCCCATCTTTCCCCTTTCCCCTTCTATCTGTGCTTCCCTCTCTTTCAGCTCCCTCCCCCATCTTTCCCCGTCTCTCTGTGCTTCCCTCTTTTCCGCTCCCTCCCCCATCTTTCCCCGTCTCTCTGTGCTTCCCTCTCTTTCAGCTCCCTCCCCCATCTTTCCCCGTCTCTCTTTGCTTCCTTCTCTTTCCGCTCTCTCCCCATCTTTCCCCGTCTCTCTGTGCTTCCCTCTCTTTCCGCTCCCTCCCCCATCTTTCCCCGTCTCTCTTTGCTTCCTTCTCTTTCCGCTCCCTCCCCATCTTTGTCCATCTCTCTGTGCTTCCCTCTCTTTCCGCTCCCTTCCCCATCTTTCCCCGTCTCTCTGTGCTTCCCTCTCTTTCCGCTCCCTCCCCCATCTTTGTCCATCGCTCTGTTCTTCCTTCTCTTTCCGCTCCCTCCCCATCTTTATCCATCTCTCTGTGTTTCCCTCTCTTTCCGCTCCCTTCCCCATTTTTCCCCGTCTCTTTGTGTTTCCCTCTCTTTCCGCTCCCTCCCCCATCTTTCCCCTTTCCCCTTCTATCTGTGTTTCCCTCTCTTTCCGCTCCCTCCCCATTTTTCCCCCGTCTCTTTGTGTTTCCCTCTCTTTCCGCTCCCTCCCCCATCTTTGTCCATCGCTCTGTTCTTCCTTCTCTTTCCGCTCCCTCCCCATCTTTGTCCATCGCTCTGTGCTTCCCTCTCTTTCCGCTCCCTCCCCCATCTTTGTCCATCGCTCTGTTTTCCTTCTCTTTCCGCTCCCTCCCCCATCTTCCCCTTTCCCCTCTCTCTGTGCTTCCCTCTCTTTCCGCTCCCTCCCCATCTTTGTCCATCGCTCTGTGTTTCCTTCTCTTTCCGCTCCCTCCCCCATCTTTCCCTTTCCCCTTCTATCTGTGCTTCCCTCTCTTTCCTCCCTCCCCATCTTTGTCCATCGCTCTGTTCTTCCTTCTCTTTTCCGCTCCCTCCCCATCTTTGTCCATCTCTCTGTGTTTCCCTCTCTTTCCGCTCCCTCCCCCATCTTTCCCCTTTCCCCTTCTATCTGTGTTTCCCTCTCTTTCCGCTCCCTTCCCCATTTTTCCCAGTCTCTTTGTGTTTCCCTCTCTTTCCGCTCCCTCCCCATCTTTGTCCATCGCTCTGTGCTTCCTTCTCTTTCCGCTCCCTCCCCCATCTTTGTCCATCTCTCTGTGTTTCCCTCTCTTTCCGCTCCCTCCCCATCTTTGTCCATCGCTCTGTTCTTCCTTCTCTTTCCGCTCCCTCCCCATCTTTGTCCATCGCTCTGTGCTTCCCTATCTTTCCGCTCCCTCCCCCATCTTTATCCATCTCTCTGTCTTTCCCTCTCTTTCAGCTCCCTTCCCCATCTTTCCCCGTCTCTCTGTGATTCCTTCTCTTTCCGCTCCCTCCCCCATCTTTGTCCATCGCTCTGTTCTTCCTTCTCTTTCCGCTCCCTCCCCATCTTTGTCCATCGCTCTGTGCTTCCCTCTCTTTCCGCTCCCTTCCCCATCTTTCCCCGTCTCTCTGTGCTTCCCTATCTTTCCGCTCCCTCCCCATCTTTCCCCTTTCCCCTTCTATCTGTGCTTCCCTCTCTTTCCGCTCCCTCCCCCATCTTTTTCCATCTCTCTGTCTTTCCCTCTCTTTCAGCTCCCTTCCCATCTTTCCCCGTCTCTCTGTGCTTCCCTCTCTTTCCGCTCCCTCCCCATCTTTGTCCATCGCTCTGTCTTCCTTCTCTTTCCGCTCCCTCCCCATCTTTGTCCATCGCTCTGTGTGTTTCCTTCTCTTTCCGCTCCCTCCCCATCTTTGTCCATCGCTCTGTATTTCATTCTCTTTCCGCTCCCTCCCCCATCTTTATCCATCTCTCTGTCTTTCCCTCTCTTTCAGCTCCCTTCCCCATCTTTCCCCGTCTCTCTGTGCTTCCCTCTCTTTCCGCTCCCTCCCCCATCTTTCTCCATCGCTCTGTATTTCCTTCTCTTTCCGCTCCCTCCCCCATCTTTATCCATCTCTCTGTCTTTCCCTCTCTTTCAGCTTCCTTCCCCATCTTTCCCCTTCTCTCTGTGTTTCCCTCTCTTTCCGCTCCCTCCCCTATCTTTGTCCATCGCTCTGTTCATCCTTCTCTTTCCGCTCCCTCCCCCATCTTTGTCCATCTATCTGTGATTCCCTATCTTTCCGCTCCCTTCCCCATCTTTCCCCTTCTCTCTGTGTTTCCCCTCTTTCGCTCCCTCCCCATCTTTCCCCTTTCCCCTTCTATCTGTGCTTCCCTCTCTTTCCGCTCCCTCCCCATCTTTCCCCGTCTCTCTGTGCTTCCCTCTCTTTCCGCTCCCTCCCCCATCTTTCCCCGTCTCTCTGTGCTTCCCTCTCTTTCCGCTCCCTCCCCCATCTTTCCCCCCCCGTCTCTCTTTGCTTCCTTCTCTTTCCGCTCCTCCCCATCTTTCCCGTCTCTCTGTGCTTCCCTCTCTTTCCGCTCCCTCCCCCATCTTTCCCGTCTCTCTTTTGCTTCGTTCTCTTTCCGCTCCCTCCCCCATCTTTGTCCATCGCTCTGTGCTTCCCTCTCTTTCCGCCCTCCCCCATCTTTCCCCGTCTCTGTGCTTCCCTCTCTTTCCGCTCCCTCCCCCATCTTTCCCCATTTCCCCTTCTATCTGTGCTTCCCTCTCTTTCCGCTCCCTCCCCCATCTTTGTCCATCGCTCTGTTCTTCCTTCTCTTTCCGCTCCCTCCCCATCTTTATCCATCTCTCTGTGTTTCCCTCTCTTTCCGCTCCCTTCCCCATTTTTCCCCGTCTCTTTGTGTTTCCCTCTCTTTCCGCCCATCCCCCATCTTTCCCCTTTCCCCTTCTATCTGTGTTTCCCTCTCTTTCCGCTCCCTTCCCCATTTTTCCCCGTCTCTTTGTGTTTCCCTCTCTTTCCGCTCCCTCCCCCATCTTTGTCCATCGCTCTGTTCTTCCTTCTCTTTCCGCTCCCTCCCCATCTTTGTCCATCGCTCTGTGCTTCCATATCTTTCCGCTCCCTCCCCCATCTTTGTCCATCTCTCTGTTCTTCCTTCTCTTTCCGCTCCCTCCCCCCATCTTTCCCCTTTCCCCTTCTATCTGTGCTTCCCTCTCTTTCCGCTCCCTCCCCCATCTTTGTCCATCGCTCTGTTCTTCCTTCTCTTTCCGCTCCCTCCCCATCTTTGTCCATCGCTCTGTGTTTCCTTCTCTTTCCCCTCCCTCCCCATCTTTCCCCGTCTCTCTGTGCTTCCCTCTCTTTCCGCTCCCTCCCCCATCTTCTTTCCCCTTCTATCTGTGCTTCCCTCTCTTTCCGCTCCCTCCCCCATTCTTGTCCATCGCTCTGTGTTTCCTTCTCTTTCCGCTCCCTCCCCCATCTTTCCCCGTCTCTCTGTGCTTCCCTCTCTTTCCGCTCCCTCCCCATCTTTCCCTTCCCCTTCTATCCTTTGCTTCCCTCTCTTTTCCGCTCCCTCCCCCATCTTTCCCCGTCTCTCTGTGCTTCCCTCTCTTTCCGCTTCCTTCCCCATCTTTCCCCTTCTCTCTGTGTTTCCCTCTCTTTCCGCTCCCTCCCCCATCTTGTCCCCATCGCTCTGTCTTCCTTCTCTTTCCGCTCCCTCCCCCATCTTTGTCCATCTATCTGTGATTCCCTATCTTTCCGCTCCCTTCCCATCTTTCCCTTCTCTGTGTTTCCCTCTCTTTCCGCTCCCTCCCCCATCTTTCCCTTTCCCCTCTCTGTGCTTCCCTCTCTTTCCGCTCCCTCCCCCATCTTTCCCCGTCTCTCTGTGCTTCCCTCTTTTTCCGCTCCCTCCCCCATCTTTCCCCGTCTCTCTGTGCTTCCCTCTCTTTCCGCTCCCTCCCCCATCTTTCCCCATCTCTCTTTGCTTCCTTCTCTTTCCGCTCCCTCCCCATCTTTCCGTCTCTCTGTGCTTCCCTCTCTTTCCGCTCCCTTCCCCCATCTTTCCCCGTCTCTCTTTGCTTCCTTCTCTTTCCGCTCCCTCCCCATCTTTGTCCATCTTCTGTGCTTCCCTCTCTTTCCGCTCCCTCCCCATCTTTCCCCGTCTCTCTGTGTTCCCTCTCTTTCCGCTCCCTCCCCCATCTTTCCCCATTTCCCCTTCTATCTGTGCTTCCCTCTCTTTCCGCTCCCTCCCCCATCTTTGTCCATCGCTCTGTTCTTCCTCTCTTTCCGCTCCCTCCCCATCTTTATCCATCTCTCTGTGTTTTCCCTCTCTTTCCGCTCCCTTCCCCATTTTTCCCCGTCTCTTTGTGTTTCCCTCTCTTTCCGCTCCCTCCCCATCTTTCCCCTTTCCCTTCTATCTGTGTTTCCCTCTCTTTCCGCTCCCTTCCATTTTCCCCGTCTCTTGTGTTTCCCTCTCTTTCCGCTCCCTCCCCATCTTTGTCCATCGCTCTGTTCTTCCTTCTCTTTCCGCTCCCTTCCCCATCTTTGTCCATCGCTCTGTGCTTCCCTATCTTTCCGCTCCCTCCCCATCTTTGTCCATCGCTCTGTTCTTCCTTCTCTTTCCGCTCCCTCCCCCATCTTTCCCCTTCCCCTTCTATCTGTGCTTCCCTCTCTTTCCGCTCCCCTCCCCATCTTTGTCCATCGCTCTGTGTTTCCTTCTCTTTCGCTCCCTCCCCCATCTTTCCCTTTCCCCTTCTATCTGTGCTTCCCTCTCTTTCCGCTCCCTTCCCCATTTTTCCCAGTCTCTTTGTGTTTCCCTCTCTTTCCGCTCCCTCCCCCATCTTTGTCCATCGCTCTGTTCTTCCTTCTCTTTCCGCTCCCTCCCCATCTTTGTCCATCGCTCTGTGCTTCCCTATCTTTCCGCTCCCTCCCCCATCTTTATCCATCTCTCTGTCTTTCCCTCTCTTTCAGCTCCCTTCCCCATCTTTCCCCGTCTCTCTGTGCTTCCCTCTCTTTCCGCTCCCTCCCCCATCTTTGTCCATCGCTCTGTTCTTCCTTCTCTTTCCGCTCCCTCCCCATCTTTGTCCATCGCTCTGTGCTTCCCTCTCTTTCCGCTCCCTTCCCCATCTTTCCCCGTCTCTCT
Source organism: Nautilus pompilius (assembly GCA_018389105.1). NCBI lineage: Eukaryota > Metazoa > Mollusca > Cephalopoda > Nautilida > Nautilidae > Nautilus > Nautilus pompilius. The sequence continues at coordinate 292,279 of JACATO010001129.1, read as the reverse complement.
GTGCTTCCCTATCTTTCCGCTCCCTCCCCCATCTTTCCCCTTTCCCCTTCTATCTGTGCTTCCCTCTCTTTCCGCTCCCTCCCCCATCTTTTTCCATCTCTCTGTCTTCCCTCTCTTTCCGCTCCCTTCCCATCTTTTCCCCATCTCTCTGTGCTTCCCTCTCTTTCCGCTCCCTCCCCATCTTTGTCCATCGCTCTGTTCTTCCCTCTCTTTCCGCTCCCTCCCCATCTTTGTCCATCGCTCTGTTTTCCTTCTCTTTCCGCTCCCTCCCCATCTTTGTCCATCGCTCTGTTTTCCCTCTCTTTCCGCTCCCTCCCCCATCTTTCCCCATCTCTCTGTCTTTCCCTCTCTTTCCGCTCCCTTCCCCATCTTTCCCCGTCTCTCTGTGCTTCCCTCTCTTTCCGCTCCCTCCCCCATCTTTCTCCATCGCTCTGTATTTCCTTCTCTTTCCGCTCCCTCCCCCATCTTTATCCATTCTCTGTGTTTCCCTCTCTTTCGCTCCCTTCCCATCTTTCCCTTCTCTCTGTGTTTCCCTCTCTTTCCGCTCCCTCCCCATCTTTGTCCATCGCTCTGTTCTTCCTTCTCTTTCGCTCCCTCCCCATCTTTGTCCATCTCTCTGTGCTTCCCTATCTTTCCGCTCCCTTCCCCATTTTCCCCTTCTCTCTGTGTTTCCCTCTCTTTCCGCTCCCTCCCCCATCTTTCCCCTTTCCCCTTTCTCTGTGTTCCCTCTCTTTCCGCTCCCTCCCCATCTTTCCCATCTCTCTGTTGCTTCCTCTCTTTCCGCTCCCTCCCCATCTTTCCCATCTCTCTGTGCTTCCCTCTCTTTCCGCTCCTCCCCCATCTTTCCCCGTCTCTCTTGCTTCCTTCTCTTTTCCGCTCTCTCCCCATCTTTCCCGTCTCTCTGTGCTTCCCTCTCTTTCAGCTCCCTCCCCATCTTTCCCCGTCTCTCTTTGCTTCCTTCTCTTTCCGCTCCTCCCCATCTTTGTCCATCTCTTTCTTGCTTCCCTCTTTCCGCTCCCTCCCCCATCTTTCCCCGTCTCTCTGTGCTTCCCTCTCTTTCCGCTCCCTCCCCCATCTTTCCCCATTCCCTTCTATCTGTGCTTCCCTCTCTTTCCGCTCCCTCCCCCATCTTTGTCCATCGCTCTGTTCTTCCTTTCTTTTCCGCTCCCTCCCCATCTTTATCCATCTCTCTGTTTTCCCTCTCTTTCCGCTCCCTTCCCCATTTTTCCCCGTCTCTTTGTGTTTCCCTCTCTTCCGCCCATCCCCATCTTTCCCCTTCCCTCTATCTTGTGCTGTTTCCTCTCTTTCCGCTCCCTTCCCCATTTTTCCCGTCTCTTGTGTTTCCCTCTCTTTCCGCTCCCTCCCCCATTTTGTCCATCGCTCTGTTCTTCCTTCTCTTTCCGCTCCCTCCCCATCTTTGTCCATCGCTCTGTGCTTCCATCTCTTTCCGCTCCCTCCCCCATTTTGTCCATCGCTCTGTTCTTCCTCTCTTTCCGCTCCCTCCCCCATCTTTCCCTTTCCCCTTCTATCTGTGCTTCCCTCTCTTCCGCTCCCTCCCCATCTTTGTCCATCGCTCTGTTCTTTCCTTCTCTTTCCGCTCCCTCCCCATCTTTGTCCATCGCTCAGTGTTTCCTTCTCTTTCCGCTCCCTCCCCATCTTTCCCCGTCTCTCTGTGCTTCCCTCTCTTTCCGCTCCCTCCCCCATCTTTCCCCTTTCCCCTTCTATCTGTGCTTCCCTCTCTTTCCGCTCCCTCCCCATCTTTGTCCATCGCTCTGTGTTCTCTTCTCTTTCCGCTCCCTCCCCATCTTTCCCCATCTCTCTGTGCTTCCCTCTCTTTCCGCTCCCTCCCCATCTTTCCCCCTTCCCCTCTATCTGTGCTTCCCTCTCTTTCCGCTCCCTCCCCCATCTTTCCCCGTCTCTCTGTGCTTCCCTCTCTTTCAGCTTCCTTCCCCATCTTTCCCCTTCTCTCTGTGTTTCCCTCTCTTTCCGCTCCCTCCCCCATCTTTGTCCATCGCTCTGTTCTCCTTCTCTTTCCGCTCCCTCCCCCATCTTTGTCCATCTTCTGTGATTCCCTACTTTCCGCTCCCTTCCCCATCTTCCCCTTCTCTCTGTGTTTCCCTCTCTTTCCGCTCCCTCCCCCATCTTTCCCCTTTCCCCTTCTCTGTGCTTCCCTCTCTTTCCGCTCCCTCCCCCATCTTTCCCCGTTTCTCTGTTGCTCCCTCTTTTTCGCTCCCTCCCCATCTTTCCCCGTCTCTCTGTGCTTCCCTCTCTTTCCGCTCCCTCCCCCCTTTCCCCGTCTCTCTTTGCTTCCTTCTCTCTTTCCGCTCCCTCCCCATCTTTCCCGTCTCTCTGTGTTTCCCTCTCTTTCCGCTCCCTCCCATCTTTCCCAGTCTCTCTTTGCTCCTTCTCTTTCCGCTCCTCCCCATCTTTGTCCATCCTCTGTGTTTCCCTCTCTTTCCGCTCCCTCCCCCATCTTTCCCCGTCTCTCTGTGCTTCCCTCTCTTTCCGCTCCCTCCCCCATCTTCCCCATTCCCCTTCTATTGTGCTTCCCTCTCTTTCCGCTCCCTCCCCCATCTTTGTCCATCGCTCTGTTCTTCCTTCTCTTCCGCTCCCTCCCCATCTTTATCCATCTCTCTGTGTTTTCCCTCTCTTTCCGCTCCCTTCCCCATTTTCCCCGTCTCTCTTTGGTTTCCCTCTCTTTCCGCCCTCCCCCCCTCTTTTCCATCGCTCTGTGTTTCCCTCTCTTTCCGCTCCCTCCCCCATTTTTCCCGTCTCTCTGTGCTTCCCTCTCTTTCCGCTCCCTCCCCCATCTTTGTCCATCGCTCTTGTTCTTCTTCTTTCTTTTCCGCTCCCTTCCCATCTTGTCCATCGCTCTGTGCTTCCCTCTCTTTCCGCTCCCTCCCCATCTTTGTCTATCGCTCTGTTCTTCCTTCTCTTTCCGCTCCCTCCCATCTTCCATTTTTTCATTCGCTCAGTGTTTCCTTCTCTTTCCGCCCCTTCCCCATCTTTCCCCGTCTCTCTGTGCTTCCCTCTCTTTCCGCTCCCTCCCCCATCTTCCCCTTTCCCCTTTCTATCTGTGCTTCCCTCTCTTTCCGCTCCCTCCCCCATCTTTGTCCATCGCTCTGGCTTCCCTATCTTTCCGCTCCCTCCCCCATCTTTATCCATCTCTTGTCTTTCCCTCTCTTTCAGCTCCCTCCCCATCTTTCCCCTTTCCCCTTCTATCTGTGTTTCCCTCTCTTTCCGCTCCCTCCCCCATTTTGTCCATCGCTCTGTTCTTCCTTCTCTTTCCGCTCCCTCCCCACTTTATCCATCTCTCTTGTTTCCCTCTCTTTCCGCTCCCTTCCCCATCTTTCCCCGTCTCTCTGTGCTTCCCTCTCTTTCCGCTCCCTCCCCCATCTTTGTCCATCGCTCTGTTTTCCTTCTCTTTCCGCTCCCTCCCCATCTTTATCCATCTCTCTGTGTTTCCTCTCTTTCCGCTCCCTTCCCCATTTTTTCCCCGTCTCTTTGGTTTCCCTCTCTTTCCGCCCTCCCCCCTCTTTCCCCTTTCCCCTTCTCTCTGGTTTCCCTCTCTTTCCGCTCCCTTCCCATTTTTCCCCGTCTCTTTGTGTTTCCCTCTCTTTCGCTCCCTCCCCCATCTTTGTCCATCGCTCTGTTCTTCCTTCTCTTTCCGCCCCCTCCCCATCTTTGTCCATCGCTCTGTGCTCCCTCTCTTTCCGCTCCCTCCCCCATTTATCCATCTCTCTGTTCTTCCCTCTCTTTTCCGCTCCCTCCCCATCTTTCCCCTTTCCCCTCTATCTGTGCTTTCCTCTCTTTCCGCTCCCTCCCCCATCTTTGTCCATCGCTCTGTTCTTCTTCTCTTTCCGCTCCCTCCCCATCTTTGTCCATCTCTCTGTGTTTCCCTCTCTTTCCGCTCCCTCCCCCATCTTTGTCCATCGCTCTGTTCTTCCTTCTCTTTCCGCTCCCTCCCCATCTTTATCCATCTCTCTGTGTTTCCCTCTCTTTCCGCTCCCTTCCCCATCTTTCCCCGTCTCTTTTTGTTTCTCTCTCTTTCCGCTCCCTCCCCCATCTATCCCCTTTCCCCTTCTATCTGTGTTTCCCTCTCTTTCCGCTCCCTTCCCCATTTTTCGCCGTCTCTTTGTGTTTCCCTCTCTTTCCGCTCCCTCCCCCATCTTTGTCCATCGCTCTGTGCTTCCTTCTCTTTCCGCTCCCTCCCCATCTTTGTCCATCGCTCTGTTCTTCCTTTCTTTCCGCTCCCTCCCCCATCTTTATCCATCTCTTGTGTTTCCCTCTCTTCCGCTCCCTTCCCCCATCTTCCCCGTCTCTTTGTTTCCCTCTCTTTCCGCTCCCTCCCCTTCCCCTTTCCCCTTTCTATCTGTGTTTCCCTCTCTTTCCGCTCCCTCCCCCATCTTTCCCCCGTCTCTCTGTCTTTCCCTTTCTTTCCGCTCCCTTCCCCATCTTTCCCTATCCCCTTCTCTCTGTGCTTCCCTCTCTTTCCGCTCCCTCCCCATCTTTGCCCATCTCTCTGTCTTCCTTCTCTTTCCGCTCCCTCCCCCATCTTTATCCATCTCTGTCTGTTTCCCTCTCTTTCCGCTCCCTTCCCCATCTTTCCCCCGTCTCTCTGTGCTTCCCTCTCTTTCCGCTCCCTCCCCCATCTTTGTCCATCGCTCTGTTCTTCCTTCTCTTTCCGCCTCCCTCCCCATCTTTATCCATCTCTCTGTGTTTCCCTCTCTTTCCGCTCCCTTCCCCATTTTTCCCCGTCTTCTTTTTGTTTCCCTCTCTTCCGCTCCCTCCCCCATTTTCCCCGTATCTTTGTGTTTTCCTCTCTTTCGCTCCCTCCCCATCTTTGTCCATCGCTCTGGTCTTCCTTCTCTTTCCGCTCCCTCCCCATCTTTGTCCATCGCTCTGTGCTTCCTATCTTTCGCTCCCCTCCCCATCTTTATCCCGTCTCTCTGTCTTTCCCTCTCTTTCAGCTCCCTTCCCCATCTTTCCCCGTCTCTCTGTGCTTCCCTCTCTTTCCGCTCCCTCCCCCATCTTTGTCCATCGCTCTGTTCTTCCTTCTCTTTCCGCTCCCTCCCCATCTTTGTCCATCGCTCTGTGCTTCCCTCTCTTTCCGCTCCCTTCCCCATCTTTCCCCGTCTCTCTGTGCTTCCCTATCTTTCCGCTCCCTCCCCCATCTTTCCCCTTTCCCCTTCTATCTGTGCTTCCCTCTCTTTCCGCTCCCTCCCCTTTCTTTGTCCATCGCTCTGTTCTTCCTTCTCTTTCCGCTCCCTCCCCATCTTTATCCATCTCTCTGTGTTTCCCTCTCTTTCCGCTCCCTTCCCCATTTTTCCCCGTCTCTTTGTGTTTCCCTCTCTTTCCGCTCCCTCCCCCATCTTTATCCATCTCTCTGTCTTTCCGTCTCTTTCAGCTCCCTTCCCCATCTTTCCCCGTCCTCTGTGCTTCCCTCTCTTTCCGCTCCCTTCTTTTCCTCTCCTCTTCTTCTTTCCGCTCCCTCCCCATCTTTGTCCATCGCTCTGTTCTTCCTTCTCTTTCCGCTCCCTCCCATCTTTGTCCATCGCTCTGTGCTTCCCTCTCTTTCCGCTCCCCCCCCCCATCTTTGTCCATCGCTCTGTTTTCCCTCTCTTTCCGCTCCCTTCCCCATCTTTCCCTTCTCTCTGTGCTTCCCTATCTTTCCGCTCCCTCCCCCATCTTTCCCTTTCCCCTTCTATCTGTGCTTCCCTCTCTTTCCGCTCCCTCCCCCATCTTTGTCCATCGCTCTGTTCTTCCTTCTCTTTCCGCTCCCTCCCCATCTTTATCCATCTCTCTGTGTTTCCCTCTCTTTCCGCTCCCTCCCCATTTTAGTCCATCGCTCTGTGCTTCCCTATCTTTCCGCTCCCTCCCCCATCTTTATCCGTCTCTCTGTCTTTCCCTCTCTTTCAGCTCCCTTCCACATCTTTCCCCGTCTCTCTGTGCTTCCCTCTCTTTACGCTCCCTCCCCCATCTTTCCCCTTTCCCCGTCTCTCTATGCTTCCCTCTCTTTCCGCTCCCTCCCCCATCTTTGTCCATCGCTCTGTTCTTCCTTCTCTTTCCGCTCCCTCCCCATCTTTGTCCATCGCTATGTGCTTCCCTCTCTTTCCGCTCCCTTCCCCATCTTTCCCCGTCTCTCTGTGCTTCCCTATCTTTCCGCTCCCTCCCCCATCTTTCCCCTTTCCCTTCTATCTGTGCTTCCCTCTCTTTCCGCTTCCTCTCCCATCTTTGTCCATCGCTCTGTTCTTCCTTCTCTTTCCGCTCCCTCCCCCATCTTTATCCATCTCTCTGTTTTTCTCTCTCTTTCCGCTCCCTTCCCCATTTTTCCCCTTCTCTCTGTGTTTCCCTATCTTTCCGCTCCCTCCCCCATCTTTGTCCATCGCTCTGTGTTTCCCTATCTTTCCGCTCCCTCCCATATCTTTATCCATCTCTCTGTCTTTCCATCTCTTTCAGCTCCCTTCCCCATCTTCCCTCTCTTTCCGCTCCCTCCCCCATCTTTGTCCATCTCTCTGTGTTTCCCTCTCTTTCAGCTCCCTTCACCATCTTTCCCCTTTCCCCTTCTATCTGTGCTTCCCTCTCTTTCCGCTCCCTCCCCCATCTTTCCCCTTTCCCCGTCTCTCTGTGTTTCCCTCTGTTTCCGCTCCCTCCCCATCTTTGTCCATCGCTCTGTGCTTCCCTCTCTTTCCGCTCCCTCCCCCATCTTTGTCCATCGCTCTGTTCTTCCCTCTCTTTCCGCTCCCTCCCCCATCTTTGTCCGTCTGTCTGTGTTTCCCTCTCTTTCCGCTCCCTCCCCCATCTTTGTCCATCGCTCTGTTCTTCCTTCTCTTTCCGCTCCCTCCCCCATCTTTGTCCGTCTGTCTGTGTTTCCCTCTCTTTCCGCTCCCTCCCCCATCTTTGTCCATCGCTCTGTGCTTCCCTCTCTTTCAGCTGCCTCCCCCATCTTTCCCCGTCTCTCTGTGCTTTCCTCTCTTTCAGCTCCCTCCCCCATCTTTGTCCATCGCTCTGTGCTTCCCTCTCTTTCCGCTCCCTTCCCCATCTTTCTCCGTCTCTCTGTGCTTCCCTCTCTTTCCGCTCCCTCCCCATCTTTCCCCGTCTCTCTTTGCTTCCTTCTTTTTCCGCTCCCTCCCCCATCTTTCCCCTTCTCTCTGTGTTTTTCCCTCTCTTTCCGCTCCCTTCCCCATCTTTCCCTTCTCTCTGTCTTTCCCTCTCTTTCCGCTCCTTCCCCCATCTTTCTCCGTCTCTCTGTGTTTCCTCTCTTTCCGCTCCCTCCCCATCTTTCTCCCGTCTCTCTGTGTTTCCTCTCTTTTCCGCTCCGTCCCCCATCTTTCCCCTTTCCCCTTCTATCTGTGCTTCCCTCTCTTTCCGCTCCCTCCCCATCTTTCCCCTTTCCCCTTCTCTCTGTCTTTCCCTCTCTTTCCGCTCCTTCCCCATCTTTCTCCGTCTCTCTGTGCTTCCCTCTCTTTCCGCTCCCTCCCCCATCTTTCTCCGTCTCTCTGTGTTTCCCTCTCTTTCCGCTCCCTCCCCCATCTTTCCCCTATTCTCTGTGTTTCCCTCTCTTTCCGCTCCCTTCCCCATCTTTCCCCTTCTCTCTGTCTTTCCCTCTCTTTCCGCTCCCTTCCCCATCTTTCTCCGTCTCTCTGTGTTTTCCTCTCTTTCCGATCCCTACCCCATCTTTCCCCTTTCCCCTTCTATCTGTGCTTCCCTCTCTTTCAGCTCCCTCCCCCGTCTTTCCCCTTTCCCCTTCTCTCTGTCTTTCCCTCTCTTTCAGCTCCCTTACCCATCTTTCTCCGTCTCTCTGTGCTTCCCTCTCTTTCCGCTCCCTCCCCCATCTTTATCCCATCTCTATGTCTTTCCCCTCTCTTTCCGCCCCTCCCCCATCTTCCCCTTCTCTCTGTGTTTCCCTCTCTTTCAGCTCCCTCCCCCCATATTTCCCCCTTCCCCGTCTCTCTGTGTTTCCCTCTCTTTCCGCTCCCTTCCCCATCTTTGTCCATCGCTCTGTGCTTCCCTCTCTTTCCGCTCCCTCCCCATCTTTGTCCATCGCTCTGTTCTTTTCCCTCTCTTCCGCTCCCTCCCCCATTTCTTTGTCCGTCTGTCTGTGTTTCCCTCTCTTTCCGCTCCCTCCCCCATCTTAGTCCATCGCTCTGTTTTCCTTCTCTTTCCGCTCCCTCCCCCATCTTTGTCCGTCTGTCTGTGTTTCCCTCTCTTTCCGCTCCCTCCCCCATCTTGTCCATCGCTCTGTGCTTCCCTCTCTTTCAGCTGCCTCCCCCATCTTTCCCGTCTCTCTGTGCTTTCCTCTCTTTCAGCTCCCTCCCCCATCTTTGTCCATCGCTCTGTGCTTCCCTCTCTTTCAGCTCCCTCCCCCATCTTTCCCCGTCTCTCTGTGCTTCCCTCTCTTTCAGCTCCCTCCCCCATCTTTCCCCGTCTCTCTTTGCTTCCTTCTTTTTCCGCTCCCTCCCCCATCTTTCCCCTTCTCTCTGTGTTTCCCTCTCTTTCCGCTCCCTTCCCCATCTTTCCCCTTCTCTCTGTCTTTCCCTCTCTTTCCGCTCCCTTCCCCATCTTTCTCCGTCTCTCTGTGTTTCCCTCTCTTTCCGCTCCCTCCTCCATCTTTCTCGGTCTCTGTTTTTTCCCTCTCTTTCAGCTCCCTCCCCATCTTTCCCCTTTCCCCTTCCTCTGTCTTTCCCTCCTCTTTCAGCTCCCTTCCCCATCTTCTCCGTCTCTCTGTGCTTCCCTCTCTTTCCGCTACTTCCCCCATCTTTATCCATCTCTCTGTCTTTCCCTCTCTTTCCGCTCCCTCCCCCATCTTTCCCCTTCTCTCTGTGTTTCCCTCTCTTTCAGCTCCCTTCCCCATCTTTCCCCGTCTCTATGTCTTTCCCTCTCTTTCCGCTCCCTTCCCCATCTTTCTCCGTCTCTCTGTGTTTCCCTCTCTTTCCGCTCCCTCCCCATTCTTTCTCCGTCTCTCTGTGTTTCCCTCTCTTTCCGCTCCCTCCCCCATCTTTCCCCTTCCCCTTCTATCTGTGCTTTCCCTCTCTTCCCGCTCCCTCCCCCATCTTTCCCCTTTCCCCTTCTCTCTGTCTTTCCCTCTCTTTCAGCTCCCTTCCCCATCTTTCTCCGTCTCTCTGTGCTTCCCTGTCTTTCCGCTCCCTCCCCCATCTTTCTCCGTCTCTTTGTGTTTCCCTCTCTTTCCGCTCCCTCCCCCATCTTTCCCCTTCTCTCTGTGTTTCCCTCTCTTTCCGCTCCCTTCCCCATCTTTCCCCTTCTCTCTGTCTTTCCCTCTCTTTCCGCTCCCTTCCCCATCTTTCTCCGTCTCTCTGTGTTTTCCTCTCTTTCCGATCCCTACCCCATCTTTCCCCTTTCCCCTTCTATCTGTGCTTCCCTCTCTTTCAGCTCCCTCCCCCATCTTTCCCCTTTCCCCTTCTCTCTGTCTTTCCCTCTCTTTCAGCTCCCTTCCCCATCTTTCTCCGTCTCTCTGTGCTTCCCTCTCTTTCCGCTCCCTCCCCCATCTTTATCCATCTCTATGTCTTTCCCTCTCTTTCCGCTCCCTCCCCCATCTTTCCCCTTCTCTCTGTGTTTCCCTCTCTTTCAGCTCCCTTCCCCATCTTTCCCCGTCTCTCTGTCTTTCCCTCTCTTTCCGCTCCCTTCCCCATCTTTCTCCGTCTCTCTGTGTTTCCCTCTCTTTCCGCTCCCTCCCCCATCTTTCACCGTCTCTCTGTGTTTCCCTCTCTTTCCGCTCCCTCCCCCATCTTTCCCCTTTCCCCTTCTATCTGTGCTTACCTCTCTTTCCGCTCCCTCCCCCATCTTTCCCCTTTCCCCTTCTCTCTGTCTTTCCCTCTCTTTCAGCTCCCTTCCCCATCTTTCTCCGTCTCTCTGTGCTTCCCTCTCTTTCCGCTCCCGCCCATCTTTATCCATCTCTCTGTCTTTCCCTCTCTTTCCGCTCCCTCCCCCATTTTTCCCCTTCTCTCTGTGTTTCCCTCTCTTTCCGCTCCCTTCCCCATCTTTCTCCGTCTCTCTGTGTTTCCCTCTCTTTCTGCTCCCTCCCCCATCTTTCCCCTTCTCTCTGTGTTTCCCTCTCTTTCCGCTCCCTTCCCCATCTTTCCCCTTCTCTCTGTCTTTCCCTCTCTTTCCGCTCCCTTCCCCATCTTTCTCCGTCTCTCTGTGTTTTCCTCTCTTTCCGCTCCCTCCCCCATCTTTCCCCGTCTCTCTGTGTTTCCCTCTCTTTCCGCTCCCTCCCCCATCTTTCCCCGTCTCTGTGTTTCCCTCTCTTTCAGCTCCCTTCCCCATCTTTCCCCGTCTCTGTGTTTCCCTCTCTTTCCGCTCCCTCCCCCCTCTTTCCCCTATTCTCTGTGTTTCCCTCTCTTTCCGCTCCCTTCCCCATCTTTCCCCTTCTCTCTGTCTTTCCCTCTCTTTCCGCTCCCTTCCCCATCTTTCTCCGTCTCTCTGTGTTTTCCTCTCTTTCCGATCCCTACCCCATCTTTCCCCTTTCCCCTTCTATCTGTGCTTCCCTCTCTTTCAGCTCCCTCCCCCATCTTTCCCCTTTCCCCTTCTCTCTGTCTTTCCCTCTCTTTCAGCTCCCTTACCCATCTTTCTCCGTCTCTCTGTGCTTCCCTCTCTTTCCGCTCCCTTCCCCCCATCTTTATCCATCTCTCTGTCTTTCCCTCTCTCCCGCTCCCTCCCCATCTTTCCCCTTTCCCGTCTCTCTGTGTTTCCCTCTCTTTCCGCTCCCTCCCCATCTTTGTCCATCGCTCTGTGCTTCCCTCTCTTTCCGCTCCCTCCCCCATCTTTGTCCATCGCTCTGTTCTTTCCTCTCTTTCCGCTCCCTCCCCCCCTTTGTCCGTCTGTCTGTGTTTCCCTCTTTTCCGCTCCCTCCCCCATCTTTGTCCATCGCTCTGTTCTTCCTTCTCTTTCCGCTCCCTCCCCCATCTTTGTCCGTCTGTCTGTGTTTCCCTCTCTTTCCGCTCCCTCCCCCATCTTTGTCCATCGCTCTGTGCTTCCCTCTCTTTCAGCTGCCTCCCCATCTTTCCCCGTCTCTCTGTGCTTTCCTCTCTTTCATCTCCCTCCCCATCTTTGTCCATCGCTCTGTGCTTCCCTCTCTTTCAGCTCCCTCCCCCATCTTTCCCCGTCTCTCTGTGCTTCCCTCTCTTTCAGCTCCCTCCCCCATCTTCCCCGTCTCTCTTTTGCTTCCTTCTTTTTCCGCTCCCTCCCCAAATCTTTCCCCTTCTCTCTGTGTTCCCTCTCTTTCCGCCCTTCCCCATCTTTCCTTCTCTCTGTCTTTCCCTCTCTTTCCGCTCCCTTCCCCATCTTTCTCCGTCTCTCTGTGTTTCCCTCTCTTTCCGCTCCCTCCTCCATCTTTCTCGGTCTCTCTGTTTTTCCCTCTCTTTCAGCTCCCTCCCCCATCTTTCCCCTTTCCCCTTCTCTCTGTCTTTCCCTCTCTTTCAGCTCCCTTCCCCATCTTTCTCCGTCTCTCTGTGCTTCCCTCTCTTTCCGCTACCTCCCCCATCTTTATCCATCTCTCTGTCTTTCCCTCTCTTTCCGCTCCCTCCCCCATCTTTCCCCATCTCTCTGTGTTTCCCTCTCTTTCAGCTCCCTTCCCCATTCTTTCTCCGTCTCTCTGTGCTTCCCTCTCTTTCCGCTCCCTCCCCCATCTTTATCCCCTCTCTATGTCTTTCCCTCTCTTTCCGCTCCCTCCCCCATCTTTATCCATCTCTCTGTCTTTCCCTCTCTTTCCGCTCCCTCCCCCATCTTTCCCCTTCTCTCTGTGTTTCCCTCTCTTTCCGCTCCCCTTCCCCATCTTTCTCCGTCTCTCTGTGTTTCCCTCTCTTTCCGCTCCCTCCCCCATCTTTCTCCGTCTCTCTGTGTTTTCCTCTCTTTCAGCTCCCTCCCCCATCTTTCCCCTTTCCCCTTCTCTCTGTCTTTCCCTCTCTTTCAGCTCCCTTCCCCATCTTTCTCCGTCTCTCTGTGCTTCCCTCTCTTTCCGCTCCCTCCCCATCTTTTATCCATCTCTATGTCTTCCCTCTCTTTCCGCTCCCCCCCCATCTTTCCCCTTCTCTCTGTGTTCCCACTCTTTCAGCTCCCTTCCCCATTCTTTCCCGTCTCTCTGTCTTTCCCTCTCTTTCCGCTCCCTTCCCCATCTTTCTCCGTCTCTCTGTGTTTCCCTCTCTTTCCGCTCCCTCCCCCATCTTTCACCGTTCTCTGTGTTTCCCTCTCTTTCCGCTCCCTCCCCATCTTTCCCCTTTCCCCTTCTATCTGTGCTTACCTCTCTTTCCGCTCCCTCCCCCATCTTTCCCTTTCCCCTTCTCTCTGTCTTTCCCTCTCTTTCAGCTCCCTTCCCCATCTTTCTCCGTCTCTCTGTGCTTCCCTCTCTTTCCGCTCCCGCCCATCTTTATCCATCTCTCTGTCTTTCCCTCTCTTTCCGCTCCCTCGCCCATTTTTCCCCTTCTCTCTGTGTTTCCCTCTCTTTCAGCTCCCTTCCCCATTTTTCCCCGTTCTCTCTGTCTTTCCCTCTCTTTCCGCTCCCTTCCCCATCTTTCTCCGTCTCTCTGTGTTTCCCTCTCTTTCCGCTCCCTCCCCCATCTTTTCCCCTTCTCTCTGTGTTTCCCTCTCTTTCCCCGCTCCCTTCCCCATCTTTCCCCTTCTCTCTGTCTTTCCCTCTCTTTCCGCTCCTCCCCCATCTTTCTCCGTCTCTCTGTGTTTCCCTCTCTTTCCGCTCCCTCCCCATCTTTCTCCGTCTCTGTGTTTCCCTCTCTTTCCGCTCCCTCCCCATCTTTGTCCATCGCTCTGTGCTTCCCTCTCTTTCCGCTCCCTTCCCCATCTTTCCCCGTCTCTCTGTGCTTCCCTATCTTTCCGCTCCCTCCCCCTTCTTTCCCCTTTCCCCTTCTATCTATGCTTCCCTCTCTTTCCACTCCCTCCCCCATCTTTGTCCATCGCTCTGTTCTTCCTTCTCTTTCCGCTCCCTCCCCCATCTTTATCCATCTCTCTGTGTTTCCCTCTCTTTCCGCTCCCTTCCCCATTTTTCCCCTTCTCTCTGTGTTTCCCTCTCTTTCCGCTCCCTTCCCCATCTTTCCCCGTCTCTCTGTGCTTCCCTCTCTTTCCGCTACCTCCCCCATCTTTGTCCATTTCTCTGTGTTTCCCTCTCTTTCAGCTCCCTTCCCCATCTTTACCCGTCTCTCTGTGCTTCCCTCTCTTTCCGCTCCCTCCCCCATCTTTCCCCTTTCCCCTTCTCTCTGTGTTTCCCTCTCTTTCAGCTCCCTTCCCCATCTTTCTCCGTCTCTCTGTGCTTTCCCTCTCTTTCCGCTCCCTCCCCCATCTTTCTCCGTCTCTCTGTGTTTCCCTCTCTTTCCGCTCCCTCCCCCATCTTTCCCCTTCTCTCTGTGTTCCCTCTCTTTCCGCTCCCTTCCCCATCTTTCTCCGTCTCTCTGTTGTTTTTCCTCTCTTTCCGCCCTCCCCCATCTTTTTTTTTCCCCGTCTCTGTGTTTCCCTCCTTTCAGCTCCCTTCCCCATCTTTCCCCTTCTCTCTGTGTTTCCCTCTCTTTCCGCTCCCTCCCCCATCTTTCCCCGTCTCTCTGTGTTTCCCTCTCTTTCCTCCCCTCCCCCATCTTTCCCCGTCTCTGTGTTCCCTCTCTTTCCGCTCCCTCCCCCATCTTTCCCCTTCTCTCTGTGTTTCCCTCTCTTCCTCTCCCTCCCCCATCTTTCCCCGTCTCTGTGTTTCCCTCTCTTTCCGCTCCCTCCCCATCTTCCCCTTTCCCCTTCTATCTGTGCTTCCCTCTCTTTCCGCTCCTTTCCCCATCTTTCCCCCGTCTCTCTGTTTTCCCTCTCTTTCCGCTCCTTCCCCCATCTTTCTCCGTCTCTCTGTGTTTCCCTCTCTTTTCCGCTCCCTCCCCCATCTTTCCCCTTTCCCCTTCTATCTGTGCTTCCCTCTCTTTCCGCTCCTTTCCCCATCTTTCCCCGTCTCTCTGTCTTTCCCTCTCTTTCCGCTCCTTTCCCCCTCTTTCCCCGTCTCTCTGTCTTTCCCTCTCTTTCCGCTCCCTCCCCCATCTTTCCCCGTCTCTGTGTTTCCCTCTCTTTCCGCTCCCTCCCCCATCTTTCCCCTTTCCCCTTCTATCTGTGCTTCCCTCTCTTTCCGCTCCTTTCCCCATCTTTCCCCGTCTCTCTGTCTTTCCCTCTCTTTCCGCTCCCTTCCCCATCTTTCCCCGTCTCTCTGTCTTCCCCTCTCTTTCCGCTCCCCCGCCTCTTCCTTATCATTTGTCTCTCCGTCTTTTTTCATCTCATTCTATTTTTTTTTTTTTTCCGTTGCTCGATTTTACGTAAACGGATAAGCAGCACGCGAGAGACAGCGGGCCGGCTCCCTCGGGCCCGTTTAATACGATCGCCACTTGGCCGACCCGTCTATTTGGCGGCCCATCGCCATTCCTGAGCGGTAACGAAATCCCGCTTAGCATTCGGCATAGACGCGAACGATGCTTGTGATGAAAACCGAGGAGAGACGCCCGCCGTCCATCAATTGGTAAACTACTCATCGCCGGCTCCACGAGGGAGGCGCCTCCCCGATCCTCGCCGAGCTCTCTCCCTCCGTCCTGTCGTAATCGCTCAGTTTCCGAGGAAGCGATTTCTCTCTGAGGAGGCGCGAGACAGCCCGCTGGCATCCCTGGTGCATGTCTTTGCTGTTGAAACAGGTCAAGGTGAGTGTCGAATCCTCCCGTTTTCTCCCTTCGCTTTCCTTCTATTCACCCGCTTCCAAATTAACTCTCCCACCCCGAGCGACGGCCGCCCGAGTCATTCTCCTCCAGGAGATGGGTTTGAAGTCTTCCGGAGAAACTACTTTCTTCTCTACGCATTGTGCCGTGTGCATAGGTGTTCTACAGAAAAAGAATATTAAATAATACGTCTCCATTAAAATCCAAATGTTGTCTGCCAGGGTAGAAAGTATCTCTTTATATTGTAAAGAGCACTTTGCATGTCAGCGGTTGTGTCCTTAGTACGTACGTGTTTGCTTCTTAAAATTGGGCTTCCCTACAGTGTCTTCTAAGTGTGTCCTCAACTAATTGCTGCACGGAACCATATATTATATTATTATTTATATTATTATTATTATTATTATTATTATTATTATTATCTGTTGTTGTAGCTGTAGCACAACACGATCAACACCCGCATCACTAGCTGCAGTAATCTTTACTAACTTATTTGTTACTATTCTAACACCCAGAACTCCCAGAATCTTCTTGTTTTTTAAACACCTGTTGAAAAACCAGTCGTATTTTATGATTAAACGGGGGGGGGTGGAGCCTTGGCGCTGTGAACGGTAAAATTCTTGACTTTGATAACTGCGTCGGCTTCATCTGTTTGATGATATTTTTTGTCACCATGGCAACACTTTAAAAACCCTATTGAAGAAGTACTCGCGTGGCCGGCGCATGCGTTAGTTTCGTCTTTTAAAATGTCTTATTTCTACAACAGACATTGGATAGGAATTCTGTCCTGCTGTAAAAAAAAGGGTCGTCTCGATCCGAAGGTGATGAGCGTTGGACTCGCTTGTTAATTAACGCCCGGTTGGGCAGGCTCTCCTCTCCGGCTGCTGTCTCACACCTCCTTCCTCTACACGGGGCCGGATACCTGCGCGATTTAGGAGGTAGATCAGTTTCCCACGTCAGCTCGTCTTGAACCCCGCAAACAAACAAACAAAAAAACGCTAAAACACCGAGGAGCGACAAGAAGAAGTATTTTCTGAGTCGCCTCCGTTCGGGAAGAACAGCTTAGTCTTTTGTTTTTTTTCCCCCTTTTTTTATCTCCACGGGGGGATCGAATCTGTTCCGAACCCGGGTCCGCCGGCTCGCACGACTTTCCAGGTGTGGGCTCTACACGCCAGGCTAATCCACCGCATCTTCCGACGGCGGCGTTCCAGTATCGTCTTAAAATTTACGTCAACGCCGTTATGCAGTCTTAATTCAATAGGCCTGGTTATTGTCGTATGTTTAAGCCTAACATCGGTGTCTCACGTCGAAACCCACTAGCCAGCCCCGCTAAGCAAGAGTAGAAACTTTACTTCTGGACACCTCGCAGTTGAACACGTAGAAACGACAACCGATTTTATATGATTTAGAATAACGCATCCCGCTGGAAAGTCCTTTCTTTCCTTTAATACAAGAAAAGAATATTAAATCACGCGAATCTCTTCCACGTCAGCAAAAGCATTTAATCGCATAAAGTTTAATAATACCACGACTACTTCCGGGTAGTTCCACGAACCAGTTCTTTGAGGTCTTAATTAGAACCCTTAGACAAGAGGGAATCTATACCAGCATCTTTTCGAAACCCTACCGCACTCAGCTACACAAAGGGGCAAGTTGTACTATATTAAAGATTTGTTGGTAATAGAAAATTTTTTTTTAAAAAGTCCAAAGCCGTAACGTGATCGTTAGGAAACTCACATTTAAAGGGATGGAAGAAAAGAGAGTGAGAAAAATCCCAACAACAGCAGCAGAGTCGGGGTTCTCTCCACGTTCCCAGACTAAGTGGCGCGGATATTCTTCTGAGAGCAAAATTCACAAAAGAAATCGACGTTTCTTTGCAAGGTTTTCCTCAGGAGAAAAAAAAAAAATTTTTTACTCGGGGATGCAAAAAAAACACCTTCGATACTTTTCCAAGAGGAATCAGTGCAATCATTGTGAGAAAGGAATAAGATTAACCACGCTTCTGTAGCTGGTCACACGATATCGACTCTGTCTGCGGCCGGCCTCGGTTACCGGGTCGACTGGATTGCTCGAGTGGGTCGCCTCCGAATACCTAGGTTACAGCGTGGAAGTCGCGCCGCCGGGCCCGGGGGGGGGGGGGGGGGGGCGTGGCGGCGTGTGTTCGGAACCGGCCTTCGACAAGAAAGCAGAATGAACGACACGCTAATAACGTATTTATTCTAAGGTATTTCAATTTAAAACCCACCGGGATGCCTTCCGACCTTGGTCGTGAATATACAGCCTTCATATGTCGTGGCCGGTACGTACGCTACAACCAGAGGGGCGCCTGTTGCTGCGACATCTAAAGCGTGGAACAACGGTGTGATTAATCCCGCAATCGATATCGATGGGTGCCAATCTTAATTCACGGCGCGATCGGGCAACGCGCCGGTGCCCCACTCCTGGGCGCGCCATGAAAATACGGAAGTTAATGAACACTTTTGAACCCCATCTCTCCCCCGATCATTAAATATCGAGCGCCTCTTGGAAAATATCAAATGGAAACTTCCGTCCAAGCAATGATGTTGTTGTTTCGGGGGGGGGAGGAGACGGTCCAGGGGGGCGTGGCCGCCCGTTACCTGGACTGCAGAGAGAACCGTTGGCGATGAAGAGGCGAGCACTTCCTCTCAGGTGAACAGCACCGCGCGTCGGCAGACTTTACCAACCAAAAGACCTCGACCTAGTGTCGGCTCCGACACCACGCGGGCGCATTCCGTGAGCAGCTGAAGCAAGAATTACGCGATCTTTGAGAAGGGATTACGAATTTTCCAGATGTTCCCGTCCCCCCTCAGTCTCTATTTCCGTTGTTTCTGTTGCATTTTCCCAACTCGTACGCCACGTGTTGCTCGCTCTCAGTACTTTCGCCGCCGAGCTCGCGCCTACACCACCTGTTACTCCGACCGCGGCGAATGCATCGGCTTCTTCTGGACCCCTAGAGAGCGGATGCCTTTATCTTCAACCCACCGCGCCTCGCCAATGATACACGGTCTTGCTCGTTGACCCGCTCTCTTCAGCCCTCGAGAGTAGACCACTGGTTTTGGTATCTTTAAAAATCGATGGAAAAGAGAACTTTAATTCTACATGGTAGTGGCTACCATTAAACACACCCTATAGATGGCTTCTTAGTTCTCTCTTAGTCATTATACACGGAACAAAGATAAATTGTCGTCTGCTGTTGCTACAGTGGAAAAAAAAAAGATGTCTTCGTATTTTGGCAGAATTCGTTATTTTAGGGTAACTAAGTCGATACAGTTTGTTTGCAGTTTTTAAGTATTTCATTAACAGTTTCTGGTGTCCTTTAAAGTTTTCTTGAAGCCTAAAATCGCCACATTTGATCGACAGAACGATCGTCTGCGTCTTTACCTTACAAATGTACTAATCAAGCTACACGTGTGCTGTGAACCGTTGTCATGTTATACGAGTATGATATAATATGCACCTTAGAGATATCAGTTGCACCGTTTATTACACTGATAATATGGTGCTATGTAGCTGCTTCCATATATATTTCACGCTGTCCAACAAATACATTTTATTATCATTTTAAAAAAAATTTTTTTTGCTTTTGCATAAACTTATAAGCCGTTCTGCCCTTTATCCTTTAATATCTGCAAAAACCCAAGCGGAAGCTAAGGGTTAATAGTAAACTGTTCGCCACAGCTGGTTGTTGTAGCTCTTCTTGCTGGGAGGAACGTTTCCCAACGAAAATCTGATGAACGTCAGAGCCGCCATTGCGTGGAAGCTCAAAGCTGTGATGGTAATCGCGTGGGCGAGCATACAAAATGCATTAGAGGCGCGAACTGTACCCAAAATATCTCGGGTTGAATGGAGTTAAAAAGGATGCCAAAATTACTCGGATGCGCAAGATGTATCCTTGGTGTTAAATTAACTTTTATAAGGGTGTGCGCAGATTTTTCAAATTAATATGGGTATCTGGACCTGGGCATGCAACACTCTAATGACTACAGATAATTTTGTTAGGCAGAAGATCAAAGGACGGAAGACAAGAAAAATCTAAAAAGAGAAAGAAATATAATTCCACTTTTTTTGTTATCGCCTGTACGCGCCTTACATGTCACGGGCTTGCCGCCAGAAGTTCTTAAGTCAGAAAATTCCAACTTATTTTACTTCTTCCCCCACTTATTCAAACTAAACGATAATAATCTAACTTCGACTTGTGTGCGGTTGGAACCACCTTGAAAACAGAAATCAGAAGATGTGGCATTTCGAAAACTCTTCTTCGCAGCGCGATTCGATTCCAACCGGAGACGGTGCTAGATTCCTGTACGTCAGCAAAACGCTCGCCCCTCGATTATCTATGCCTCTGCTTAATTTAAACAGGAAGCTCCCTGCCCAACTGGGATGGAGGGATGGATGGACCTGATAGAAACATGGCGTGTGCCATCTCGATCTAGAAGCCACCGCTCGCCTTGCCATCATGTTTGAGAGCTCATGACGTTGAGTAATCTTTCAAGATGTCTGTCTACTGCAAGCCTAAACTAAATTATTTTATTATCGTTCAGCTTCTTTTACACATTAAAGTCTGTTTAGAGACATCAGCATCGCATACTGTCGCGGTCTAACAGCTCGAAATTCAGATGAAACACGTTATTATTTTGACAACTTGCAAGTCGTAGTTCTTATATCCGTACATCGATGACTACAAGGGAGGTAATTTATGATGAAGGAATGTAGTGGCGTTAGGAAGCGTTAGCTGTTCTGCGCGCCACGAGAGGCTCAGCGCTTCCGACTTCGGAAGGAAAAAATCTTCTGGTTGGTGAAGAGACTGAAGAAATTACACCAGGGACGTACGCTAAGCCGGATCGGTCTAGATCTCGGGCCAAGCAGTCCACAAGCTAACCACTGCACCACCACGCCGCCAGAAAGTCGTAGGCATGTTCCAGGTGTCTGAGGACAGTTTTACAAGGAATAACAACGAGCAATATCCGCCGTACCATTGAAGCGATGCTGCCATAAGACCAAACGCTAATAGCTTCTTCGGCTGGAAACTTAAATCTATGAGTCTTCTAAAAGTGTATCTCACGTCTTATTACGTCAAAGAAACACAAACGTTTTATCATAAATAACTGAAAAGGGGCTACCGACCCCATTTATCATTTGAACGAAGGTCTTCATAACTCTGAGTTTGATTTCTGTAATTAAGCTCTTTAAAACGCTAATTTTACCACGTGACATATGGTGCAACAATCCGAAGTGCGCATCTAACTTCCAGAAAATATTCGAGAAGGGTAGACAGATAAAACATCACGTTTACATACCATCTTTAATAATCGCCATAAGGAACCGAAAGACCATCTTTGCATGACATCTACTGTAAATTTGATTTTAGATGCGATTAACGTTCAAAATGGAACTCGGTAGATATAGAATCGCCTTAATCGTATCCGGAAAGCTTGTCTTGAGCGGATGCGAGGGCAGGGATGAGCTTTAGCTTTAGCTCTTCGTCGCAGTTATTAAGGACGAAGCAAAGCCGAGCTTTCGTTCGGTATAGACGAAGAAGCGGTGGTGATGCGCTCTGATGGGCCGCCGTGCGCTCCCAGCCGTCTCGAAGACAGGGATTTCCCCTAACAGCTTTCGACCAGAACGAGGCTTCTCGCCGAAGAATGCGGTTACGCGCAAAGGATGCGGACCGGTTACGAACCAATTCGATACCTCGTTATCTATTTAAGACACTCGTCGTTCTTCTACGATAAGTGTTAAGCGAAGTGTCGAAAAATATCCCGGTGTATACTTTGGGGTTTTCAAACGACCACCACCACCACCAGCCCCCCCCCCACCTTTTACCCCCATTATTATCGCGTAAGACGTTCGAGCTGAGGTTGGTGTTGTCGTCGCCCGGCCCCCGGTCGCGTTCTGGGAAAAGTTGCGGAATCCTATTTCAATCCGGTGTTCGGTGTTCGCATTGCCTGGTGCGAACTGCACTCGGTGTACCCCGCAGCAGATGTCGAAAAGTAAACGAACCTCTCAGATCGTAAACAATAATACTAAAGAAGGAAAAAAAAAAGAAAAAAAAACAACAACAATATGGGAATGCATCCAAGTCGTTCTCGAGCTGTACTCGAAGTCTCCGCCGTCCGCCCCTTGGCATGCCGGGAAAGAAAAAGAAGAAGAAGAAATTCGCAGACTTATTTTGGAGATTACTACGCGAACGCGAACGCGAACGCGTTACTGATATTTAAGAAAGCTTTGGGCAGGCGAGGAAAACAAGAGATGACCCGCTTCGCTAAGGAGACGTCTAGATGCAAAGCGAGCGGGGAAGGATAACTCTACCGTGCATTCTCGTCAGCGGCCAGGTGGTGGCGCTTCCAGCTGCCAGCTACACGGTAGAACGGTGTGAGTATAATAAGGCTTCCACGTTAGCGTCGTGTGAGAAATTCGGTGAATATCTCGAGAATTCTTCGCGTTGAGATCGAAAATAGCCCCCCCCACCCACGAAAACGGCCCAAATGTTTCCGTCTTTTCATCCTTTCCCCCTTATTTCCCGTTCGAGTAAATTTTTTCGGGAAGGCTTAATGACGGGATGGCGGATTTACGTTTGAAGTGGAGACGGAACTCGAGCTTCCATCTCAGTAAACTGACACCATTAACTCTTCTACACGCATTGAACAAGAATGTCCTTGTGTCGGCCAAGATAGGCTAAAAGTCCGTCTTTACACGACGTTTAATAGCTTTTACTGATAGATATAGGTTTTATTTGACATCACGTTAACAAGTGCTAAGGCTAGAAGGTTTCGGTACTGACTTACGTATAGTCGTAGCACCAGGAGCGATCTCCCCGCCCCCTGGAGTTGCTCATTTCAAATGAGTCTTTTACACACAAATTGCGTGTTCAATCCGGGGAAAGGAAACTGATACAAGACACGTAAAAACGATACATCTTTATTTCCTTTCCGATTTCGTTTATTATTCTGCTTCAATACACCTTTAAAGTACGGTTAAATCTTATTAAATATTAATATATTTTTTTTTAAGCAACCAACAGACAAGGGAAACGAAATGGCAGCTGAATACGTACATACCGGAACATGTACATTTCTTGACGTTCCTTCTCCTTAAGGAAACGAAGAATACTCTCTTTAACCTGGTTCAGTGCTCCAACTCCTTCCTGTCTGTCTGTCTGTCTGTGCTCTGATATAGCTTTTACACGTACTGGGGCGCAATATTCCCTCCTTGTTCCTCGATCCACGCTGACGGCCCCCTTTTGACTCTTGTCGGTCGCTGTACCGGCTGGTTCATCGTTCCAGTCGGGCTTGGTGGGGACTTCGCGCTAGTCAATTCGTCACAGTCAAGTGCCACCCGCTCCCATCCCACCCCAACCCCCCCCCGCTCCGGAAAACTCTCGTTCCGCTAAGTCAGTGTGAGCTTCAGGTAGGTAACATTGTCGCACGAGGGCTTTCGGCCCTTGAGACGTTAATTACAGAATTATCCATATTGCAAATTCAGGGGGAGCGATTCGGAAACATTCGGCCAGCACTGTATGCCAGCAGCGCAGAATATTAAATGGCGATTTGCTTTACCAGAAAACCTAATTCCTTTATTTCAGACACTAGCTGGCAGTGACGGGGTTAATTGCCGCTGGGCTGGTTGGTGCACAATGGTTCTTCGAATTTAGATCGCTAGGTCGTTGTCCTAGACAAAGAATTCTGGTGAAATCTTTCCGTGTCTGATAATCGTAACAAACCGTATTATTGCTACCTCGAATTTCCTTCCAGCGAACATTTGACCCACATTCCTTCTTGTCTACCGCCTCGACAGACATCGGGCCACTCGGTTCAAGTCTTCGCGTTCACATCAGATCTCTCTCTCTCTCTCTCCATCTCATCTCTCTATATCTCTCTCTCTGTACTAACGTCATCTCTCTCTCTCTCCTCTCTCTCTCTCTCTTTCTTCCTCTCCTCTCCTTCTCTCCTCGTGGGTCGGGCCTAATTAATTCGCTTGAACTTCAGACTGAATTCCGTGTTCCAGGACGCCCGATAATCGCCGAAGCGAGTGATGAAGCGGGCGTTTCAGCTCCGCAGGCCAAACTCGACCAAATTCGTCGACCCGTTTACAAAAAAAAAAAGAAAGAAAAAGGATCCTTGGGGATATTCTGGAAGACTATGTCGCGTGGTGCAGTATACTGTGAGGTCGGACGATCCCCAGTGTAAGGCAGCAGATAAACTTTCCCCGGCTGCTAAACTGTCGTCGCAGAAGGAAAGCCAGCTTAGCATTTTCTCGAGATCCTCCATCTGGTATCTGATAGCACCAGCTGAACAAAGGAATCTCTCTCTCTCTCTGTGTAATGACGTCATATCTCCTTTAATGACGTCATATATCTCTCCGTAATGACGCCATATCTCCCTGTAATGAGGTCATCTCTCTGTGTAATTACGTCATATCTCTCTCTCCGTAATGACGCTATATCTCCCTGTAATGAGGTCATCTCTCTGTAATGACGTCATATCTCTCTCTCTCTCTCCTCTCTCTCTCTCTCTCTCTCTCTCCTCTCCGCTTTGCCGTTGCCGCTTCATTTGTCCCCCAGTCTGTGACCACTTCTATGAGAAATTAATTTCCGTTTGCAGAAAGCATAGGGTTAACTCGAACATTTTCCTTTACCATAACTATAGTCACTGAACGAACTTTCGATCTCATCAGAATTCAGACGTGTAAAACTATAATCTCGAAGGCAGTGGTTTTGGTTTTTAGTAGAAGCTGAAGGATTCTAAACCTACGGACCTGTTGGCTGTAATAGAGGTAACGCGGGACCCTGACCCCGACAAAATCCAGTCCAGGTGAGGAAGAACGCCGACACTAGCGGTGTCCCAACTTCCGTTTCAACGTCACAAGCGCAGGAACTACTGGCCAGGGGGCGCGCAGAGAGAAGACGTTCTGCCGAACTGTGGGAGGTGGTGTCGTGGTTAGTCAGATCGGTACCTTTTCCCGTCGGACGCCTTTCCGACGGGAAAACAATGGAACTGTATTGTCTTTTTTAGCGACAAAAAGTCCACATACTTCTCTTTCCAACAAAGTAGGGAATTTCTGCAGGTGCGGACCCCAAATATGTTTTGTTTTACCCTAACGCCCCCCCTTTTTTTTTTACCTAATTAGTCTTGTGAAAATAGATTCGTTACGCCCCACGTTACCTTTACTGACCTTCGGAAACGTGCAAAGTTACGCTGCACTCCTAGGGGGTCCTACACCGAAGATTTTAAATATACATATAAAGGGAGCTGGCAAGGGTCATCTAGGCACAGGCGGTAACAGTTCCTGCTTTACATCTTTTTTTTTTTTGTGAGTAGCAGAAATAGTTTTTGTTTCAAATTGTTCCCTTTCTCAAAATATTGGCCATTATTCACAGAAGAAAACAACTGCCCCTAGGTTCTCCGTGTGTATTCAATTATGGCATACTGTATGGAAACACACGATATACGAAAATGATGAGTAGATGCACCTGAGAGGTGTGTATATTACATATACAAGGCATTATTGCAGAAAATATAGAAAAACCAAATGAATACGTTGTACAGTGCATCAATTAGTATAGACCTTGACCCCTTTTTTTCATGCTACCATACAGGTTATCAACGTATTACTGTGGAATGTTGTTCCAAATATCCCGCATCCCCTTCCACGATTCATCCAAGGTGCTTGGTTGCCGTTTGACTTTCTCAGTGGCCATGTAGATAGATGGGCCCATACAGCCTCGGTGATGTTCATTTCGGGACTTTGTCCAGGCCAAGGCATCTCTGTCGGTGTTCTATCAATCTCTCTACGTTCCAGATGGTTTTTCACCTCATTTTCACCTATTCGCAAGATATCTACTGGCTCGTGGTCTATCACGTAGAGAAAAACCCTAACGTACTTAGCATCACGTTTGGAGGGTTTGGGCCTTCTTCCTCGAAGGTGTCTATTGTCAGCAGTAGCAGTCTCAGGTATCCTCGGAATCTCGCACACACCCTCTGTAAGAATGAAGCCCGGACACAATCTGCCGTATTAAGTCTTCACCAATTAAGTCCTTGATTTCTACACACGTTTCTTATGCGATATTTCCTTCCCAGGATCCATAATACTTACCACATTCACCACATCACAATAATATCATTTTCTATACTTGTGTAGTTCTTTTCCAGGTGTGACATTTTCTAATTGTTTGCATGACAACCAATCACAGTCTATTTTATTAGCACATGCTGAATTACGAAGCATTTTACTTTTACTCATAAGACGAGATTCTGTCCCTTGTTATTCGCTTTTTATGCCTAATTTTCCGCCTGTTTCCATAATTACTTTATTTCCAATAGTATAATATTCAATCTAGTAACCGTGGAAGCATGGGTCTTTTATTTATCAAAAGTCTTACACTAATAAGAACCGGCTCTTATTTAGTAAACTTAGAGAATGGATCATCTGACTTAAGAAATCAGTACCATTTCTACTGTAGATAATAGTATACCACAAAAAGTACTCGATGCGGTTTCAGATTTAAAATTGTCTCTAAACTGCGACGTCTTTAACACTTACCGTAGAATTACAGTAACACTGGGAAGAAAATGCTTCGGAAATCATTCTCGATGAGGTGTTCACAAAACATTTGAAATATAACTAATGCATGCAAACTGTTGAATCTCATCTAAAATTATAGAAGTTCTTCATAGTTGTTTTGCAGATCTTTTATCTTCTAGTGTCGCAAACAGTAAGACTTTTCGAAACCAACTTTGCAGTAAGCAAGATTTGCATTAGGAGCACGTTCTTTTCGTGCATCTTCCATCTTCCTTACAACATACAACATAGTAATGATGTCACATTTTTCTAGTCCCACTTGACGTAATGACGTCACATTTTCTAGTCCCACTTGACGTAATGACGTCACATTTTCTAGTCCCTCTTGACGTAATGACGTCACATTTTCTAGTCCCTCTTGACGTAGTGACGTTATATTTTATTAGTCCCTCTTGACGTAATGACGTCACATTTTCTAGTCCCTCTTGACGTAATGACGTCACATTTTCTAGTCCCTCTTGACGTAATGACGTTATATTTTATTAGTCCCTCTTGACGTAATGACGTCACATTTTCTAGTCCCTCTTGACGTAATGACGTCACATTTTCTAGTCCCTCTTGACGTAATGACGTTATATTTTATTAGTCCCTCTTGACGTAATGACGTCACATTTTCTAGTCCCTCTTGACGTAGTGACGTTACATTTTATTAGTCCCTCTTGACGTAATGACGTCACATTTTCTAGTCTATCTTGACGTAATGACGTCACATTGTCTAAATAACCCAGGTCGTAGAATGCAGTAAACAGGATGTCTTCTAGTTTACTGTTTTCGTTTTAACTTAGGACCTCAGATATTTCTATCAGTTCTTTCTAGAGGCTGTCACAAAGCACAAGTTGTTTTCATCGGGCCAGATGATTTTCTTTACTAAACTATTCATAGCACTTTCAGAGCGAAGGTTACTCACGCCTCGAACCGCGCGCGGTACCTGCTGATGCTATCAGGCGTATCGTCGAGAGGTGGCAGGACATTAACACCGTTAACGACCTATCTTCGCGTTTCCGCAAATTTTTACACCCATCATGCAGCCATCCGAATTACTTGAATGTTCCAAATGGAAACGAAATGCAACTTCTTTGCTTTCAAAAGAAATTCGATTGGAGTATACGGTAAAAACAGCAGCTGGTTTTTGGAAGATAACTGGAATCAACGGACGGTATACGGCTTTTTCCCACATCTGGCGTCCAATCCTTAGTTTAAATGGCTGCTATAAGGAGGCAGAAGGCTATTACGGTGCATACAGCACCTACTTCAACGGAAAATAGGTGTCATGCCCATCCATCTGATTTTATATACTAGTTTACACTATTACTATCTGCATCAAGCCCTGAAACTACTTATGAAAATGTATATGGCTTTTTGTGTCTGGTTTTCAGAAGCTCTCAAGATTGCTCTTGTTTGTCCGAAAATCTTTTTTTGTGTTTTACAAATCTAAGACGATGAGACGACAGACAAGCAGGTACCCCGCAGCTGTTCCTGGCTGGTAGACTTCTGAAAAAAGACCTAAAACGATCATGAGGCGAGAGCGGATTGTTTCACTGGAGGGTGGCAGTCGACAAGAGAGTATCGAGACATCGTTTACTTTGCTAAAAAAAAATGCTTCTTATTTTTTAATTTATGAGCTAACAAAATATCTACACAACTTAGCATGTATTATTAATACGTTAAGCTGATAAAAATTAATACTTTGAATAATAATAGCAATAATAATTATGAAGAGAAGATAATCGTTTTCAGTTATGAAGAGATGTTCAAATGTATTTTTGTTTTCAAAATATTCTTAAACGATACATTATTATTATTATTATTATTATTATTATTATTTATTATTATTATTATTATATTATTATTATTGTTGTTGTTTGTTGTTTGTTGTTGTTGTTGTCGTTGTTGTTATAAAAATCTTCCTCCGTAATATACGCCGGACAAACATCCATCCATCTGCTCTCTTTCTTAAGAATGGTCAGATACAGAAGACCAGAGCGATACAAAACAACATCTGGCGAGAAAAAGAAACTTAGAAGTCTACATTTAGAACTAGGATCCATTTTTTAAAGCATTCGCTTAGAAACTGTATAATTATGAGTTAATAATAAGAAAATATCCCGTGTTATTTTGTACGGAAGCGTATGAATGAGAGTACGCGTGAATAGGAAATGGTTCCGCGTGTTTTAAAGAGAAATTTATAAATACAAAAAGAGAGAGATGACTTTAAGAAAAAGAAACAGCCATTAAGGAACCACCTGCCCAACCAGTTATCTCGCTGGATGAAACGTCGTCTTTACCTCATCTTTAATCACTGTGACAAAGAACCAAAAGGCTATGGTTTCCTAGCGCGATTTCTTTTCCGGCAAAGATTCGTATTTTCTTTTTTTTCTTCAAACGTTTTACAGCTGAACGTCGGCTACGATCAGAACGTAATCGCGAGCTATCTTTAGCGTTGAATTGTGGGAAGGTTTTTGTAAGTTATCAGCAGATAAAAGCCGGGTTCAGTTTGCGTGTACAGCCTCTTTAAAGATGACTTGTCACCCAGATATATAGGCTGATGAGAAACAGTCACGCGATATCGGCGCTACCATAACGTTTAGAGACGACACTGATCAGAGTGATTTTTCTACACCGAGCAAGAAGTCGAGGACTTTTGCTTTAATTCCCCATTCTGAAGTGAAAGGTGCAATACTCGAAAGATTCCAGCTGTACTTCCTATTTCGATATCCAACAAAGTGCGAAAAGAATATTTCTCTTCAAAATAAACCAGTTTTTTTTTTCCCCCCGAAACTGATGGCATTATACAATTCTGATTCCGCATCAGTGCAAAAATATGTCGATGACAACCTTTTGGATTGTGTAGAAGTTATAATTTAAACTTTGACGAGAAACAGAAATTATGAAAGAGAGAGAGAGAGGAGAGAGAGAAGAGAGAGAGAGGAAGAGGAGAGAGAGAGAGAGAGAGAGAAACCTCATTACAGGAAGATATAGCGTCATTACGGAGAGAGAGACATGACGTCATTACACAGAGATGATGTTCATTACAGAGAGAGATAGAGAGAGAGAGAGAGAACCTCATTACAGGAAGATATAGCGTCATTACGGAGAGAGAGACATGACGTCATTACACAGAGATGTGTCATTACAGAGAGAGACATGACGTCATTAGAGAGAGAGAGAAGGACCTCATTACAGGAAGATATAGCGTCATTACGAGAGAGAGAGAGAGAGAGAGAGAGAGAGAACCTCATTACAGGAAGATATAGCGTCATTACGGAGAGAGAGACATGACGTCATTACACAGAGAGATATGATGTTCATTACAGAGAGAGACATGACGTCATTACGGAGAGAGAGAGAGAGATCTTAATTTTTAGCAAGATATATCCACGGCGAATCAGCTCGGGCTTGGCCGAACAGTTTTGTAGCCGCTCTCCCCTTTAACGCAGTACCATATCAATACTTTCTCCGATGACTCACGAAGATTCCATATTCCAAGATTAGGTTGATAGTTGCGTTCAATTTAACTTGACGGCCGAGGCACCACCGACCAAAGCTAGTCTGACCAGACGTGGCGAGGGTTTCTAATCGATGGTCCGAGACATAGACGACGCCAAGGGAACGACGGTCAATATCTCCATTTCGAGAGAGTAATTTTCTCGGGTGGGTCCACAGCTTCGGTATCATCGGCGCTGATAAATTGGATGCGCTGTTCTCCCATAGAGGGAGCGCATGAGAGTTTCGGTTTAATGAAAGCGCAACAAAAAAGAGATTAGGCGGCGAGAGTCGTCTCTCCAGGTCCGGGGGATCATCCGCCGCGATTTGTAAGTACAACGAACCCCCCCCCCCGCTTCGGCGGTAGGAGAGGGCCAATTAGCTGGGTCTGTTTTCTATTTGTGGCGCCTCTGCTACTTTCGTTCTGAACTGAAACCTTCATTGCTTTTGGTTTTTAAATTTAAACGGTTTGTCTGGCGTAGGGGAGATAATCGAGGTGGTGAAACCTGTTATGAGTTCCGGAATTAAAAACAAAAACACGCTTCTGTCGTTAGTTTAACACGGCGGTAAACACGCCCTGTGTGCGTGTGCGTGCGCGTGTGCGTGTTTTCTTCTGGAGCGACGCGGTGGTCCGTTGGGTAGTCTACCGGCCTGCGTGCCCCAAGTTCGAATCCCGGTCAGGATCGACTCCGCTCGGTGTACCACCTCCCCGACGCGGCTTCCTTCGACAGTCGGACGAACCCACCCAGCCAACGACTGAAAACTCGAGAGAGAGTCCCAACTTAGGTGGGCGGTGGACAGGTTCGTCTCAGACCACGCGAATCCTCGCAGACCTTTAGAAAGTGGGGCTTCTTTACCTGTTTGATTTTTTTAAAAAAAAAATATTTTTTTTACAGTGGAAATACCTTTCCTTTTATTAATGGGACTTCTGGATCGGACACGGCGGAAGAAAATTAGTTGCGTATGACCTGTATTTAGCTGAAGGTAATCACCAAAACTTATCTAAATATCTGCAAATGGCGCGATTTCTTCTTAATCGTTAATCCGTTTCGGATTATTACTTTTAAAAAATTTTCTAATCGCATTTCTTGCCCTGATGGAATCTCGTCAAATTTTTTCCCGTCAATTTCGACCCATATTTTGCATGATGGCGAAGACGGAATTTTTTTTTTTTTATGATTCAGTTTCGGAAATTTGATATTTTACCTCAGAAAAGAAAAGGGGGAATAGCTTAAGTTGAAGACAACAGAGTGCCTGGACATTATTCCAGCCTATATGAGACTGTCACAGACAGGGTTGGGGTCTAATCCGGAAATGATATTTAAAGCGGAAGACTTTGTGTATCGATAGATTAATAAGCGAGATCGGTTTTCTTAAAGTATGAATAATAATATTTTATTTAAAAGATGCCATAATTCCAAATTTTGGTCCTGGAGTCTCAATTTTTATTTTTTTTGCGATGCATTTTTTTTTTTTTTTAGGGAAAACGCGATTTTGTCAGATGGGATACATCTAGATTACTGATGGAGTCGCTAGGTGTGGGGGGGGGCGGCATAACAAAAAAAAAAAAACAACACAAAATGGCGCTCAAAAGAAACGCTTTAGATTTCCCGATCTAGAGAGTTGACGCAAAAGTGGAAGCCGGAGTGGCAAAGCAAACGAAATAAAAGAAGCGTAGAGAAAGATGGGTGGAAAGAGGATTAACACTACAGAAAAATCCGAAGCTTACTAAGTACTTTTGCATTTTACTTTAACATTTTTCCAAATTAATTTTTTTTTGAAATTGAAACTTTTAAACAGTTTTAAACAACGCGATCCCGGATCAATGTGTTTGTGGGGGCAAATGTGATTAAAAGTGCTTAAGGATTCTGAGATGATCGACAGAAAGTGGGAGGTTATGGTGGACGTTCCTCGTCGCTCTATATGTCAGCAGTAAGCGGGGATCTTTGTCAACGTAAAAATTTAGTCGGAAAGACAACAGCTTTTGTTTTCGTTCGTTTGTGACGCCTCCGTTTCGCAGTGAATCCTGGTAGCAGGTTTCCGCTTCCGGTCGCGAACTCGCCATCTGCCGGCCGGCTGCTGCGAAGTTTGAGCAGCCCTCGTTTCTCTCTTAGCCCCCTCCCTCTCCCCAAGCCATTGACGCCTAACCGAGTCCCCTCGATCGTGCACGCGCCTTATCGTCCTCAAGCCGACTTGAATAAACGGTCTGTCCTGCGAAGATTGGCAGGAATCGGTTTCGATTAGGGATTATTAGCCAGAGCTGCAATGGCTGGCGTCGACGCTGGAAGCGGATTTTCATCGGCATTGTCTGGTCAGCATTTTCGGACCGCTGCGGGCACTGACTTCCCTAGAAAGGTATCGCGTGCCGGGTGCCGTGACGCGTTTAGAACTCTCCCCCCCCCCCACGCGCGATGCTGTGACCGAAGACCGGTCGGACAGGTGTCGAGCGATTAAATATCGCTCGTAGTACGGCAGGAAAGAACGCGGGGAATCTAGAAGGGTTAACGCCTCCGTGAATTTTGACACGCACCCCCGAAGACTCACATCGAGCTGTTTTCGACGTGTTTCCGAATGCCCCCATGACTTCGACGATTCTGACCCGCTCCCTGAAAACCATCTGGGCTGACGCCTCATTTCAATGGAGAGAAGATGGGATTCAGAAAACATCAGCAGACTATTTCGAGCTGCCAATATCCGCAGCCGACAAATGATCCACGTACGACGGCTGCAGACTTCGACAATCGGCTGTCTGACTGAACGCCACCAAAGTAATTACCATTCTTCCAACGGTAGACATATTGGAGCTTCCTTGTTTTTCTAACCACTTATTCCACCGAAGGGGCATCAGGGAACCCAGCCCCACTTAATACCTCAAGTCACCTGGACTAAAAAGCTTTGGAAAATTTGTTTTATAATAGAGTTTGAGACATCGAGTTATTACGTGGTTTTTTTTATTTTATTTTGAAGTAACATTAAAAAATTAAAATAAATACGAAATCTGGAGCCGGTTGCTTTTGTATGTGCATAAAAAGGACATTTAAGATAAATAAAAAAATTAGGTAAGTAATTTTAAATAAATTACATTGA
The DNA here is from genome assembly GCA_018389105.1 of Nautilus pompilius. Taxonomy (NCBI): domain Eukaryota; kingdom Metazoa; phylum Mollusca; class Cephalopoda; order Nautilida; family Nautilidae; genus Nautilus; species Nautilus pompilius. Next base: position 260,420 of record JACATO010001129.1, on the reverse strand, counting down.
TTTAATACCCTACACATTTCTTTTGATAAACAACTTTTGAAAATAGATTATTATTTATTATTTATTTTTGCATAAAACATATGCTGATAAACTACCATTTTATATAATTATATTTTTAATTTAAATGGAGCCTTCAAAATACGGGGATAAATAAAGGACGGAGTTTGGAGTTAGATACGCCGTCGGCTGCGCCATCTCCCGGTCGCGAAGGACAGCTTCAGTTTCTCAAATACTTCAAAAGTCAATTAAACCAAATAATGCTTTTTAATGACTGAGCGGTTCTGGGATCCATATGTAGAAACTGAACCACTGAACCAACACTTCTCTTTCCCGTTTACACTCAGCAGAAAAGGACCTGTAAGTACACGGTGATAAGAGAAGAGAGAGCCTCTCCTCTCAAGAGCTCTCGACTCGGGTCCTCTCTCCTCTCTCTCGCAACTCGCTCTCCTGCCTCTCTTCCCCCACTCTCTCCTCCTTGCTCGAGATAGACTCCTCTTGTCGCTCTTGTCCCAGCCAGTCCTAAGAGCGAGTAGCTCCAGCTCCTCTTTTCCGCACGAATACGCGGAGCTCTCAGAGAGAGCGCTCCCTCCTCGGCAACTCTCTCTCCTCGACTGAGTCCGGCTCTCTCTAGTCGAGAGTCTCTCGAAACCGAGCTCTCTCCGCTCCCTCCAGAGCTCGTCTATCGCGATCCTCCGCCTCTCCCTATGCTCACTTCCAATCTCTCTCTCTCCTCCTCGTCTCTCCTCTCTCTCCATCTCTCTTCTCCTCCTCCTCCTCGTTCTCTCTCCCTCCCCCTCTCTCTCTCCTCTCTCCTCGTCTCTCTCTCTCTTCTCCATCTCTCCTCTCCTCAGCTCTCTCTCTCTCCTTCTCCTCCTTCCTCGTCTCTCTCGCTCTCTCTCTCCCTCCCCCTCTCTCTCTCCTTCCTCCTCCTCTGTCTCTCTCTCCATCTCTCTCTCCTCTCTCCTCCTCTCGTCTCTCTCTCTCTCCATCTCTCTTTCCCTCCTCCTCCTCGTCTCTCTCTCTCTCCTCCCTCCCCCCTCTCTCTCCTCCTCCTCCTCGTCTCTCTCTCTCTCCGTAATGACGTCGTAGATCCCATCTAACGATGGTATTTTCGGTCTTTATGTCAATCATTAAAGCTGAAGTACACGTGAAATTTCGCTGAGTGGAATTAATAGTACGATAAATACGCATAATTTATTATTATCTGTCAGATATCACATTTCTGTCGTTTTCCTGGTTAGACATAGGGTTAGCTGATTCTGCAGAGATTTAAACACGGTGTTTTTTAAAATAATTTTCTGTAATAATGTTTCTATCGAGATTTAGAACGTCTTTATAGGCAGCCACCGATTACCGAGGTAGTATCCGTAAGTTGACTACAATTGCATGTTCTGCTTCACGCTCCGTGAACCGATGATGCAGGTGTACGTTCACTAATTCTCGACTGGCGCTTCCCTCTGTGGCTATATCCTAACAGTAGAGTTCAGGGTAATACCTTTCCAATAGAAGGACAGCCGGTGCTTTAACATACGTCATTGTATTATGGACTTGTACCAGTTTAGAGATGAAGCAAGAAGGCGGCGCATAGTTATGCAATTATTGACGCTTATTTCGTTTTATTATTGTTAGGGCGTCGAGATGATCGTGCGCCTAGCGCACTGGCCTGCTGCCTCCTGGATGAAGAAGGTCCGGTTTCGATTCCCGCCTGGACCTCATTATCTTTAGCTACCTCCCGCAGCGGCCTGGTTTCTCCATTAGCGCGCGTATCTCCCGGCCGACCGCTCCGGTTTCCAGCCACAGTTATAAACAGTGGAGCTGGTCGTAGAAACTTTCCGGATATTCATGACGGGGGTTAGTTCTTATGGGGGGGGCGGGGGTTCTCGGGCGGCGGTCAGAGTGCGAGTCGGCCGAGAGCTCCCTCCCTCCCTGATCACCTTCGCCTTCTGTCTAGCTCGCTACTGCGAGATGTTCTCAAGGTCTGGAGGACAAAGAATCGCGAAGATGCTGTCGTTAGATAATTCGTTCGTCCAGAGATCACCTCTTTAGCATCTTCAACACATTCTTTTACTTTAATAAACTTTTCCAATAGACTTTATTATCGAGATGTATAAAGTAAAGCTTATCATTCTTAAACTGACAAACAGTTAATGGCGATCTTCTTATTTGCTTTGAATGCAATGAAAATGTATTAGAGAAACGATTAGAAACTTTACTTCAAAGTATAAAATGAGCTCTATAAATACAATGGAAAAAAACCCATTAAAGCGATGAACCTGTTTTATCACAAACCAGCTTAAAGTTCTGGTAAGAATTTTTTTTTTTTGCTTTAAATTTTACTTCGTGAACATCAGCGCAAAAGGCGATTTTACAACCTTTTACTAAAATTTGTTTGATCGCTGGGCATATAACATGGCGATTTCTGGAATAATTTTTGCAGAGTTATCTACTCTTGTATATACAAGTAAAATAAACAGTTTTCTGTATGCGTACATTTTTCTTCACGATGTGTGGAATGTGACAGTAATACACACACACGCGCGCGTACATATTGGTCATACTACGAATTCATGGGCAGCGAGCAATATGTCTTCTAAGTACGTTGTTTATTATTATCTCGTAAAGGTCAGCTGACAAAAAATAAAAAAAACGAGGCTGGCTGTACACATGGTTGCCCTAATCGCCCATTTCGCACGCTCAATATCGCTATATATAAAGTAGAAAACAAACTACGATTTTTCTTTTGTTATTCCAAATAGGCATCAAACAGAAATCGGCCTTCGCAGCCGCGATTTCCACAGATACCTTGAGAGCACCGCGGCGAGAAATTGCGTCTATTGCCACGTGACAGCATCAACAGCACCTGTTGCTCAGACGTTAATTACTGCCGCATTAACGCGAAAAGGTCGACGGTTGTTCGGATGCTTATCCACCTGAGAATGCACTTTGTCCACCCCATTGTTACTAAGCTCGTGAGAGCGTTTTTTGCAGATGAGTTACCATCCGGTCTAATCGGCGAGAAATGCTTCCCTTTATTTAATCCGGACTCTCTCTCTCGATCGATCGATGTATGGACACCTAGGTGTAGTAGCTCTGGTACGATGTTCTCTCCGCCTGCGCCGTGAACACGTGTAATTTCTCTTGTTTTTATCTGGCTTTCTGCCGTCTTCTTCTTTTTCTTTTCGGATTCCAGGACCTTAATCTCCCGACTGAAACGGTAAGTCTTCTTTTCCGTGTTATTTCTTTCGGACGCCCCACTCTCCTCTAGTGTCTACTATTTCCGGGCGGCTCCGTCGTTACCACCGAAGTTATTCCCCCATAGCGACGTCAGAGATTACAGAACCCGCCTCCAGAGGACGTAGAGATCATCTGGCATCAACAAACGGAACAGGTCTCTTGCATTATTCTAGACAGTACCGAGAGAACATTTTAAAAAAAAAACACAAACCCAGCCTAAGTTATTTATCCCCTTTTAGACAACATAAGGTACGTTTGTTTACCCGAACCAACAGCAGCACTTAGATCGCGAAATGCTTTTTAAAAAAAAACAACAACAAACAACAAATCTACGAAAGTCACGTGACAGCCCTCAGTCGTCTGCTAGCTTCCATCGACTTCTTTTGATCAGGGCTGCTTGTATTGTGTACCCATTTATAATAATTTTGAACCAACAAAACTCTCACGCCAATAAATAATCATATAGCCTTTCTTGTAAATGCCCCCCCCCCCACTTCTTTTTTTTTTCAATCATCGTCTTGGTTCTGAAGTTACCGGCGGGAAAGAGCAGCCATCTATTATAGAAGTCTCACTATTAATTGAATGTACGTAAAATTCATCAGACCAAACTTGATATCAGCGTTCATTAAAGCGACAATATATCATGTATCTGGTTTTTACACGTCGCACTTCAGTCTCGCAGAATGATATCCCAGAGCCAGACATGATCACGTGACACGCACGTGAACGCAAATACATACACACACATATATATATATATATATATCATCGTAGTTGTTTATTTTACCTCCTTTTTCGGGTAAGGAAAGAAGATTTCTTATCCCGTGCGATTCGGAGAATCGAGTTTGGCTGAACTACAAGAGAACCGCTCCACAGCGGTCGAGCGCGGTCGTCAGTAGTAAAGCAGCGAGTTTCCCAATCGACTGGAAAGGTCGCTGTCCTCGCGGATTAATGACAGAAGAGGTCGCCGCGGATGAGCGGCTTCAGCAACAGATTGTATCCGCGGTGGAGGAGGAGGTGGCGGTGTGTTTGTGTGTGTGGGGGGAAGCGGGGTGGCGTCCTTCATAACCAGATCGGGTTTCGGCTAATCGACAGAGCAGAGAGATGCTCGTCTGTTTAGTGTCCTGCTGGCTCTGGAGGGGCTGTCGGCGAGGTAGGTACGTGATTGATGGAGCGGAGAAAGATGACGGCATTGGAGATAAGGCAGACCCCCGAAGTCTGGGGCTGTACGTGGCGGCCGGGTCTCGCTCAGGGCTGATATTGACGGGGATGGACGAGACCACGTACAGTAATAATATATATATATATTTTTTTTAAAAAAAAAGCTTAAGATTAAAAAAATTTTAAAAAATTGCATTTAATTCAGTTCCATTCAGATTTTTTTTTAAAAATCTTGGAGATTTTTCTCTCAATTTTAATAATTAAAAAAAACAACACAACAAATAAGTAAAATAATATATTTGTTTGCAGCAGTGGCGATATTTTATCGATGAAGAAGGAAGGTATCCTTGGCAACGAAAAATACCACTTTCTGATCAGAATCCGTGCTCGCGCATGCGTACAGCCGCGTCGGAAAAAGTCAGTCCAGCCGTTAACCCTACCACGGCGTAGATATTTAAAAAAAAAACAATTAAAATAATACAACTTTAACGCATTCGTATTCTAAAATAGATGTCCTGCTTAATAGGATTATCTGCAGAAATACGGTATTATTCGTTAAGGTTTTACGGCATTTTGTTTCCGCTCACACCGCCCCCTGGGATAATAAACAATGTGCTTGTCACTCACATTTATTATCCGCCGGTACCTGTAGTAACGTGTGGAAGCGAAGAGTTCCAGCGGATAAGTCCGTGTTTGGATAGCATTGAAGAACTATGGGAGCTGATCAGGGGATTGCCCTCCACAGGTCTCTAGTCCATGGCTGAATCAATGAATTCGATCCAAAACTGCCTATCTCCGACTCAGGGATGCCACATGAAGATGAAGATAATAAACGCCGCCTTAGTTAAGTTTTGGTTTCCATAGGGTCTCTGTATTAAAATTAGTGGAAGCAGTGTGTAATGCCGGTATGAATATGAAGAGAAGCATGCTAACTTGTAGACGCAACTATGAAGTAATGAACATACAACCATCAGTTTCCAGATACCACAACGTCAGCTGATACTCGGCGGTGAGATTTCATCCGAGACTTACAGTAGCTGAATGGAAAGCTAGCTTCCGTGACACTGCATTGTGGGAATGTTTTCCGTAATTATTGGTGGAGAGGGTTCAGACTTCTTGATAATGATAGGTTTTGTCGGTCCGGTTTGTGGAAGAAAACGAAGTTTATGCTTATCTATGGTTCGGTACCGCCTGATGTCTGTCTAAACTTTAAACTCCGTCTATCGTGTACCTCCTTTTCGCAATTTAATCATCTGGCTGAGCGCACAGTTGTCATTCTTTTCAGGGTAAAGACAATGGAAATACTAAGCAAGATCGATTACATTTTGACCGTGGCTCGATTCGTCGCCATCCTGTCCCTGCCAAATCACGGAAGAACCCAGAGACTGCCCACACGAGAAGAAGAAGAAGAGAGGTTGATATTCGAAAAAAGGCGGCCAGAACTCTTTTATGACACACTTAGGATCCCCGATGGTCTAGAAAAAAGTATTTATCTTTACAAGAAAAAATTTAACAGGTAATGTACTGGCTTTTTCGTTTTATTTGTTTTCACTTGGCATAATCGATTACTGGACAATCAAATTATAGCTTTTATTACTCTGTAACACTAGCGCAATAAAGACAGAGAGTTCCGCATTTCAAACAACTCTGGGTAGGCAAAGAGTAAACAAACAGATAGTTGTGTGTCCTTATTCACTGTAGAAACTATAGGTAAAAGTATCTGGAGTGAAGACGTATGGCTAGGGTTTGTTAATGTAAGGCGGCTACTTATCTTATTATTGTAAAAACATTTGATTTTTTTCTCTTCACTTTTTACTTTATTAGTAAAACATCTAATAATAATAACAATAACATATACCCGTCTGTCTGGGAGAGCAGAAGAATATAGGTATTAAGAAGCAAAACGGCTAAGTTATAAACTCAGGCTTTGGACTTATTGCCGAATTTCTTCTGACATTCTGATCGGAAGTAAATATGAAGACGCAATTTTTTTTCGATTCACATCTCACACCTTAGGAAAAATTTTGGCAAAGGCCAACATATTACCTTGATAGTTCTCCTAGTCTGAAGTGTTCGAAGTCAAGTTTAGATTTTTGGTGCGAAAGGGAGGCAAAGAGCATTCTATCTGTGTGGCCTTGAAACCAAAGAATTCTTTATGATTTTCTTCCGACTGACGGTGCTGAAGATGCATAAGTACACGAGTTTGTTTGACGTCAATGAGCTGTGAACAATAACACTAGAGCCATTCTACAGAACACTTATTGCCGGATTTTTTCTATTCCAGATTGGAATAAATCGCCCTATCCACCTTCACACACACACACACACACACACACACACCCACACACACACACACACACACCACACACACACACACACACACGTGTGTATATGTCCGTGTGTGGAACTTTTCTTTGATCTTGTTTTCTAGCTCGATCTGTGGACATCAAACAAACTCCTACACACAACACCAGTAGAGCAATTAGAGAAGTGTTCTCGCCAAATTCCACTTTAAAAACATTCCCTTAATGAATATAAAAACTAAACAGAATCTATCAAAAATATTTTTAAAATATCCCGACTTACTTATTTAAAGTATCAGTGTGAATAGAATGCAGGGGTGTGCAAGTAATTTTGTTGTTGTTGTTTTTTTTTTCTTTTGCCAAACTCAGGGTGATATTTATTCGTATTTGCTACTGGACAAAACGGCATCTTTGCTTCATCTTTAATGACCGATATAAAGGGCTAAAGACAGACCAGTTAGACGTGGCATTTAAATGACCTTAAATATGAAAGATACCTCATAATGACGACGCTTGCATTCTCGAATCACTCACTACGGGCAAAGAGAAATATAACCAGTTAACCGTTCTTCTGTTGACGTCAATAATTTATGCATTTAAGATTTGATCTGCCACGTTTTTGTTGCTTTTTTTTTATTATAGAGCAGCTTTAATTAATAGTAATCCCGACATCGGTAACCATGCTTCGCATCTTGTGCCAACTCCTAAAGATGACGGCGCGAGGAAAGGAAATTTCGGTTCCCCACGCATCACTTTTGAGAGGACAAAAAACTGATACAGACTGCCGATAAATGGCTGGGTGCTTTTATCCCACTACTGTTCGCTTGCCGCCTCTGCAGATTGGTGGGTGTTATTTTAAACGCCTGACCACCCATCCTCCTATCAGCTTCTCATTTCGTTACTTCATCTTTAATAACTTACACCTAAAACCAAAAGACCGCACGTGAATATGGTACGTTAGTTCTTTAGGGAAGCCGTTAAAGATGAAACATTGATGAATCTTGTCCAGTGTTTTTCATAATGTTAAATAACAGCAATCGCACCGTATTAAAAAATAATAATTATTTTAATTAATATGAGGATTTAAAATAATAAAAGTACTAATAGCGTTTTATTTCTTCTTCTTTTTATTTTTTTTTTTTACATTTTGTTTACTCGGAAAGCATCTGAACTGATTCACAGAAATATTGAAAATACTGATTTGCTTAATGATGAAGATGATGACGACGACGTCAGTGCAAAATCATGACAGTCAAAATAGGCATTCAAAAATTGGGCTGGTAATTCTTGTCAACTTCCATTTGGGATGCATTGTGCGGATCGCTTTCCTAATTATCGGCGAATAAAATGTTTGCTTGTTTTCAAAACTCTTTAATCAGGCGCAGATGGAGGGTGTAGCATCACAAACCGCTGTTTACAATTGATTTCAAACTAATGGCGTCAGTGCTGCATCTCTTCAAGTTCTTTGACGTCAATTCTGGTGTCGTCCATCCCTCCCCCCACGTGGCCAACTGCCCTGCGTTCCAAGACCTCGATGGAACTTTCTTTTGCCATATATGGTATGGGACCCAAGTGTCTCAGGTGAAAACTAAAACAGTATAGACATACTGTACTATTACCTTGATACTGCTAGTAGTTATAAAGAGGTGCATCTGCAACTATAGTCGACACATCTTTGCTTGAAGATATGGTGCATTCTTTGAAAGGACAATCAAAAGGTGTCTGAATGTTGTTGTTTTTTAATGGAAATGCCAAGTTAAATGTATTTCTATTTGATTACAAATGACTTCTTTCCCTTTTCTCTTTCTTTCTTTTTAGATATAGTTTTATCGTCGAGAATGATAGTACTCCGTTCTCAATTACCATAACTCCCTGCGCCTCACCCGTCAACTGGAAAGTAACATTCCGAGAGTTTCCAAGAGATGACGATGATTCTGGTATGTGGTTTTTTTTACCGAACCCAAAGAATTCTTAATGTGAAGTGTGTATACGGCGCCGTAGGAATATTACGGAAACCTGTCTATGTCGCGCTAGTTACTTAGATGGGTGTTTTTCTAAAATAACCTCTGATGGACGGGAACTTGTTCATATGACTTGATTTGGGGTTAGAAACACACGTCCAACTCGGCAGAAAATCGGAAAGTCTCTGCGATAAACCGGCCGGCCTCTCTGAAATCCTCAACTGAGCATTACAAAAAAAATACGACGATACATGGATCGAGACTCGATAGATTTCGACTTTCAAATACATTCGAGACACTTCTTATGGACTCTTCATCCGTGTGCCATGCCAGCCTTTAACGGATTTGAAACATTGTGCCACGCAATGTCAGTTTTCTCCTCAGCCACACTTAGAAATTCTACCAGAGAATGGACAAAGTAGTGAAAACGCTGTTAGTACATGGATTAGGTTTATATATTAAAATCTCTTTGTTTTAAATCACTTCCCTATAGTCACAGATCCTGCAATAAACACTAAATAAGGTCTGCCGTCACTGTAAGTATAGTAAAATTAAGACAAAACACGTATCGGTATCTTTAATTGAGAAAATTTGCCGCATATACCAAATAGCAAAATTACATCTAAACGCATTCAACTGCTTTTGAAATCTTCAAGCTCTCTATATGACATTTCGCGATGATTTGCTATCTACTTTTCAGAGAAATCATCAATTATTTGTTTCAGTGGGTTCTTATGATCCTTGAGTCGCTTCTAACCACATCTCTTTGGAAAAGGTCAAATAAGTTTTGCTGCTTTTATATTTTTTATTGTTGTATGGGACATTATCACACTCCATCTTATATATTTATTTCGTGTGGAAAATACTACTTTTTTGTGTTTATAGATACCTTGGTTTCTTTCTTTCTTTTTTTGAAAAAAGTCAAAATGTTTGGTTATAACTTTTTCAACGTTGTAAGCGGTGTATGTGCGTGTGTTGTCGTTGTTGTTTATATATATATTTCTGGTTGTTACTCTAATTTTATTCTATTTTGAGAAGGCATGTATTGAGCATGAGAAGAATTAATCGAATTTTGTTATTCTCATTTTTTGCTTTTTTTTTGTTAGGTTTATAAAATTTCCAGTTAATCTACAGAAAAATTTTCTGTGTTACCCTTTTCTTAGGCAACAATTAAAATAGATGTTAAGAACGCACTGTTCTCGGTGTACTGCGATGCGGGGTAATTTTGCTATATCTCCATCTAAAACTTAAGGATTCTAATAGGGACTTTTCGCTGCCAGCCTTGGCACTCTGTTTCGGGGAACTGACAACATGAGGTTTTGCGCTGGCGCACGGGTTCGAAGAAGACCAGAAATGGCTATAATAGTTTCTCCGTCTCAAAACATTTTTCAGCCAACCCCACAGTAAATCCGCCGTCTCGTACGAAACACACAATGGATATCTGGACCAGTACCCTTTTTTATTACACCGATTTGTGAATGGTACTCGATTTAACTGGTCTGGTCGGGTTGGACAGGCGATGCGATGTGGAGGCTGCTTCGAGATCCCGGTGATCCTATTTAGAACGCACCTGTCGTAGAAAGTCCGTGAGAGTGGAGGACTTCTCTCTTACCAGCTACAGTCTCCAAAAATCTCCGTTTGTTGGCTCTAGCTCAAAAGTCAGAATATACTGTTAGTTTACGTAGGTCTGCAGATACCGGTGCTGTGCTATGATTGTAACTACAAAAAACAACAAAAAAAAAAACTTATCCATTCCGATGTAGCACCAAGAGAAAATAGCTTTTTAAAAAGTCACAAAATGAAAACTGGCGGTTACAGAATGCTTGGTAATCCAATTTAAATTATCTAACCAAAAAAAACCCTGAGCCTATAGATTTTTGTATTTTTTAACAAAGGAAAACTTTAGAGTAGTTAAGAACATAATAGCCAGGCTATTTATACACAATGCTGAGTACGAAAGATCCAAGCTCGACTGTTTTAAATAGGACCGTAGACAAACATCTAAATGTAATTAAGATAAAGAAATATCTGCGTACGGTGAAGCTCAAGTAAAACTATATGTCACGTCTGGTCAGCAGAGAATCTAAGCATTGTGCAGACATGCGATGCTTTTTCTGCTACGCAAAACCATATTTTCGACTATGTATAGACCAAGAGCTATTAACGGGGTCGAGCACTTCGATTCTTACAAACGAATCGAACGACTGCGATCGTCTACTGAGCTGAAATAAAACAAAAAAAGTTAAGAGAAAATTAAGTTTTTAGAACAAGTTTAACATAATATTTTACATATTATTCGCATGCTTCATTGTTTTTCATGCAGCATAGTTGTACAAGACAGCGTGGTGGATGACATTCGTACGAGTTTAGGTCTGTGTGCTTTCTAAAACTCACTTCAGAAGAGTTCCCATAATAAGATGGCTGTCCTTGAGATATCAGTATGAGATGAGACATTATTTCTTATATGTAGTTGATAATTTGCAACTGATAATCTTATTACTCAATCCCGATCACAAATAATAATACTATATGTTATTTCCCTGTGTCCCTGATTCTTCAGTGTCTACAGAACGCAACTCTAACTGGCAAAAAAAGCCCCCACGCCCATTTTCTTTCTAGATACTTTAGTTAACAACAGCAATTATAACAACAACAACACACAACAACAATAATAATAATAAAATAATAATAATAATAATAATAATAATAATAAATAACTACCATCACCTGTTTTTTAAATGTTGTGCAAGGTCAACCATGGATATTATTTACAGAGATCTCTCTTTCTTCTTTTCGTATTATGAAAAGTTAATATGCCGTACACAATTGGCAAGGTTGTTATGGCCCACACAAATGGATAATAATAAAGACCTTTTATTTCGTTTTGTTATCTTGCAAAAGAATGCCATCATAAGTATGCTTTCAAATCCGATGACGTGAATGATAAAATGGTCTCTAAAGGTAGAATACTCTTTATGAAAATCATATCACAGGTCTGGACGTCAGCACGACATTAAATGTACATGAAAACTCAGTAATAGTGCACAATGTTCAATTTTCAGGTTAAATTAAGAAAGACAGATTATTTTATATCAGTAAAAGAAACAAAAGACGTAGCGACATTACCTTAGTCAATGCTTTGAGGAGAAGAATAGAAATCGTGACGTCGTTCAATTGGTCTGAATTTATTCTCTTTTTATTAATTAATTGATTTTTCTTTCTTTCTTTTTCCAGTTTCTGATCCTTTCAATATTCAGAAGTATAGATCAAAGAAAGTCGATCATGGCGGATTCATATTGCAGAACATTTCAAGTGTGGCGACAACCACGTACCTTCACGCGGAATCTCGTCGAGGGACGTACATAATTGACTTCACTCCCCTTAACAGCGAGACCTACATAAAAGTATTCGCCACGACACAGCCCAATATAGATCACGTGTATCCAAACCTCCCTAAAGATAACAGAGTGAACGTCGTCTCAAAATCCAAAAAGGAGATATCCATCGCATGGAAACCAGTTCAAAGTGGCGGAAAATACGACCACACGATAGAATACTGCGTCGTTTTTAGCCGAACTCGGCAGTTTCACAGCCATTGCGGAGCTCTGGCCCATCTCCATGGCGACCAGCCGCCAACTTTCCCGCCTTACACTGGCTTCGGATTTCGCGGGGAAAAAAAGAGGCAGAAGGCGCTGACGAAGATGGCGTCACCGGTCAAGGCCGCTCCTCCCCGGAAGATCTTCTACGACTGCGTCCGGAACAAAACCAAATACACGTTCGCGAAGGCGAAGCACGGAAAGACCTATCACGTGAACGTGTTCGCCGTGGATGCGAGGACGAACCTGTCGTCTAGCTACGCCGGCGCGCAGGTGAAGCTGAAACGAGGCAGGAACAACAGGTCGGAGGTCAAGAAGGGGAAGATGAAGACGGTGGTGCTGAGGAAAAAGCGGCAGAAGTTGCTTTTCCACGTCGAGTCGCAGATGAAAGAGCTCGCCGTCCTGCTGCAGCCGTGCGGCGGTGGGAAGCTGCGCGTGCGCATCTCGAAGGGGAAGCAGAAGCTCGTCAGAACGAGGGTGAAGTCGTTCGGAGTGATCCGGCTGGCGAACGTGGCCGTCGGTAAGTACAAGATCGGCCTGAAGGGCGAGAGGAAGGCGGCCATCAAAATCCTGCTCTCCGACACCTCCTCGGGAGCCTACGCGCCGACGCTCCCCGCGGACGCCCGAGTCCGGGTCTCCGGCAGTCGTCCCGCCTGCGACCGGGCGAACTTGACCTGGACGGCGGCTCCGGGCAAACAGAAATACTGCTTGTACAAAGCGGAGGTGGTGGTGGGGAGAGCGTCGGCGGGGAAGGCGGGGAATCGGTGCACGGACCCCGCCTCCAGGAAGAAGTCGGAGAAAGTCGTGTGTAAGTACTGGGGTCGCAGCGGCGGCGCTGAACAGCAGGCGGTGGCTGTTACCGAGACGGTGACGGGCCTGAGTCCATCGACGGACTACATTTTCGACGTGTACGTGGGCGCCAACAACCGAGACGTATTCGGCTACCAGAGCGCGCGGCTAACGACGAACACCGACTGCTAGCGGAGCGCGCAGGAATCCATCACCGACATCTTTATCACCGGAACTCATGGACACATTATTTTCCTTCTTTTCTTTCTTGTTTTTTTTTTTTTTTTTTTGTCTTTCACAGCATTTTCTTTCGTTTTTTTTTTTTCCTGCCCATCCCAGTGAAAACTTCGCAGAAGGTGAAATTGCTTCTTGAGGTCGGAATTTCTCTCCCTAACCCCCCCCAAACAACGTTGAAGTAAAGAGGGAGTTCGCATCATCTCTTCTCTGTGGGTGGTCTGAAGCAAATTTTCAAAGTCATTTTAAACAAAAAAGAGGGGGGGGGGACGGAGCGAATTCGTCTGAAAACAAATGAAACGTCTCAAGAAACCGGCTTAGACATGTTAAAAGAAGGAAAACGGCAAGCATTATTTACGTGAACAAAGTAACCAACTCACCGGAAACGGAAATAAATGGCGTGGACATTTTCTTCTTCTTTTTTTTTTTTTTTTTAAATACAGATTTGGTTTTTATTTATTGATAAATGTTAATAATAATAATAATAATAATAATAATAATAATAATAATAAAATAATAATAATAATAACCTCTGTTTGTATTCGTTCCACAATTCGTGCTGACCTTCCGCGAATCCGAACGCGTTCCATATATCTGGAAACCCCATCTCATTTTTCTCGATGGGTGCACACGTGTGTGTTCTTCGATAGTCTCCGTGGAAGTCACGTGTGTGTTCTTCGATAGTCTCCGTGGAAGTCACGTGTGTGTTCTTCGATAGTCTCCGTGGAAGTCACGTGCGTGTTCTTCGATAGTCTCCGTGGAAGTCACGTGTGTGTTCTTCGATAGTCTCCGTGGAAGTCACGTGTGTGTTCTTCGATAGTCTCCGTGGAAGTCACGTGTGTGTTCTTCGATAGTCTCCGTGGAAGTCACGTGTGTGTGTTCTTCGATAGTCTCCGTGGAAGTCACGTGTGTGTGTTCTTCGATAGTCTCCGTGGAAGTCACGTGTGTGTGTTCTTCGATAGTCTCCGTGGAAGTCACGTGTGTGTGTTCTTCGATAGTCTCCGTGGAAGTCACGTGTGTGTTCTTCGATAGTCTCCGTGGAAGTCACGTGTGTGTTCTTTGATAGTGTCCGTGGAAGTCGGCCATATTTGTTGTTAGACAGTGTTCCTTCAAGTGGGGTGTGGAGTTACGAGAGAGGATGTTCAGAAGCAGGGTGGTTTTATGGGAGATACGTGTCGTCACGTCGGGAGGGGGGTGGTGCGGCGGTGGGGAAAGAAGACGTTTTAAGGAACCGAAGTAGATATTGTACATACATTGTATTCAACTCGCCGTGGATCAGTGCTGTCTGCCTGTCGTCATCTACCGTATACCTCAGTTCATATCGCTATCGTTTCTGCGAGGGTAAAAACCAGGGAAACCTTTTGTACATAGGAAGCTAAGTTCTCGTTCGTACTCGCCATGGATAATTGTTGTCTCCCCTCACGCGTTCACGATCCGGTGGGTGTCGCCCGGACCTGGCAGCGAGGTCGGACATGTACGTTGCCGATATATTTAAAAAGGAAAAAAAACAAAGGAAAGGAAAGGTGGAAAATTGGGAGAATGAATGTCTGTATTTGTTTGTTGTTTCTGTTTTTGCCGTGAGTGATAGTGTCACCCTGACCGCAGAACGTACGGAAAACCAGGCGGATGAGTTAAAGCCGAATTGTCTCCATTTCCGGGGACACGACACGAAATCGAGGCGCGCTTGTCGATTGTTACCCTTCCCTACAAAAAAAAGCAACAACCAAAAAAAAGTTTAATTCTTTTCAAATCGTTATAGACACCTGGCATAGTAATTTAAAACTCAGATAAGTTTGTAAATGACAAAAATCAAATAAAATAAATACCTGTCAACGAAATGTCTTTTTAGTTTCGTCATTTTAAAAAACAAAAAAAAAAAAAGAGAGAGTTTGTGTTTGCTTCCTCTTGTTGTTTGTTGAATTAAATAAGGTTTTCGGTTATTGTAACGTTATTATATATATTTTAGAATCCTTAACAACCTTTATTACCACCCAGTGAGAACCGCAGACGGGCAAACCAGCGACACTAAGAGAATTCGCGAAATCTTTAACCCTCTCCTCCCAGCAATAACACGGGCGCTGACATTTTGCCAAGCCGGCCGCTCTGGTGCACGTGCGCTACCATCAACAAAAAAAACCTGACGTTTAATAAGATGCAGATGAAATGACTGCATCAGAGAACATTTTTCCCTTCCAGTGATTGTCCATGCAACTAAAAGACAACGAAGTTGGTTTAATCCTCTAACTGTATCACATTTTAAGGATGTATAAATATATTAGCACCTTAGAGAGAAGTGGAGGCTGAAAGCACATATTCTGCTGTTGTTGTTTTTTTAATTTATAAAAGGCATTTTTACCATAAATGCGATTGCATCTAACAAGGTCTGGATGAAGTAACATTTACAGGTAAGCGGCTTCAGCAGCTGAATTGTTAACAAAGCGAAATCACGATGAGTCAAAGCCTTCAAGCGACTGAGAGAGAGGAGAGAGAGAGAGGGGGGGGGGAGTTCAAGTGGAGGCAGAGAAATAGAAGAAAAGGGACCGGTCAGTTTGGTGAGAACTGCAACACGTTTCGCGTGTCCGTCTGTCGGATTCGACAGGCGGTAGATGTCTTTCCGCACCTTCGCGAAACTGTGGCCGGCTAGGCTAAGGACGTCCAAAATTAAGTGCAGATGAGGCGATCCTAGCCGCCGCATCCAGAGAGATCGCTGTATTCATTGCACGTCATTCCATGCAAAAAAGAAACCGTCTCCAGAATGAAAAGGAAAGCGGACGATGAAAAATTAGATTTGACATAAAGAATTTGAAGTATTATCTGTTGGAAAACATGAAATTCAGTACTAATGCTTCATCTAGGAAAAAAAAAGATGATTTGGATGGCAAGATAGCTCCGTGCCAATACAAAAGGTTTTCTTTTTCACCAAACAGTTTGAAAAATCTTATGTGACATTTCTCACATCTTCTCCGCAATTAAATTAAAGCGAAATATGTTAAAATTAAAACCAGCTGGTGCTAACATCACAGGCTGTGCGAAATTCGAAGCAGATCGATGCGAGGTCTGGTGCAATTATGCCTATCCATTAGTTGAATTTACGAGCCGGAGAGCGAATCCGAAAACAAGTCTGACTATTAGTGACAAAAGATCATAAATAACGTGGCGTTTAGATGCCGTTACTATTGACGATATATAGAGAACATATAGGCGGATTTTACATCCTCGCAGCTTTTCATTGGAAGAAAGAAAAACTATCTGTGTTTGTAATTGCAGAAATCCAATGATATGCCAATGTCGTAAAAAAAGCCCTGTCCGCTGCCGTAAGTTGGTTTTTCAGGCTCATAACGAGGCCACGTCATGCACAATATCTGTACATTGTCGTGTGTAGTCCAAATGTGAACGGTTTCGGGATAACGATCTCGATTTAAAAAAAAAATCGAGGAATTCCGGTTAATTATAAATGAGGCGGGCGGCGGAAGAAGAGATCAGACCGACGGATCTGAATACATCTTTGGATGTGTCAGCTTTGTCGTACATGAAAATCCGATCACAAGTTCTTCCTCGATCGTTTCTGCTTTTCTGTTTTTCCTTCGTTTTTCAAGAATATTTTCTAGGGTCTCTGGCTTTGAAAGAAAAGATGGAGCAAAACAAAAAAAACCACCGGCTCTCGTTTCTGTTGTGATGGATGCCGAAGGATGTTCCATGTTTGTGAAGACACCTGGCGGGCTGCTTATGTAGGGCTTGGTTGGCTTCTTGCTGGACACGGCAAAGAACAGTTAGCGACAGGTTTTCGCTTAGATTCCACAAGTCTGCAGCTTTTATATATATATATTTTATGAATCTGGGAAAATGTGTAGCGTAAAAATCAGTTGTCCTTTGACAAAAGAAATTGTTTCGGAATATTTAGTTAAAAAAAAAAAGCCAATAGATAAAATATTAATTTCTTTTCACTATCCATGTTCCGGTTCGTGTTCGGAGATTTTCGAGAAAACCCGAGCTGGGGCGCGTGCGAGATCGCGTGTTGAGAGGAAGAGGAAGAGGCAGCAGACACCGCGCCTTCAGCAGTACCGAGAAACTCGGCGGCCTGTCGTTTACGAAGAAGCATCTAGCGCGCATCTCCCCCTCCCCCCCACCACCACCACCACAACCCCGGTAACTATAGAAACACATGTTTATCCAAATCACCGAGATCCCCAAGCCGTCGGTCCGACATCATTAAATGACGATTGTGCTGGGTGATCACTGCGTTCGGGGCTCCGAATTGATGCCAGATGTTGAGGCGAGCGAGCTACGATAGAATCCCCTCTCCCCCCCCCCACCACCACATCTCCCGGAATCACTTCTCTTGGTATTTCTGAACAGTAATACAACACTTTCGAGCTCTGACTTACTGAAAGGAAAAAAAGGAAAGAATAAATCGTATAAACTGTTTTTGTTAACAATTTATTTTGTTTTAATGAGGCGTAGGCTTTTGCTGACTTTGAACAAAACAACAACACGAGTTTATTATTATTTCCAGTTTACATCCAGCTCCCTTCATACACCCCCTTGCGATGGAAGTTGTGGGCATACCGTTGAAATATCACATATATCAAACAGGTCAATTTATCAGGGCGCGCGAGCACACATTTATATAGCAAAATACTTGATTGAAAATCCATGCATTAAAAAAGATTATTTTCAAACTTTTGTCTAACCCTGACTTTTCTGAAATATTCTCCTTCCTATAAGTTTGAGCAATTATTTCAGTGGTGCGTCCACAGTTATGGCTGTTAGTGTGTTAGAGAGACATGACGTCTGTACCGCGAGAGACATGACGTCAGTACA
The DNA here is from genome assembly GCA_018389105.1 of Nautilus pompilius. Classification (NCBI taxonomy): domain Eukaryota; kingdom Metazoa; phylum Mollusca; class Cephalopoda; order Nautilida; family Nautilidae; genus Nautilus; species Nautilus pompilius. The sequence goes on along the minus strand of JACATO010001129.1, from coordinate 242,321 downwards.
GCGAGAGACGACGTCTGTACAGCGAGAGATGACGTCTGTACAGCGAGAGACATGACGTCTGTACAAAGAGAGATGACGTCAGTACAGCGAGAGACATGACGTCTGTACAAAGAGAGATGACGTCAGTACAGCGAGAGACATGACGTCTGTACAAAGAGAGATGACGTCAATACAGCGAGAGACATGACGTCTTACAGCGAGAGACATGACGTCAGTACAGCGAGAGACATGACGTCTGTACAAAGAGAGATGACGTCAGTACAGCGAGAGACATGACGTCTGTACAAAGAGAGATGACGTCAATACAGCGAGAGACATGACGTCAGTACAGCGAGAGACATGACGTCTGTACAAAGAGAGATGACGTCAGTACAGCGAGAGACGACGTCTGTACAAAGAGAGATGACGTCAGTACAGCGAGAGACATTACGTCTGTACAAAGAGAGATGACGTCAATACAGCGAGAGACATGACGTCAATACAGCGAGAAACATGACGTCTGTACAAAGAGAGATGACGTCAATACAGCGAGAGACCGACGTCTTACAGCGAGAGATGACATCAATACAGTGAGAGACATGATGTTATTACAGAGAGGGATATATATATATTCCTGCACAGGCACAGACTTAATCTTAATACTTACACTAAAAATGTAAATAACAAAATAAATGTAACAAGTTCCGATTCGATCGAAACATAAGTAAAGTTTGTTTCGTTCGTCAGATAAACATTTTTGTATTTGTATTTCTTTTAAAACAGATGTAATAGCATCATATTATATCTCATGCTGTCGAATTCATTCCTTTAATTTATTGGACTGTACGACAAAACTCAGGTTGAAAATGCACAAATAATAGTTACTAATTTTATTCTAAACTGGAAATGTGATCATTTCGAAGACAAATTTGAATAAAATAAGAAACATTAAGTGATCAAAAGTAAGTGAGGCTGTAGGTCTCGAGGATTTTCAGTGGAAACGGTTGGTTAACCCCTTCCACACACACACACACACACACACACACACACATAAATTGGAAATTCGTCGTATGCGCGCGCGCAGCCACGAAAATAAATACTGGTTCGTGTTGATGCTGAAAAAAATAGATTATCCTACACGGTGTGATCGATTGTCGTAAGTAGAATATCTGATAAAATATTGCATTAATAAATCAAAGCAATAAACGAAGTTCTTTCTTTAGGAGCTTTTCTGAAGGGCATAAATTACAGGTTAGCTATTTGAAAGGAAATAATTTAGTCACTGTAGGGAGACAAGAAACCATTAACTTAAACAAGTTTTCCTGAACAACGAAATATTTGTACTTCCTTCTACTGATAATACTGCTAGGAAGCCTACTTTACTAATTCTTATCAGTATTATCGGTATTTCCTTCTTGCTGACAATCTAGGCAGTGCATGATCGTGTCATCCAATATTTTCATTTATTAATGACTAAAAAAGTAATTTCATCGCTAAATAAAAGTAAGAAGAACAAAAGTGCACCGGACGAATGTCATCTTTGATAGATGTCATAAAGAATGGAAATACATTTTAAAATAGTTTTTTTTAAATTATAATAATTATGAAATATAGTAAATATTCGTGAATATGGCTATTGGTTCTTTCTGACAGGCATTGAAAATGAAGTAAAGATGGATTCTTTGTTAAATATTCGCCTAAAAAAGAAGTAAAATTGAAGTTTTTTATCCATGTGGAAATTTATCTTTATTTATTGTAAAAAAAAATTAAAATGCAAATTTAAACGCCACTTAGACTTTAGTATTTTTGTCCAGTGAATTTTCATCACTAATTTCTTTTATTTCTGGTTCTTTGACAGACAGCGTGTTTGTCGTACATGTTGATGTGACACCGCCTGACAGGAAGTATGGCCGACAGCTCCGCAGTAAACATTCCTTATCCGGAATTCGTCCTTATTAGCTTTCGCTAGCGTGTAAAAACCTTCTCTTAGAAAAACGAAAATCCAAAAACGGAGCAGCAAATGCAACTTCTGAAGCTTCGGAGATTTTTTTTTTTTTTTTTTTATATATTTCGCCTGTTGCTAGGCGACGAGCACCGGAGTCACGAGTTCAAACCTCGAAGCACCTGTATAATCACGCGGGTGCCATGAAGAAATTAATTCACATCTGTTTACTCGTGTGAACAAATTAGTTCTTCGTCAACTATTTCGTTGACATGCATCTACAGTTCAGGCCACGAGTCGGACGGGGGCCTTTATTAAAGCTGAAACACTAACTCTGCGCCATGTAATATATTAATTCAAACTAGTTTTTTTTTTTTTTTTTTAATCTCACAGTTTCGCTTCTGTATCATTATGTACAGACGATGTGACCTTAGACGCTCTGAAGAGAATACCAGACAGTGCAGGCCATTCTTTAAATCAGTAACATTTATAGAAATGTATTTACAAAAGCATCTTGTCATCTGTCGCGTCTCGGACTAGTGCAGTGCTAAAGCAGTGACATCATTCAATGCTCAACTAAAACACATTCAGAAAACGGACTTTCCTACTCTAATTTTACCCAGGATACTACTATTCTTGCATCATAAGTTTACAGTTTAATTTTATTGGAAAAAAATTCTAAACATCTACTTTCTGTGTATTGTAATACGAATTTCTGCTTGTAAAGGTAGATGGATATAAACAGTAACCATGGTAGTTACAAAAAGAATTACTTGTTCTGACATTGGGCCGGAAAAAGATGGAAAACCTAACTATTCGAAGGGTTTATAATTATGGAAATATTTGACTGAAAAAAAAAAGGAAAAATAAAGCTAAGTCATATTTCGTTTGAGTCTGTAAGAAGGACCGGGGGTGTAGATTGGTACAGAGGTAAGTTGTTAGAATACCCGTAATTCATAATTAAATGTTTAGGCGAGGTTATAATTGATAGCATGTACTTTAACTCTCGTTTATAGCTTATCATCGCCATTTAATTAAGAATTACCGGTAATCTAACAACTTACCTCTGTACCAACCAGCCCCGGTCTCCTCTCTTACGAGACGGCTGAGTTTTATTTTATGCAGTAAAAAATTACTTCTCCAGGTTCTTCTGGCTGCTTGGGATGTCGTTTAAAGCTGAAATAAAGCAAAATAGGAGACTTATTTTCTGGACTTCCGATAGAGTCTAAAATACAGGAAAAAATGTCCAAGTCCACTGGTAGTCTAGAAAACTGGCAAGAAAGATCAGTTTCTTACTACAACCGGTGGAACGACTCGTTCTTTCTCGCCAGCGCGAACGAGAGAGAGAGAGAGAGAGAGATGACGTTATTACGGAGAGAGATATGACGTCATTACATAGAGAGAGAGATGGAGAGAGAGAGATGACGTTATTACGGAGAGAGAGATGACGTCATTACATAGAGAGAGAGATTGAGAGAGAGAGATGACGCTATTACACACACACACAGAGATATGACGTCATTACACAGAGATGATGTTCATTACAGAGAGATGACGTCATTACACAGAGATGATGTTCATTACAGAGAGAGACATGACGTCATTACACAGAGAGAGATGATGTTCATTACAGAGAGAGAGACCTGACGTCATTACAGAGAGAGAGAGAGATGGAGAGAGAGATGACGCTATTACACACACACAGAGAGAGATATGACGTCATTACACAGAGATGATGTTCATTACAGAGAGAGATTGAGAGAGAGATGACGCTATTACACACACACACACAGAGAGAGAGATGACGCTATTACACACACACACACACAGAGATATGACGTCATTATACAGAGATGACGTCATTACATAGAGAGAGATGAGACAGAGATGAGACGAGAGATGGAGAGAGAGATGACGCTATTACACACACACACACACAGAGATATGACGTCATTACACAAAGATGATGTTCATTACAGAGAGATGACGTCATTACATAGAGAGAGAGATTGAGAGAGAGAGATGACGCTATTACACCACCCACACACACACACAGAGAGAGAGAGAGAAGAGGAGAGAGAGAGCGAGAGAGAGAATGGTTTCAGAAGTTGCCTGTCTTGCAAACGAAAACTGTTTCGTCCTAAAACGACCAGCTAATGAAGATGAAGATTGCTACAACTCCCCAGTGGAGGCAGGGTTAGGGTTAGAGTGAACATGACTTCACGCTCTGCTAACGCCTCTAGATTTCTTCGCGTGACCGAGTAAATGTACTGCGATTGCTTTCCACCTGTTTGTGTTTGACAGTGCTTTCGTCCTTACTTTGAACCCCCCACTTTTTTTTTTTTTTACTTAATGGGAGGGGACATTCTACAAAATGTAAGAAAAAAAAACGATTATAAATCTACTAGACCTGATAACCTTTTACATAAGCTTGTATAATTACCCTGTTGCCAATGACTGTGTAACCAAGTCTTTATCGCGGTATTTCGTAAAAAGCTATTCATCTTTACTAAAACAATATGTCATATTCATAATGTCGCCCCTAGACTAGATACTACCTTTTTAATTAATATTTTTTCCTTTTACATAATGTCTTTAATGCATGTATTAAAAGGAAGGAGCATCTTTGCACTTCATTTACATAACATTTCATATCTTTCAGCTTTAACGTCACACAAATACCACGTAAAGACGATCTTCGGTTGTATTACAGAAGTAGACACCAATTCATGTCTGTTGTAATTAGCAGCCAAATGGCGGATATGTTCTTTGATGCTTTTTTTAAATCGTCATTTGTACCATACAGAGGTTTCTTCTAAACTATGTCTCTGAAACGTCCCCCCCGATCATAAGTCTTCACAACAGAACTGTGCCATGGATTTCTGGTATCACTTGCTGACAGTCGCAGTCTTAGACATTTGAAAATCCACACCGGTAGATATTTCTTAACCTCGAGGCTTCGGTAGAAGCTGAAATGGCTCTCTGTAAATATGGAAAGAGAGAAAAAATACTGGCTATAAATGCGTATAGCACGTGAAAGAATCGTATTTCATGTGTAAAATTAAAATGCTCCATAATAAAGTCACGTGTTGATATAGTACACAGTGATTGGCTATCATGCAAGCAATTACAAAGTGCCACACCTGCAAAACTATAGGCAGCCATATCGTTGTAATGTCACGAGTGCTATAGCTCCTGGGAAAGAAATATCACATAGCAAGTATATAGAAACCAAAGTCTTAGGCAATGACGGCTGCTTCATGTGGTAGATCGCAGCCAGACTTCATGCTTCTTCGAAAACGTCGTTCTCGTCGTTTCCATTCCCTCAGAAATACTTCTCATTAGTCGGGTATTTATCTTCAAATATGGCACCCCCCCAGCATACAGCTAATATGGTGAACGACTATTTGCAGGTTAATGGAACGTTCCCAAATATGTCTTGGCCTGCGCAAAGTCAGATATGAACACCCTTGAGACTATGTGAAGCTATACTGCTACTGAGAAAGCCAAACAACAACCAAACACTTTGGATGGATTGTGGAAAGTGCTACAGAATATTGGAACAATATTCCACAGTCACACATTGGTACTCTGTATGGAAGCATGAAAACAAGATGTCATGCTCTATATATAAAGCAAAGAGCTCATATACCAAATACTAATGCGCTATACAACTATTCGTTTTGTTTTGTATATATTTATTGTAATAATGTATTATGTATGTAGCATATAAACATCTCTCAGTTGTAATTACTCATTATTTGTGAATACCTTGTGTATGTGTTATCATAAATATTTCCAATAGTGTATCTATGAGGTCTGTCCAAAAAGAAACCGAACTTTAAAACAAGCCGCCAACCAGCCGGTGCAGCGTGCTCGCGACTACTGTGCTGTGTATCGGTGACCTTGACCTTCAGTCTAATAATAGCCGCATCACGCCACGTCAGTTAGTCATCGATCTACACGCACTAGAGTGAACGTATGCTTAGTGCACTAGACGATTTGTCGCAAGTTGAACAATGAAGGATCTTGAAAAGCAACGTGTTTGTGTTAAATTCTGCTTCAAATTGGGAAAAACTTTTACGGAGACTTTTCTAATGTTGCAACAGGCCAATGGGGAGGATTGTTTGAGCTGTACGAAATGTCACGAGTGGTACCAGCCAGGGCTGTCTTAAGAATATTTGAGGCCCCCGGGCAAAGCAATGTACTGGGACCCCTAACCCTCACCTCAACACATTAAAATTAAGTTTTTCGAGGTCCCTAAAATCGTGGGGGCCCCGGGCAACTGCCCATTGTGCCCATGCGATAGGGCGGCCCTGGTGCTAGCGTTTCAAATCGGGAAGAACATCCACCGAAGACAATCCCAAATCTGGACGACCTTCCACGACAACGGACGACGATCACATCGAGAAAGTGCGGGCTGTGATCCGTGTAAATCGTCGCCTGACTGTCCGTGGAGTTTCCGAAGAAGTAGGCGTCTGTAAAAGTTCGTGCCACATGATTTTAGAAGAAAAATTGAACATGCATCGTGTTGCCGCAAAATTTGTGCAGTGTCTGCTGACAGATGAACAAAAAGAGAACCGAGTCACAGTCGGTCAGGAGCTCTTTGATGGTTCGAATGCTGATGAAAGCTTTCTGAAAAGTGTCATAACAGGTGACGAAACGTGGGTGTACGGCTACGATGTCGAAACAAAAAGGCAGTCGTCGCAGTGGGTTGGATCATCGTCGCCGCGACCAAGAAAAGCACATCAGAGTCGCTTAAATGTGAAGGTGATGTTGATCGTCTTTTTTGATTGGAAAATCGTCGTTCATCCTGAGTTTGTTCCATGTGTGGTCAGACGATCAATAGAGTTTTACTTGGATGTCCTGAGGCAATTGAGAGAGAGAGAGCCAGTGGGAAGGAGGAGGCCTGAGGCATGGAAAAACAAAACCTGGATGCTGCACCACGACAACGCACCTGCTCACGAGTCACTCCCTCCTCATCTGTGACTTTTTTGGCAAAGCACGAAACGACTCTCGTCCCCCAGCCTCCCTACTCTCCGGATTTGACTCCTGCGGACTTTTTTTTTTTTGTTCCCAAAGTTGGAATCCACCCTGAAAGGTCACCGATTTCAGACGATAGAAGAGATCGCTACGAGAACTGCGCACTATCTCTGAAAACGCGTTCCAAAACTGGAAAAAACCTTGGGAGCGGTGTATCGACAGTGGAGGGAACTGTTTTGAAGGGGACAAGTCTGAATGAATTATAAATAAAGTAATAAATTTGTTTTTGTTTTTTTTTTTAAAAAAAGTTCGGTTTCTTTTTGGACAGACCTCATATACATACATAGATGCTGGAAAGTAAATATCCAAACATATTGCTTTAAACTGATCGCACAATCAAAAGCAGTCGTAAAATTTTGTTTCTCACGGATGATGACAGAAAAGTAATAAAAAGTAGATTCTTTAATAGACAAAAATAAATTAAACTTTTTACTTTTTAGTAATAATCTGTAGTTTGAGTGTAAGCCCCGTAGTACAGTTTCAACCCCCTTGTTCATATACTTTATTAATGGAATCGAGGGTCATGTGGTTCCAAATGTTTTGCACAAGGTTTCATGGTTTACTGACATTTGTTGGTGACCGTCTGACATTTTTCCTGGTCTACACACCGTCTCATTAGCTCAGTAATGTCAGGACATGTGTCCGTCACGTTCAGAACAGTCTCCTTCTCGAACTTGTAAATTCTATTTCACCGAGTACAATACGTGAATGGGATCGCTATCGTCCTATAGATGAACATTTTCACCTAACTACAGAATGAGTTAAATTCAGAGAATTGAGGATGTTTTCCAACGCTCTTTCTAATGCCGTGTAATTAGATGCTTGTCAAAAAGAAGAAAAAAAATGTGCGTCTCTTTTATCGAAAAAATTTTCTGGTTGGTTCACATGAAGTATCGTTGTGATAAATACGTCATAGTGGATCTGCCTCATGATGAACTCGTCCTCGATTGAGTAAAGGACGAGGTGAGTTGGGCACGACTATTTACGTCTGACAGGCGTCTGCCTGTATGTATAAAATTTTTTCTTCTTTCTGTAGAAACCTGGGTAATAAAGACGGATCTCTTCGTCGTTCTAATTCACAGCCACGGCGCCAATCCGACCCCTGCGGGTGCATAACTCCTCAGCTAATTCTCGAAGTTCTTCATTAACTCGTGATAATAAAATGAATGCCTTTAAAAATGTCTTTATATAATATATATGTAGCTTTGACTTTCATGCAAGAGGAAAAACGGTGCATTTAAACAATCAAAAATTGAGTAAGTAGATAAACACTGGGCAAGCAGGACGGCGGTCTCATACTAACGTCATCTGCCGTGAAATCTACACGCAGCCGGAAGTTATGCCGACGTCTGAAATATATTGAAACACGCAGCCGGAAGTTATGCCGCTGTCTGAAATATGTTGAAACGCGCAGCCGGAAGTTATGCCGATGTCTGAAATATATTGAAACGCGCAGCCGGAAGTTATGCCGATGTCTGAAATATATTGAAACGCGCAGCCGGAAGTTATGCCGATGTCTGAAATATATTGAAACTGCGCCATTAAATAAATCACAGATTTTAGAGAAAGAAAAAAAAAAACGAAATTAGCCGGTTGAATCACGTGAGGGGAGGGAAAGGGAAACGAATAAAATACGCAATTAAGAAAAGATTCCAATAAGGCTAATTGAACGGATAGATGAGATGTCACCGTTGCTTCTTTTACAATGGCTGACGTAAGGAACCGAGAAATTTTCTTTAAGTGAAACGAAAACAGACGTTCGGCCGGTGTCTGTTAGAACTAAGCGCGTCTACTATTTCAGCAATAGATTTTTAAACATCAGCTGCAGGTCACGCGATCCCTAATTAATTTGCTTATCATCCAGTATTTTTTCAAGGGCGTAGGAGATATGTGGAGCTGTAGTCGACTTCACACTGCGAATTACCGAAGCTGTAACAACTAGCGTCGGCCTAACTTAACAAAACGAAAACAATTAATTTAAAAAAAAAAAAAATGTCCTAAGCTTTTGTTTTAAAGGGTTTAAATTCTTCATCAAACCCGAATCAATAAAACTCATAGACGTAACATTTTTTTTGTTACACTTAAATATAATGAACTTGGAAGCTTTTCCAGCAAAAAATAACGACAGAGTGATCAGATATGCACAATACAACGTCTTTGGTTGTGCAAATAACTAAAGTCAGTCGTTATCAGTAAATATCTTACAAACATCGCGTTTACTACTCCTTAATGTCAATAAATACTGCACGCGCCCACTCAGCTATAATTCTGTCAATAAAATTTGGCTTTAGATTATTACGTATTTATTCAGAATCTAATTAGAAAATTACTTATGATTTATGTTCCTTCCATTTGTTAACCAACGAAAATTTTCTTATTTTCTTATTCAAATTTACTCAGTTATGTCCCTTGGACTGTCATTTTTAGAAAACAGAAGCACGGCGCGAGAGGTAACTTTCGATTGACGGTTTATACAAAACCACAGAGACAAAGGCAACAACGAAGGTAATCAATCTGATTTCAAACTGGGTCGCACTATCACTGCGAACAATTACAACATAATTTTATTTCTATTCTCAAGTCATGATGACACCCTAGTTATAGCCCTTAGTAGCATCAAAGAAGAGCAGGTACCCTTACTTAGTTCGCCGTGGGCTGAAGGTGCATCGCCGACTGAAACCCGTTGGAGATTTTCTAATCGCATGCACGCACAATGGATTAATTCGCTGTTTCTACCGATTCGTGTGACAAATTGAAATCAATTTAAAAAAAAAAAAACGTCTGTGATGAATAGAGGGATAGTACAGAAATATGCAACTGCTGTCTTTGATGATGTTAGCTGAGGCAGTAATTAATTTCGGACATCCTTTCTTACCTGCGCATTTTTCTGCGACTGTCAGAGGTAGTTTCTTATATATGGAAAAAATCAGCTGACAGCATTAATATTATATTAGTCCGAAAGCTAGCAAGGGCGATAATTGTTTTCCACTGTCGCCAATAAAATCAACAGTACGAAAGATTTCCCCCGCGGAAATACTCTGAAACCTGCCCTAATACTACAAACAGGCGTTAAAAAAAAGAAAAGAAAGAGATTCTTCACAGGTGAGCCCGACAAAATAAGCAAAACATTTTAAAAGGCGCAGGTGAAAATACTGATTTCCAATAAAAACAGCAATTATCTCCCTTACTGAAAACTTTAACGGATTACCCCCCCCACACACACACAGCCATGCAGACACATTTTCGGATACGCATTTTTAATTGTATTTTTTTAAATTAAAATTAACTGAAGTAAAATAATAATAATAATAATAATAATAATAATAATAAAGGACATTTTAAATACATTTCTTAAGCTTTTTTTTTTTAAATAAGTGTATCATTTGGTTGCGGAATAATTCGCCATCTATCGCTCCCTCGTCGGTGAAGGTCGTACTTCCCATTCGCGCCAACATTGTTTTGAAAAAGAAAAACAACCCCCCTCCCCTCCTCCTCCCCTCCCGAGGCGGTTCGGTGAGTAGCCGACTTACGTTTTGACGAGTTTCTTTTCGGTGTTTAAGTTTGGATAGGTAAAGCAGGGAATGGGGGGGGGGACCGTTGGTCCGGACGGGTATATATCCTGTGGTAACTGACAGCACGTCCGTCCGTCCGTCCCGCCACGTCTGTGCTGCGGGGGGACCGACCGACCCCACAGGTGTGTGGTGTGTGTGTGTGTGTGCCCCTGGGCCCCTCGGGCAGACGACCCGGCTCTTGCCCGTCAGCACTGGTTCACAAGGATTGCCGTGCTGGTGGGTTCCGCTCCCCCCCCACCCCAACCCTAACCCCACCCCCACCCCAACCCTTGCCGGCATACCGATCTACCCCGTGATTTGGGGGGGTGGACATTCAGGGAGGGAGAGGGGGGGTATTATTAGTCGCTCCGACCATATATAATATATATATATATATATACACATTCAGAAGCTGCGGGTAAAGGTGAGATTTTACCAGTCAACAGAACACTTTCCTGATGATGATGGTGAGGTGTGACTCTGAAAAATGGAAGCTCTCCACCCAGGGTTCTGGGAAGTGTTGTGGTTCTCTAGACCTTATTCCGGTATCTGCTTTAAAAAAGAAAAGGGTGGGGGGGGTTTGTTGTGTTGTAACAAAGGTACCCCAGCAATAATTATTTTTGCCAAAGCAAGGTTAAATTCAGAAGACTACCTTAAAGCTGTGACCCCTCTCCACAAACTAACGTTTTACCAACAAGCATTCTGTGTAACATTATAAACAGAAGACATTTCTCACCTGGGTCAAAGTTGTCAACTTTTCTTCGAACAGCACCAGAATGATAGGTGTGGAAAAGATAATACTTTTGAATCCCTACTTGTCTTTCCGCTTAGTACCCCATCAAATACTCGTATTAAGAACTATGATACGCAATTTTTCTGTAAAAACAAATGTGTGATTCCACCACCGAAAACAGATCCAATGTAGCTCTGCAACAGGGGCGGACTGAGCCATCGGTCAATCGGGCACTGCCGAGGGCCCACAGCTGCAAGAGATTCCCATATAAATTCTATTAAACGAATACTCCAATATACTCCAGATGCAGTCTGAGACAACTAATTTTTAAGTTTTTTTTTGAAATTGACACCCCTCAAACCGCCCTCCCCCTTATCTGGCGCTTTGTAGCCTCTGACATCAGCACTAAGGGGCCCAGTGAACAGTTATGCCCGAGGGCCTATAATACTCTCAGTCCGCCCCTCCTCTGCAAACATGAACTGTCCACAGTTTTCAGCAATAACTGGTGGAGAAAGTTTGCAAACAATGTTTATATATTGGTAGGAGATTTTGTCTTCCAGTTTTGGCTATCTATGATAGCCATCAGACCTATGTACAACTTTAGAAAGTAACATTGTCAATTTCTCCAGGGTGCTCCAAATTATCATCATCTTAAATGACCAGTGGCATTACCAATGAAAAAAACCACATCACTTCTTTCTCAAAACTAACACTGTTGTCGTCATAACACTTCTATAACTTTTGGATCTATTGCATTTTTTTACAGCTTCAAAAGTCCTCTACTGGCTGATTATGTTTTTGCAATGGACATTTTCTTTTTGTTCTTTGGTATGGCAGTATCATTGTCTGCCCACAGCTATTGGTTTTCCTGAAATGCTCTCATTTTTTCCCTGGTAAGTGAAGTACATTTGCCTTGGGCATTCAGGCAATAGTACCATTGGCAAACTTACAGATTTTGGATAATCATTTGGTTTTTATCTTTGCTGATTACTTTCTGGAGCACTACCCACAATACTATCAACTATTTCCTTACCATGTGATGTAGCAGAGAATTTGTAGGCAAGGGCCTTGTCAAACTGAGTAGACAATTAATGGAGAATTTTCATTGTATACTTATTCTTAAACTCCAAATAATTTCACAGTCAGTGTTTGTGATCCTCAAACAATGCTGCAGTTGTATCCTTTTTAAGATTTTGTATTAGAGTATTTCAAAATATTTTGCTGGCAGGATCTATTATTTATGGTTTTCTCTACTTCATAAGACAAAATTGGTCGATTTTCTAGACTCTTGTCTTTCTCAAACTATTGTTTGTTTGGTATTGATATGGGTCAAAATCATGTCCAAGTCTGCAACAACTTTTTCTAGAATTTCTTTGCTGCAGTTCTTAAGTTGGCATTCTAACTTTTATAAATTTGACAGGACTTCCAATTTTCTTCATTTTTTGTTTCATTCAAACTGGCATTGTTTTTAGTTTCATCTGCTATGGACTGCTTTTCATAAATGCTCGTTTTCCAAACATCCCACTGAACTAAGGTAGTTGGATCTATAAGCAGGGTTAAATTTTTTATTATTCTTAAAATTAGCTCATCTTCCTTACCAGCAATTACAATTTAAGGACTGCAAAGAACATCTTACCAGCAACTTCAATATCCATAGGGTATTTTCAACACTTTAATAAGAAACAAATTTTGCACTTTAATTGGTGTGCTGGTATTTGTTTCAATAACAACCTTTTTTGGCTGCAGTTCATAAAAATTTACTGAAATTGAAAAGGAACCCTGATTTCACACTTTCCAAAAAAATCTGGTATATGTCTTTAAGAAACAGTCAAGTAATGCTTCCTTAGCTTAATCTTTTTGTCATTCTTCCAGATTTTTATTTTGTTTTCATGCTGGATATTGTATAGGATATGTCCAGTTGTTTGTAAAACACAGGTAACAATCTGCAACTGGAGTGTTTATTTCTTTATGGGTCAAACCAATGTGCACCACAACAAGGCCTGTAACTACACATTTCCTCTTTGGGATACAGTGGTCTCATGAATTTATTTAATGCCTTCTCAGATGTGGACACTTATAAAGAACACGAGTAGAAGTGGTAGATTGGGACTCCTCTGCTCTTTCCTTCTCAGCCTTTTCCAACTTGTGACTTCTTTCTTTCAGCAATGCCTTTAACTCCTCTCGTGTTATGTTGTCTATTTTTTTTAAAAAAATGTTCTCAGTTCTAATGCTTTCTTTACATTTAAAATCGCTACTTTTTTTATTTACTGCGTAGTCACTAGCAGCATTTCCTTTTTTTTCTTTGCTCTATTAACAAAAGTAAATATGTTGCGAGTTTAAAATGGAGTTTTTTTTTAAAAAAATAAATGTGGTTATGAAAATAAAACTTTAAAGGAAAAGTCCAGCAACATAAACTTCTAAAATTTCAAAAGTGTAATGAATGATCTTAGTTGCTTTTATTAAACAATATAATTAAATGGTGCTGTAGTAGAATAAGGCCAAATATAAAACTTCTGCACTTAACATTTCATTGGTAAGCACGTGCTTGTTTCTGTCCTTTTTATGATTAGCTATAAATGATGGTTAATAAGTAATAAAATACATAACTGGCTAAAATAATAAGCTAAAAAAAAAATTTTTTTTTTTTTTGTATTTAAAAAGAGTAGGGAACATCAAAGGTGTAAAAAGTCTTTAAAACATTTTTAGAAATAGACTCTTCTTTATTTTTTTCTTCGCATAACATTTTGTGACTGAAAAGATTTTCCCAGAGCCTGTTTTAAGTTCCTCTAGTTCCATTTTACTCACCGTTGTGAAGCAAAAACTAGTATTTTACAACAGTTCTTCCAACAGCTCAAATTAATTACCGTAGACACTGAATTTTGAATTGCTTTTTATGCCAGAACTTCCCATCCTCTTAGTTGGAAAAAAGTGATACCTTTATTATTTTTTTTCAAAATTGCAGTTGTTGCACTACAAAATTATACAAATTAAATTACGATGTGCGTGACACGACAATATTTGCATTTTATTTAAAGAAAGTCACCAAGGCAAAAAGAACAAAGTTGAACAAATTAAACTGGGCAAAATGAATCTAGGCTAAAGGGTAACTGGCCATTAGATACTTTATTGGAAAAACCCAGCAAGCTGAAACTTGAAATACAGATGTAGAAACTGCAAATCTTCAAAAGAGGTGATCAAAAAACACATATGCAAAGGACAGCCAACTAATGTGTACCTTACTGTTTTTGAAGAAACATTAACACCAAAAGCGATCTCTACTGGTTTGTTGCCTGTCACAGGGAATATACCCTGAGTTATTTAACATCATCGATTTTTCTCCTTATTGTCTACTGTTAACACACACGTTTCATGTTTCCTCCTCAGAGTCTTGCATACAGCTTTTTCTGAAATACGAAGTCTGTCTATAATCTGCTACAAGAAGTAGCCTTCACTAGCCAAGATTTTGATTTCCATACACTTGACATATGATATTTCCTTTCTAGGAGCTATAGTATTCACCCCAATACAATTATGTCACTGCATATACTTTTTGTGGGTTTTTTTTTGCAGGTGTGGCACTTTCTGATTGTTTGCATGTCGACCCTTCATGGTGTACTATATCAACACACGATTGTGTTATGGAGCATTTTATTTTTACACATGAGTTGCAAATTGTATCCTATTTTATTTTTCATTTTTATACCCACTTTTTTATTCTGTTTCCGTATTTATTTTCAGTACTGCACACATTTTTTTAATGAAAAAACTATCTAAGGAATAAATTAGGTAATTGGAAAAAATATGCTTAAATTGAGACTTTCAGCAGAAGGGTGAGATGAAAATCAGCTTGAACACTGCTCTCTCTTAATAACATTGTTAATAGCTTTCTGGTCTTATTCTATCAAACTTTGTACAAATTTACATCTTGCATAAATTTCGTACAGTTATAATGAATTTAATGAATAAGATATTATCTGCAGGTGCTCGTTTGGGGTAGGGAATAAGTAACAATGAAACTTTTGAAACACAAGAAATAAAATGTATTCTTTTGGTTGTTGCTAGTAGTATAAGTATTATGTATAATTATTTGTTGAAAAATATGGTAATAGTGTGTTCAGAGTACTGGAAATGAAAATAACCTATTATTATCTATATCTAGGCAGATACTGGTTTCTTCAATAACAGAGATGTCTGCAGTGCCAAAACAAAAGGACTTGATTGGATACTTTGTGAAATCATCTCATCAGTTTGATAAGCTGCTTCGAAAATCTCCTGGTCAAGAGAACAAGAGTTACTCCAAATGGGGGGAAAGTGCAGATGTAGCACTGAAGGACAGCATGAATAACTGTGGTCGTAATGTGCCACGCTTTAACTTGATGTCAAGGAAGAGAAAATTGGAGGGTGTCACGAGAAATAACTCATTTGGGTTTTCTAATATCAAGAGTGATACAAAACTGCATGAGTTTCAGAAGTGTAAAAGAAACAGGAAATCCAAAGATGGGAAAAGTTCGGCAAGGGATGAAGATGAACTTGCCAATGGGAGCTGTGATGAAGGTGTAATGTTTGTGAATGGTGATACAGATTCAGAAGTTTTTCCTGTAAAGGTTGATGTCATAAATAACGTGGAACCACGTGGAAATGCCTCTACTGTTGCTGCTGAATTTCAGCACAAAGCTGGCTGCAGAGGTAGAAAGAAAAACAAGCCAAGGCAAACCAAGAAAAATATTGCTTTGAAATCCTTCAGTGAAAATACAAGCTGCAAGAACTTGACGGATGAGAACAGTCCAGCGAAGGATTTGAGCAATGATTGCAAACTAACAGCATTGGTGGAACTTTCTTATGAAGAATACCTAACTCAGCAAGTTCATCCTGAAGCCAGTAACTGGCCTGAAAACCCAGACCTTGATGTTGGTAAATCGCAGTCTTCTGACCTTATTCAGATTACCGGAGCAGAAGAAAATACGATGCCCATCACAAATTATTTCACCAAATTAAAGGTGAATAATTCTGAAACTAATTTCTTTAATGTTCTGCCTAAAAGGGTAAAGATTGTAGCAGATGTACACCCGGAACCAACCGTGGTACATCAGTGTGGTTTTGGCTCTGACAACTTGGGAAAATTACCAGTGTGTAGTGTGCCTAAACTTAAGAAAGTCTCTAATGGGACAGATTCTTGTCATTTGGATAAACTCTCTATGATTGCGAGTGACATTGATGATATTGTAGTGCTTGGTTCTGAAGTGATTAAACTGAACTCAGATGGTCCAGTGAAAGATAGAAAGCACAAAATAGCAATTCTAGGTAACCATTTAGCATGCCCTGGTGGGCACAAAGGATGCGAGTTCCAGGAAAAAAGTGGTGATGAGAATTTAATTAAGATTAAGTCAACGCAATCTACGCTTAGATTTAGTTCTGGGGAACTTCAAATGGCTAAAGGGCCAGAAGAGCTCACCGAGACACACAGCCTGTTTTCGTTTGCTACTCCGGAAATTTTATCTGAGGAGGAGTTCCTGGAAGAGACAAGGAAATCTCAGCGAAATTTGGCAAAAGGTTGTCCGCCGCGCAAGGGAACTTCCTTGAGTGGTGCAATGCGGCTCAAGAGCAGAAAAACTAAACAAACAGATGTCATGCGGCGTGCAACCAACCAAATGAGCAGCAAGGATGACTGCCAACCTGGAGCAAATTCTGTCACAGTTGTAGGGAATATGGACCCAGACAAAAAGAAAAAATTTCAACGAAGAGGATGGTAAGCATTTCCAGAAATTTATTAAATTGATGCTTCTGTAATCTGTATAAACACTTGGCGTTAATCTGTAACTTTTAAGTTAAAAGGTCTAAGAGTTGTAGTAGTTATGCAGACCTGAAAACTCCCAAGATTTTAGGGCATGGCCAGTTGTAAATTCTCGTTACTTGTTGAAATTGTTTCATTCTTCACAGTTACTTACAGTAGACAATTGACCTCATATTCACACAATTATAGATGCATCATCTTCAGCTGACACCACCGTTCTTAAAGAAATGAGCTGTTTTCCTTCTATACTGAAAATTAAGCAAATGTTTGTTCCTGGAGCAAAATAGATTTTTTTCTTTCCCCTTAAGCATGTAAATCATTGTGGACTGATTAAATTATTTTCTTTTAAATATACTATTTTTATCTCCCTCTTCTCTTAGCCCACATTCTCTATATGTAATTAAATGGAATGAAGCTGTATTTGTTCTGTCCTCTCAACAGATTTACTCCCACATTGTTTTATATATTTGTAATTTCATATAGCCGACATTACTCATTTTGCATGTAATGTTTAAACTAATAGTCTTAGAAAAGTTGTGGTAATGACAAGTAAGTGTGCTTGATTGTGTATGAAACTATACTTGAGGTTTGCCATATTCTTCAAAATGACAACAGAACATTTTTAACACAGACATGGTAGTCTTTTATGCAAGTTTTCTAAACTTTTTTTAAAAAAATCATTTTTGTACGCAGAAAAATAACTACTGTATGTACAGAAACTTGATGTAAGCAAACAGACACCCAAGTTTGAAAGAAAATTTTATTGTAAAATATACATGAGAAAGATACTTTGTGGTTCGGCTCTTTGCGTTATGCAAAGCAGCAATGCACTGACACAATATGTGGACCAGACCATCCATCATAGTCTATGTGATTATAGCCTATTTATAGCATACAATCTGTAGAGCATCCTCGAATTTTGGTTTACATGGATGCTTTTCCATTGATTGGTTGAGAATAGGACACGGGTTCATTAGGTTTCATGTTTGGCCAAACCGTGCCTTGACACAATTTTCATCTTTGTGTTGCATGGTGATGTGAACTTGGGCATCAACTTCAGTGAAACCCTAAAATTTGAACTAGTTACGGCCTCATGATCGTAATTCTGAAATCTGTTGATCTGGTTCATTTGCGAGCTTTGGAGTATACCATTGTAGTTCAGTGGTCAGAAACATGAGCAGAAATTTCTCAGGATGAGTAAGAAGGATAAAATATTGAAGAAATCACAGGAGGGAATGTCGGTGCATTGTTTTTATGAAGAGAGTGATGTTGGAAAGTACACCATCTATGACAAAGAAGCAAAGTGGTATAGCTTCTGTTTCGATAACAGCTACAAATTATATTTCAACACACGTAATTTTCAATTTTTTTTTTTTTTTTTACAAATTTGTATTTTTTAATCAGAGAAGAAAATATATTATGATTTAAGTAAATCAAATTTATTTTTGATTTTGCATTTTAATGTGTTTCAGTTAGGGTTTACTTTATTTGCATACTACATTTTTTACTTTGTGGTATTTTAAGTATTATGTCTTCTCTGTTTTACAGTTACTTATATACACTATATGCATTATTTCTGTTATTCCAAAATTCAGAACGGGCCAGATCCTGAACAAACCAAATTTCTGAACTTTGGCTGTACTATACAAGTACTGCACTCTTTGGGCACAAATGGTTGTCTTATGGCCTTTCTTGAACTGGAAATCACCCTGTTAGCAAATTATGAAATGCCTACTAACATCCCATAGTGTAACTATGCACTTTATTTTAGCGTTCATTGTTTCTGTGAACCTCATGTTGAAGGCATGGTTGTCCACAGTCTGAGTTGAACCTGTTATAGCTTACAATCATGTGCTTATGTGACTTAAGTATTCACCGAGTTTCTGGGAGTTTTCTCTGCTTACATCAAGTCTTTAAGTGTTTTAGAAAACTAAACAGTTGTCAGTAGTATTGTGAAACTGTATTTCAAGGCTTTATAAAGTCATTGGTTCTTTTATTTATTTATTTATTTTATGCAGGCAAAAAAGAAAAAATGGGATACAATTAGAAAGTAAAGACCCAAGGAAGTTGCACAAGGTGAGTTACATTAAGGCTCATCTTAAAGATTTTTACAATTGGATGTCAGAAAATGGTATTGTAATATGTTCTTGAAATGTTTTTACCATACCATGTAATGGCAGCAAAGAGTATAAATATTGAAAGAAAAGGAAAACCACCATTTTTTTTTTTTCTGACACGAGGGCTGTATACAAGTCTGAAAACCATCTTCTTATCTGCACTGGCTGGACACTTTATAAAGACCTGTACTTAATAACAATTTGGGCCACCTTTTGCCTGAAAAGCATTCAAAACATGGCATAGAATCCACAAGGTGTTGGAAGGTTTTCTGAGATATTTTGCCATTCACCATTCATTCATTAGTCTTGTTCAAGTTGGCCAGGATAAATCACCCAAAAGTAGCCAAGCACTGATGAGTCATTTAATCACCAATTCTGTTTATACTATAGTTAGTACATGTAGAAGGATGCTGATCCACATTATCACTTCTCTAGATATTGCTTTGTTTTCCTGTGAAGGTGACTTTACAAGTAAAAGTATTAGTGTGAATCATGCACATTACTTAGTTTTTATTTTTTTTTGATATATGATGGAATCCAACAGTGAATCCTTCCTTTCTGGTGTTGTTGAGGTTTTTAGTATTCATGCCTTGGATTTCTCATCATTTAGCTGGTCAGACAGCATTGGAGAAATATTGAAAATTGCATCAGTGGAGAGTAACAACAATGGCAAGGATAGCATGGTCATCAAGTGGAGTTCAAGCCACCTGCAGCCAATCAATATACCAGTATTTTTGTAGTTCGTTGGCTTGAAGATTGATAACCCCACCACATGGCTGAGAAGTCCAACCACTACTATGCCACACACCCAGAGGAAGGCAGGCAGACCTGACAACACTTGGACAGACACCACCAGGGAGTTGATGAAAGCATCTGGAACAGTAAACATAGCTATAATTCTGTTCTGTCCACTGAGAATTATTGGAGTGAAGATGACGGTTAGTATTGAAAGTAATGACAGTAAGGAGATTCAAGAGCTTGAATTAGTATTGGCACCTCTGTAACAACAATCAGGTGATTATACTTTACATTTTTTTAACTTTTTGCACTATAAATTAAATATTTCCTTTTTAATTGTGTTACTGAACTCTGTGCTGTCAGTGGTGCTAATTGGGTTATTCCATGACCTTTTAATACAGGAAGGTGTATTTTGTGCAGCCAAGTTGGAAATTGTCTGAATGTTTGCGCATATTAAGTATTGCATTTCCTGAATTGGAAAGGCTTAATGTTGTACGCAATGTGCAGAGCAAGGTAGGCAAAGGATTGTGTTTGCCATGGGAGATGCCTGAAATATGTACAATTCCTCAGATCATGAATGCACATTGTGAACATCGTGGATGGGAACAGTGTTGTCTTGGAAGTAGCTGTTCTCATGGTACACATGAAGGATTACTGGTTATACTTGATTCTAAGTGATGCTGAGGTAAGCTTTAGTTTTCATTCTGCATTCTAAAGGAATCAATGGGCTCAGGTTGTGCCAGCAAAACATGTCTCAAACCATGCCTCCACCACCAGGGGCCTGGACAGTTGGGACTATACGAGAGGGGTTGAGTGATTGATGTGGCTTTCACTAAATCTGTCTTCTCCCATCTTTGGAATAAAAAGGTGAAAACATGACTTATCAGACCACATGACTTTTTTCCAGGTCTCTTAGTCTGATGCCTGCAATCCTTACACCACACAAGGATGGTTTATACAATGGTTTCCTACTGTCATAGTCTATTTGTTGCAATATTTTTCACAAGGTACGGCTAGAGATGGGTGTGGATTTCCCTGTATTGAATGTCTCTTAGTTGATCTATCTTTCTGTCACTGTGTTTGTGGCCACAACTTCCCTTCACAGCAGATATTTTCATCACCTTTTGCCATTGTTGATAAACTTGAATGACTGGTGTCTTAGAGCAGCTGGTATCAACTAGACATGCATCCACCATCATGCTTCTTTTGAATGTTTCTCTGTCTCTGCCTTTCCCAATATTTGTCGCATCATGTGGTCAGCCTAATTTGAATCTTTAGTTCAGATCAGGCCCAAGTCTGAAGGGTAATAAGTCCTAATAAAATGGCCAGCCAGTGTCTGTCTATAACACAAGTGCTTACTAAAAGTAACAATTTATTCCAAGTAAAATATTTCATGTTAAAAAGTGCATATCAGTTTATTTTATTAAAGAGTAATGTTTCTGGGTTTTTTGCTGTTTTGTTTTTTTTTTTTAATTTTCAGAATAAAGCAAAAATTTCAAAGGCAATGAGACGTGTTGAAAAAACTAAAATAAAAGGAGTAAGAAAAAAGGAAAGGGCTGCTGTGAATGTGGGCATCAGCAGCATTCGACAAAGTCTGCGGCTGAAAGAAAAGCGAAATAGTATAAACAACAAGCAGAAGACATCTTCGAGAGACATAGGTAAAGTCGGCAAGAGAAAACTAACAACAACAAGATCAAGGCTGATGAACAGTGCTAAGAAGATGAAGCCCAAGTCCAATAAGATGGCAGGTGAGCTAGCTTCATAATTGTTGTTTACTGCAAAATGTGCAAACAGGTGTGTAGAGGTGGTATGATTTAACAAGGTTGTTGGACCTGAATGCTATTGGCTGTTTCATATCAATGGTGTGCAGCAAGGAATTCTCTGTAGAATATGGATGTGCCAGTTAATTGGTAGGCTGACTATTAGGCTTCATAACAGGAAATGAAAACTTACGTTATTTAATTCAGAAAGAACTGAAACATTGCTTCTCTTTGTTTTCCATATTACACCAAATTTGATCAACAAATGATTTTACCCACATAACACAAATTGGAGAGTGGGGCCAAACATGGTAAATCATGTAGGAATTCAATCACTTCACACACACACACATGCACATATGGTCTACGCATGCATATAGCACAATTTTTTGTTGGGGGTGAGAAATTTCTCCCTTAACTCCCCTTCCCTTCCCTTTCCCTAACCCAGGATCAATGCTACTGCACACAACTAGATGAAGGTCAAAGCATAAAAGTAGTATTGGTCTGAAAATTCAAAATTAAACAAATTTATTTCTTCTAAAGGTCATCAAAAATATTATGAAAATTTCCTACTTGAAATTAAAAGCTCAAAGATTTCTACACTAAATTAATCAACATAGCCATTTCTAAATTCAGATTATTATGTAACTATGTGAAGATTGGTCTACAAACAGATTTAAAATTGAAAACAATTATGAAAGTTTGTCAAAAGTATAACTTATTTAAAATCAAAAAGCTTTTAACTTATAATGCAGAAACATCAACACTTTACTACATTGTGGATTTAGTTTCTTGTTGGTTCATATGTGTCCATTACTGCTAAAAAGTCGTTCACTCTCTATGGAAGATGCAAATGCATCTGTGCCAGCTTTTCCATAATTTTGAAGTGGAAAGTATTCCTTGATCCCTTTCTCTATGACAGTTATATTTTTTTTTGTTTGTTTGTTTTACTCTTTAACGATCTGCTGTTTGCTTTCCTGTAGAAGAAGCAGCAGCTTGATCACTGAGCTTGTTATTCTTATTAAAGAACAATTACTTGAATTAGCAATTCCTGGGATCAGTCAACACAGATCATATTACTAAAAATGATTAATTAGACAAGGAAAAAAACATTGGAGAGGTTTTCTATACAGTATAATATTGAAAATATGGCATCATTGGAATCAAGCAAGTGCTGGATTTGTGATTTTTGTTCAGTTTTCGGAACACTATGGCGACAGACCGGTCAAACGCTATTGTAACCTAAACAGTGTTTTGTATGCCTAATGCAAGTTTTAAATGTTATTGTTTGTTTGTAATATATGTAAATATTTTGTCTAGTACTTACCCAAAATTCTTTCTGTTTCTGCTCCAAAAGTACAGTAAACATAGAACAGAGGGGGCATCAGGTACAGCTGAGGTTGACACAGGATGCATATCTTTTGCTTCTTTTATGGTAGGAATTTGTGTTTCTGTGCAAGAAAGGTCATTAAAGATAAGTTCTAGCTTGCTACTGCCTTGTTATGGTAATGGACTGGAGTTGGAGGTGCACTTTGTGGATCTTTAAAATGCTTTAAAGACCTGTTAAACAGTTCTTGAAGAGGTGCTTCCTTTAAAAAGTTTGGGTCTTTCTTTGATGAATGCATACATTATTTCTTACAGGGTTATTAAATTCATCTGTTCCATGAACCTCGTAGCCTTATCTAATGCTGCTATTGCACATTCAAAGCTAATCATCTCTGATTCTTCACTCTCATTGTCATCTTTCTCTTCTGTTGGGTTTGTAACTGCACTGACATCTCTGGGCATCAGAGATGCATCATTGTCACAAGTCATCCATTCCACTATGTTGTCTTCAGTAAAATTCTTGGTAGCTTCACTATTCACACCCTTTGCATATCATAACAATTCTGTGCTTTATTCTTTTTATTTGGTATTCAAAAGTCTTCAAAGTTTTCGGCATTCTCAGGATCATTGAACCTTGAACTTGTCCATAACTTATGTCATGCATTTTTCAGTGTTGACTATGTCACTGACTGCCATGCTCATGCAACTAAATGCAATTCTTGATGTTGAACTCTTCTGTATGTGTTGAGTGTATCACCAGATGAGTTGGAGTTCACTGCATGTTGCATGAATTCACTCTTGTAATTGCACTTCATACTTTAAATTATTCTTTGGTTTATGGGCTGGATAAGTAAAGTGTAAATGGGGGAAGAAATGTTGCAAAAACATTTCTAGACACCAACACATGGGCACCAGAGTGTGCTGAACAGTTATCCTTGAAAAGAACAATCTTGATAACTTTTGGCAGCCAAATCTTATGACAAAATGATTTTCAAACCACTCATTGGTCAGTGGCTTAGTGATCTAGGCTTGTTTATTACTTCTGTAAATTATGGGCAACAACTGAACTCCTTTTAGGGCACAAGAATGAGCACTCTTGCCTAGAACCAACAAGTCAAATTTGTGTGCCAGCAATGTCGACACACACAAGCACAGCCACCCACTCCTTACTTTCCCCAACTCGAGACTGAATGCTTAATAGGTGTAACAAGCACACTTCTCTGAAAACAATGCCAGAAAAGTCCAGTCTCATCCATGGTGTAAATTTGCTCAGGAGTAAGATTTCCATCTTTTACTAACTTAGAAAACTTGTGAACTTACTTTTCTGCTGTCTCTTTGTTTGCCAAGAGTTTTTAAGGTATCAAATGCCATGATTCTTAAATTTATGCAACCCTCCAATTGTAAACTCACAGGGTTCAGGAATTTGTAATTCCTCATGAAATTGTTTGGACCTTTTGACACAAAAGTGGTCCAGCAATAGGTACATCTTCACTGTGTCATTGCTTAAACCATTTGCACACAAATTTATCAAGCTCATTTAATCTCATGCAATTGATTTTCTCTTTGCCCTTATTACTTTCTCTGTAAAATTGTAAGTTTTTTATGCTGCTGCTTTATATCACACAATTGAGGTACAAACATCGAAAGATGATGCATGTATGCACCCTTATCTAATTTTTGTAATATTTACACTTTCTCAACTTTGGTAAGTGCAGTATGCTTCCTCTTTGCAATACTAGCTGCAGCACTGTCAATCAGAAGTATTTTCAATGCCATTATAGTGATAGAATTTATGAAAAAAATTGCAAAATTAACCACGAAAAATGTACAGTCTTACCACAACACGTTCAACCAACAAGAACAATATCCGAGGAGTGGAAAGAATGCGTGGGTTACAGCAGCAAACTAAATGCAGCAGCCACCTTGGAAACTTGTGATGAGAATTTTGAATTCATTGGGTCCCAGATTTTGGTGTTTCTTAGTTTATGGGTGCTTGAAATTTCATTGTTATACTGTCATGAAAATCCAACTTTAATGTTGATTATATTGGAATCTGCAAAACAAAGTTTTAGATATGTTTTTGTTAAAAAAAATTTTGTGGATGTATATATAATTTTGCATATTACAAGAGAAAATTTTTGGGAGTTTTAACTGTTTTAGATGCTGCTGTAATAATGTTTTCTTTATCATGTAATTGATATGTGTGTATTAAGAGGGAAAATTAATAGGAGGTCTCTCTCTGACAAAGAAAATTTGTTTTTAGATGGTAGCTTCAAATTACAATGTTTGCTGTTTTGTATGCACAAAGCTGACCAAAGGCAAGGAAATTTTAGTAAGCATGTGAAGTGCATCTTTTGAACACAGGCTGGGTGAGAACCTATCAGAAGTGAATTTTGTATCGTGTCCATACCTAGGTAAAACAATGAGAGACTCCAACTTCATCAGAGGACTGAACCCATAATGCCACCATGGCAAATGGGCACATTACAGTAATCCATTGCTCCTAAATTACAGATTTGACAAGATAAATTTTAATTTGAATTTGAATTTTGAGTGTTCTGAGATTATTTTCTTATTTCTTGTTCTTATATAATACCCCATTTTGCTGATGTACAGAGTGATCATGATGACCGATCGCCCTCTGATTATGATGGTGCTTGCATTTTTTGTCCCGTGGATGGTTGACTATCAACAACCAATTTTATGCAACATGGTACAGATTTTTTATACTACTTTTGATACTGATAAGTTACATTATCTAAAATAGAGAACACTTTCTACAAACCTGCATCTGTTGTTATTTTGGTAAAAGAATGCCCAGCATAAGTAGATAAATTGATCAAGAAAGCTGCAGGTAAAAGAATAAGTTAAATGTTTAAAGAATTCTTAAGAGTTCTGCCCCTTTAAGAGAATTTTAATAAGAGTAAAAAGATTGTTTTTCTTGTCTGCACAGGGCAAGAGCTGGCACCTATTTTTCTGAAGAAATCAGCAGGCAGAAAATCCTCTACCCACAAAATCAAGCAGCCACAGGTGGATCTTGATGTGCTTAAACTACGTCGCGCATTTCTAATGAGTGGTTTGCCAGATGAGGTGAAGCGTCAGTTGGCAGTGTCCACTGACATTTCTCTCTGCAGTGATTATCTTGTTTTCCCTACTGTGAGCCATGTCCAAGGAAGTGAAAAGCCAACTGATGGCTCACTTGACGTTTGGAACTTACCAGAAGTGACGTTGAACTTTAAAAATATAGAACCAGCTACTCCTGTAGTTCCAGTGTGGCGACAAGCAGATACTTTGACAAGCTGTAAGGAGGTGCTTGCTGAAAAAGCTGTAAACCAGGTTAGCATCCAGATATTTTATTAACCCGTTCTGTACCATATTCCCAACCATGATGTGCATATTCTCTCTCTCTCGAAAATTTTTGTCATGTTGGAAATAGTAAGACAAGACCTGATATCATAAGTCTACCTAAAGCTGAAAACTATTTTGACATTGATGACCTCATTTTTAAAAAAAAAGTTTTTTAGTGATAATGACTATCACTGAAATGTACTAAGATTTTTTATATGATCAAACAGAAGAAGAAACCCTGCTTTGAATTGAGATTTATATTTTTAATAGACCATTTAAACATGGCTTTCATAGATGATAGATTTTAGTTAGTGTTAAAAGAGTAACTAATAAATAAAGATATCTACTGAGGGAATGTTTTTTCTCTTTTTTTTGTTTCTTCCAGAACTTTCGTGGCCATTGTGAGCTTTCACAACAGACAATACAGTTGTTGTTGCAAGAAATATCTGAGGAGAATCCTTCCTACCCTGTACAGCAAATGTACAAGTCACTGGTTGCCAGGAAACAGGAAGCAAGACAAGAGTTTGCTGCTGGTAGGTTTACATCCTTGATTCTTAGAAATATATTATTTTAAACACTTTATTCTTTGTAGTAAAAAGAGTTGACAGGTTTTCTACTTATATATATACTTGTCACAGCAGTCATTTCCAGAGGTACCAGAAGTCATTTGTTGAACGTATATAAAGTCTTGATCTTTCCAAACCAACTATTAGAAGCATTTAAAATGAATTAACAGTACAATATTTAACAATCTTGCAGAGATTCCATGCATTCATTATTTCATTACTAAAAATTCATTTACAAATATTCAGCCTGCTGTGATGTTGATAAATGTTTGGCTCTGTAGTCTGGGAGCCGGAAATCAAAATTAAGTTTTATTTACATGTTCCTTATGTATGAAATTTTAAGTGTCTCAGTTAAATCTTTAATTCATGAGATGCCAGATTTGGCACTGGAGCAGTTTCACTAGTTTTTGCAATATTCCAGTGTGAATAAGCACCAAAAACATATTTGTGAATTTAGGCGATTGACTTCTCCCTTCATCCTGTCTGAAATAATTGATTTATGGCACTGAAAAATTGTATATGTTTTAGTTAAATGTTACTAAAAGCTAGGCCAGGAAGAGAGAAGAATGGAGATGATGATGATGCTAGAAGGTTCCTGATATTGGATGATTTGGCATGAAATGACTCGGACACTTTTTTTACTGTTGTCAGGGAAACTGGATTTTCTTTCATGTTATTCATCTGAGCTATAATTTCTGGGACTTTAAGTCTTCTATTTAATTTGCTCAACAAAGTAATATATTTGTTTTCTGCTTTATATGTTACTCTTCTCCTGTGTATTTTTTTAAAATCTGTGTTGAAGCGTGTAGTAAATGTCTTTGTTGGATATTCCATGTTTCTTGGATATCCCTTTCTGTCAGGTCTTCTTAAAGAACAAGTAGCAGATCATGTTTCAAGATTAATTTACTTTTGGTCTTCCTGACAACAAAATATTTCAATAATTATAGCCTTTAACAGTTGACTGCTGTGAGGTTTAGAAACATTTTCTATTTATATTGTTCAGTGACATGTGGCATCATCTTTTTGGTCTATTTCTCATCCAATGAAATTACATCACATGGATGGGAGTATGTTCTGGAAACTTCCAGGCTACTTTTAATATGTCATTGTTTTAAAGCAAAAGGGGGAGGGGGAGATCTTGATGAAACAGGATTTTAAGTCAAATTTTTTAGGTGCATGTATTTTATTGCATTTAAGTATTGAATTCTCTACATTCACTGTTATGGCAATAAATAAATTAGGTATACTTGTCTTTTTTAAAATAAATGTTTTCATATTTGTGTTTGCTTTGAAAAGTTTGGCAGTAGAGTGTGTGTGTGAATATATATTTTTTAAACTAAAAGTACATGTATCAAGAAATCAGCCCATTGATGGCATAGCTGAAAAACCTGTGGATGTTGAAATAATAGAGGAGAGTGTGAAGAGAAACCTAAAGATTAAGAGAAAGAGCAGAAAGAAGGAATCAGCAATCTCCAAGAAATCAACTTTACATGTAAGCAGCAGCAAAGATGAACAGAAAGAAGCATTTAAGCAGGAAAAAGTGCAAGGTAGACTTCTTTATTTGTATATTTTTTTATATTTTCAGGATTTTTTTTTGTATTAATATAGATGCAAAGAGTACAAATCTCAAGTGTGCATGCAGTAATACAGTAGAATTGTAGTATACAAAGTGGTTGGCATTGTGAGTGAACCAGGGAAGTTTTGTCATAGAGCTAAGGTTTTGTCTCTTATATTTACAAGGCAGGCAAGTGACTCAAGTGAATAGCACAAATCCTTACGTATTAGTGCCTTACACAATTTGACTGATAAGAGGATATTAAAAATGAGTCACTCAAACACCTTGAAAATATTGAAAGTTTTTGTTTTTTTTTTTAACCTATGATAAATCATTTACTGATGGTAGCATGTTTCGTCATTTATAGTTGAGCAAAAATGTTCTTTATAAAACATTTACAGGAAGTCATTATTTCCTTGTTTGCTGTTAACATTCTACAATTTTGAATACTGAGGGATCATCAACTATAGATATTTCTGTTTAAACAATACTGAACTGGTTTTTATATTGTGTTAATTTGGGGTTCAACTTTTGCATGTTTGTGAAGGTGTATGTAGATAAATTATAATAATCATTTTGTAACGGAGTTTTGGCATACATTGTGCAAAACCTACCTTTTAAATCATAAAACGGATATTTGTTTCAGGGTTCTGAGTGAAGCGGGGATAGAAAAGTTTTTCGTGCCATTTTGCTTCACGAGTTCAAACCAGGCCACAAAGCGAGCGAGGCAACTCGTGACATTAAGCAAGCATGGGTCGAGGACACAGCAGATGAATGCACAGTACTACGATGGTTTGCAAAGTTTCAATCAGGAGATGTGAGCCTCAAAGAGTGATGACAACTGTCTGAAAGCCTCAGTTGAAGCCAATCCAAGAAACAGTGTGAGAAATTGCTGGACAGCTTGATGTAAGCATTGCAACTGCTTCCCAGCATCTTGATGCAATTGGCAAAGTGAAAAGGCTTGACAAAGGGGTACCTCACGAGTTGAATGAACAACAAAATCATCAATTGGAGATCTGCTCTTCGCTATTCATAAGAAACAAAAACAACCCATTTCTTGACCAAATCATTACGTGATGGATCCTTTACGACAATTGCAAACGATCAGCACAGTGGCTCGACAGAGACAAGGCACCTAACCACATTCCAAAGCTCAGGCTCCACCCAAAGAAGGTCATCGTCACTGTCTGGTGGACTGAAACTGGTGCCGTCCGCTATAACTTCTTGCAACCTGGCGAAACCATCATAGCTGAAAGGTACTGTTGTGAATAAAACATTGATCAGAAACTCTCCCAACGACAGCTGGCATTGGTGAATCGAAGAAGCCCATTTCTGCTCCACGACAACGCTCATCCTCATGTTGCAAAAGTGACTCTTCAGAAACTGAACAGGTTGGGGTACGAAGTTCTTCCTCACCCTGCCTATTCACCAGACCTTTCTCCAACAGATTACCACCTTTTCAAACACCTCGACAGCTTCCTCCGTATGAAATCCTTCTCCAACCAAGCAGCAATTGAAGCTGCCTTCTAACAGTTAACAACTCCAGAAATCCAGATTTTTTTCAAAATGGTATAAATGCACTTGTAACTCATTGGCAGAACTGTATTGATTGTAATGAACTTTCTTTGATTAATTAGCTTCACGTTCAGCAATTATATGAAGTCTCATTATTGCAGTAAAAAAACCGATAAAACTTTTGTAACAACCTAATACATGACAGAATCAGTTCAGATATGCTGCTAGATTTTTTGGTCTGTTTGGCATTGAATCATCAAGATTTTGTATCATGGTGTGATCAGTTTCATTCTTATTGGCAAGATATGGGTGGGTTGCTTTCAGCTGATGATCCAGATGTTCAACTGGGTTTATACCAAAGCTTTTGGGTATCCAGAGACCAGATTGTGGTCACACAAGAGATGTGGTATTTATTATAGCAAAACTACCTAAAGAATATGGGCATCAAATTTCAGTATTTTTTTTTTTTTTTTTGGTACAATGATAGATGTTTTTAAAATGTCAGTGTACTTGGCAGAATTGAGACAACTTTCAACAAACACTAACTGTTTCTTTCACTATGCTAGATTGCATCTCATACCATGACTGGGGGCTGAAAACAATAGGTAGAAGGTATTCCTTAAAGCAAGATGTAACTTCCAGATGTGAATTGATTAAATCTTGATTCATTTGTGAAGAGTACACATCATCAATTCTAAAGGGTTTGCCAGATGTTTTCTAACTAAACCTTTTAAAGTATTTTATTCCTATTACAGACAATGGGTTTCCTACATGTTACTCACAGTCTGTAGTCAAGTCAGTGGAGATGACATTGCACCGTTTTGCTCTCTCTCTCTCTTTTTGCATGGGTTATTCCAGTGAGAAAATTGTGATGATAAACGTGGAAATGTGTCAAGTAATAGCACATTTGCGTCATTGTATCACTGTTAAATATATAGGTCGCTTTGCTACATCAATGCAATTTGCTTCAGTGGACTTTGTGGTCTCAGATTCACAAGAAATTTTAAGATCTTTGATAATCTGCTATTTAACTCTAATCACATAGTGAACAGTATATAGCACAGCCTTATCTGTTCTCAGCAAGGGGAAAGTATACACTAGTTATCTGCCCACTTTGACATCCATTTTAGGCCACTATAAATGAATAAAATATTGGCAGCCATAATTGTGGACTCATCAATAAAATTAATTTATTAGTGCTTAGAGTTACATGTTTACACAAACATGTAAAATAAGCTTAAACTTTAGCTGTGCAAGACTTTTATAAAAATCTCCTTTATGTTTCAGGGATCATTTTATTGTTGAGTTGAATTATTCTATAATTTTATGGTTATTTCCTCTTTAATCTGTTTAAAGGGTGTGACCTGCTGTGGACAGAGAAATACCAGCCTCGTCATTCTATGGAAGTTTTAGGGAACTGTGGCAGTGTGAAAAAGCTGAAGTCTTGGCTCCTTGAGTGGAAGAACAGAACTGACAAGGAAGCAAGAAAAATGAAGTTGCTACTACAGCAGGCAAAAAAATCCAAGTGCAGTGGTAAGTGGTTTCAATTTCTTCGTGTAAAATATCCACGAATTCCAATGACTAGTGTGTTCAGCAGACTAGCCAGTTACTTTGCTTGTCATCAGTGTGAGTTGCCTTTTATTTATTCTCTTGAGTACATCTGTTAATTAACACATTTGATTTGTTGCTTAGAAACTATTTGTGTTTTGTTATTTGTTTTAAACTCTTGTACATTTAGACAGACTGACTGTGTGATATGTTTATGTAGCCTTTTTTATTTATGCAATGGTATTTGCAAGCAGTATGAACTGTCTTTTGTTTTTAACCTTCTGTATACCATCTTGGGTGCATTTTCACCCCACTAATCTTCAAATCCATGTGTTTTGTATTTGGAGTTTGTGGACTAAATATAAAGTCAGTTCAACAAATTCTATGCTTTTAGGCTGGGTCAGGTGGCTAAGGGAGGTAAAAACTGACTGCCAGACAACACCCTGCCAATTGTTGATAGGTTCACAGTACCACTGATTTTAATATTAAGCCCTCAGTTACAACCAGTCAATTATTTTATTGAAAAGCTCACTGGATAATTTTTCAAACTCTTGTTTATTTTTTTCTTTTGTTCCTGTGTATAATATTCAACATTTGTTTTCAGGTGAATTGTTTGCACAAGCATAACTGAAGGATAATGGAAAAATCAGAACAAATTAGCTAAAACTAGCTGTTATAATGTTTTCATCCATGAATGCTAGCTTAGGTCTTTAAATTTTTTATTTGTCTTTTTAGCCAAATAAGAGAAAAAAGAATTAAATATATATGTAATTTATCATCTGTAAAGCCTGATGATGTTCAGTAATGATCCATCATGTGCTGGATATTTCAAACTTTGCTGCACTTTCTTTGAAGATGACAGTGACAAGTGGTGGATGGATGGTAGCAATGATTTTGCTCTATCTGAGAACAGTGAAAATGAAGATGACCAGCTTTGTAACACCACATTGATTTCTGGACCTCATGGAGTTGGTAAAACTGCAACAGTGTATGCACTAGCCCAGGAGCTTGGTTATCAGGTAAGATGTCTTGCTTTTAAAAGTATTTCTTGTTAATACTCACTTTTAGTTTTGGGCCCGTAAGGCTGTGTACCAATTGCAGTACTCAAATCTGTATTACTTACCACAGATTGAGTCAGTCAACAAACTGCTACAAATCATCCAGTATTAAAACCTGCTTCACACTCAACTCAAGCAAAAGTGTCTATAGGATCCACTCTAGAGATTTTATTTAGAGGATGTTGTGCCTTTCTTTTTTTTCTACTTTCTGATTGCATGATATGCCTCATTTGTTTTCTTGCTATTTTATTTTGTTTTAATAAAAGTAAATCTTTCCATAAGTTTTACATAGCAAATTGAACTGTATACACACAACTGACGCCCAGCATATTTGCCTTAACATCACTCAGGATTGTACCATTATGTTTATTGTAACAACTGTGCATTTGGGTGATAGTACTATATTTTACAGCACATTGGTATTTAAAGTACACACTTGTATAGCCTAATCTAGTGTTAGTTGATGCTTGTGAATCAATTGCTACTACACCTAGTATTGAGATTAGTAGACAGACACTGGATATCACTGACTTAGATACTCCCCAAAAAAGGAATACTTCATGTGGTGCACTAGGCTATTGAGAAACTGTTCATTGTCTCAGGACTAAACCATGATGACGGCGTTGGAAAAGATTGCTCAAGTGTAGGTTCATTAGTTGGTTCTACTTGGGTAATTGGAAAAGTTTGTATTAACCTTCACTTTTTGAAAACACATCACTATTAACTTTCTTTTCTTACTGTTGCTAGTCTGGTTGGCAGATATTTTAAGAATTTACTTGAAAATGGAATTTTTTTGGTCAATGTTTTGTTTTGTTTTATTCCAAACCCCGTATTTCCCTTACTGTAATTTCAGAATTAGAATAAATTTCATTTCAGACTTGTATGTGGACTTGACAATGGGTTGTTTGTTTGTTTTGAGGAAAATCTTCTAATAATGTGTTCCTCTATAAACTACATTCTTCAAATAAGGAGGGAAAAAAAGTTTTTATTTACAGTGGCATCAGTTTTTATCTAAAGTTGTATGTAAACAATATAGGTACAGATGTACAGAATTCTCAACTAACTTCATAACTTTTAAAATTTTTCTCCTAGCAATGATGATGATTTAATTCTATTTATATGGTCTCTATACTTATAGTTTATGAGCCCCAAATGTTGGTTTTTCTGATGACTGGTCAGGTAGACATTAAATCTATAGTTTGTAACCCATGTTTGAGCATTGAGAGAAGAGAAATGTGTGTGTTTATATTGTGGTGCTTTCTGTTGTAGGAACAAAATAAAGGATCGTAGATTTCCAAAACTTTATTACTTTGGTATCTGTAGAAAGTATACAAAAATGAATTTACCTGTTATAATTTGCTTAAATTTCCATTAAATCCAGATTTGTACTTGTATTATTTAGGTTTTTGAAGTGAATGCTTCAATGTGTAGGAATGGGAAACGCATATTAACTCAGCTTCAGGAAGCTACACAGTCTCACCAAGTGTCTAAAGACAAACTGGAACTGGAAAATACATCTGGAAAAACTTTAGGTAACATGTTAAATTTGACATTTCAACCCTGTTTTGTTTATGTTACAAGAATTTGTTTTCCTTGCTTCTAACAACCCATACTGTAGTGATATAATTTATGCAAGACTATTTTTTTCCTGCAGCAACATCTTGCCAAATGCAAATTCCATTTAACAGTCTCTTTGGAAACCAAAGCAGTGAGGCCTCTGATGGTGGCATGGAGACCGCACAAAGAGAAGCACCTATCATAATGCCAGATGTTGACGACGAACATTGCGCAACCAGGAACAGAAAAACTAAAAAAGGTATCTAGATGCTTGTGCTGTGTTGTGCTTGGTGGTTTGTTTGTCTGTCTATCAGGATGTCTTCAATATTTAATGGTAGACTCCTCCATTGTCAGCTGATATCACACGTAAATATTTTGTATGCATGTCTGACTTCACAGAAAAGGCTCGGTGGTTGTTGTTTATACTCTTAAGTAGTTTTTGTTGTGTCATACACCAGTATTTGAAACACAGATAATCTCTCCACATGAGACAGAGCCCCGTTGAGGGGGGAGCACAGTGGTGTGGTTATTTGCTGGAGAGTGTTGCCTATCCCACACCATGACGGGCCTATCACTTTTGACTTTGGCGGGGAAATCCCTATTAGAACTCCTTGTTTTTTAGATGTGGGAGGAAACTCACGCAGCCAGCTGATGAAAAAGAGCAAGAAGAAACAGTGCCAGGAATGTATGCTAAATCAAGCTGACTGCAACTGGGAACTAAAACCATGCCTTGGCAGCCCAGTAAGCTAATCACTGCAACACCCATGGCTTACATTTAGCAAAGTGGTAGAAAAGTCTGGTAGTGTTAATTTTTCTGCTTATATCTTCATAAACTTTTGAAGTCAAGGAAGGTTAACACTTGATCAGTTTGCTCTTATGTTTCTTTTTTTTTTTTATTATTATTATTATAATTTTTTATTAAAATTTACCTGGAATTCCACCTATAAGTTTGTTTTGGTTTTTTCTTTTAAAATTGTTAAATATTTTGAATTTTAATAAACTGGTAAACCTTATTTACAGGTACAGTGATAGAGATATAGAAAGTCAGAGGGGCAGGAAGTTTTTAAGATTTGTATAAAGCTTTCATCTGAAAGGGCACGTCTTGGCTGTCTTCAACAATATTTAAGCTCTTCATTTTTCTAACCCAGTATGGCTATGATTTTCATGTAGAATGCATTGCTACCATGTGTAAAAACAACTAACACTGAAAACACTACCATGTCTGTTCTTTACATATTAATTTATCTTGGCGTAAGAAAATCAATAAGATATTAATGTATTAGTTCTCACTTCCATGTTGTTTTTACTGGTGTAAAAGAATCTGAACATTGTCAAGAAAAGGGGAGATAATTTAGACCAGTGCTTTTCTTTTTTTAGCAAAATTCTCAATATTGTTATTGCCAATAGGATGTGAGAGATAATTGATAATTAATCAGTCTAATAGGCCATTTTAAAAAAATTAATTAATCAGTTGATTATTAGGCTTTGTAACAGCATATGGAAGACTTATTTTAATCAAAGATAACTAGAATGGTGTTCCTTTGTGTTACCATATTACATCAAGTTTTATCAACAAATCAATTTATCCAGATTAACACTAACCTGGTGCATTGATCTGGCCTGAAGTTGGTGGGGGCAGAGAGGATAAATCCCATAGGTATCCATTTAGTCACTGACTTCCCTACACAGTCTGTATACATATACATTTTAGTGAAATTCTTTTTGTTGGTGGTGGCATCTGCCATCTCAAATCTCCCCTGCCTTTGCACATGACTAGGTTAAATGATTATAAAACTGTCAAAACTTTTAGGTTATAATGCAGAAACATCAACACTCCACTACTGTGGATTGATGCAGTTTCTTGTCTCACTATTTCCACCAGTGGTAAAATGCTGTTCCCTTTCTATGGAAAATGAAGATAAACATAAATTCATCTGTGCCAGCTTTTTCAGCCTTTTGAAGTAGAGTATTTTTTTTTCCACTATAAAGGATTTGCATGACTGAGTAGTAGGGGCAAGCTAAGGTATTCTTCAGGCTCTTTGTCAATAACAGTTAAGTTGTTTGTTTCCTGTTTTAGTTCTCGAGGATCTGTGGTTTGCTTTCCTGTAGAAAAACTGACAGCTGATCACTCATCTTGTTAATATTTTAAGAGACAAGTACTTGTATTAGCAATTTCTGATCAATCAACACAATATTAATAAGAATAAATAATTAGCCCCCCCCCAAATAATAATGGGGCTTTCCAATAGAAATCAGACTTTAATGTTATACTGGTTGCTTACATTGGAATGTGCAGAATATCTCAAAACAAAGTTTTGATCTACTTTTGTTAAAAAAAATTTTTGATATATATAACTTTAGATACTGTAAGAGAAAATTCTATTAATAATAATGCTTCAATATAGACACTCCATGCAATCATCTCTGATTTCAAACATCTTTTAAATATTTTTCAATTTATTTATCCTTTTTTTTCTTCCATCAAAACAATATACATAACCAGGACGTTGCAGTATATCACAAGTTTTCAAAGTTTACATGAACTGAACAGTTATTCAGGGTGTTTTTACTTTTTAGTTTTTATAAGAGAATAAATTTTATAGGATCAGTCAAAAATTTTATTTTGAATTTTACTAATTGTAAAATTAATCAGTAATTATTCACTTTCATAATCAGCACATTCCTAACTTCCGGTTACTGTTAGTTTCCGTACAGTTGTATAACTACAAATGGAGAGTTATATTTTTCTGTATGAAAGAATTAAATCTCATGTTTCCTTTTTACAAATATGCTGTTTTTCTCATGGATTTTGCAGGTGCTTTACAAAATTTAAAGAAGAAAGCTACCAAACGCTCCTTTCCAATTACTTTGTTTGGAAGATTAGGCCATAGTCCGAGAGAGCAAGCCAATCCTGGTGGGAGTAACTGTGGATCCAAGGGGCTAAATTTGTCCAGCATATCGCTGATCCTTTTTGACGAAGTAATTAACATTTTTTTGGTGATATTCATATTCCCCAGTTAACTTTTTTTTTTTTTTTCAATGTAGTTCATGATCACTAGTATTTAAATGTCTTTATTAAGCAGATAGATTGTTTTGGTTAGCTGGAGAAAATTACCATACGTGGGTAAAAGAAATAAAGGTTGGTGCTACAGGCAGGTACGCTTCTGATCTGACCTGAACTGATCAACGCAACGGCCAATCCATAAAATTTTATTTTCTGCGCTGTAAGTATTACAAGCCATGCTGTCGCAATCTTTCTCTCTTTTTTTTTCTTTAGGTGGATGTTGTTCTGGAGGAAGATAGAGGCTTCTGGGCAGCTATACAACACTTCATGAGCTTGACAAAGCGTCCCATTATTCTTACAGCCACAGATCCAAACTTTTCTTCAAAGTTTGATGGTGATTTTGAGTCACTCAACTTCAGGACACCAGCAACGGTAAGACATCGGGGTCTTCTATTTAAAAAAGCCTTTGGGTTAGAGTTTGTGAGTGATTGTAATGACACTAACCACTACATGATCCTGATGGAGGAAACAACTGATTTAAGAAATAAGAAATGAAAACTTTAATCACTTGCTCACAACATCCTTGTCATTTAACCTCTGATAAATGCATGCATGACAAAGCTGCGTTTTAATACTATTGTTCTATATATGTCAGTCTGATAAGAATTAATATCGGTTGTGATGTTTTTTTTTTTTGGTTAAAAAATTTGAGCAATGAAGCAACATATTTGGCTTTACAGTTAACTCCATCATTCACTCAGCATTTAAATATCTGTGATTGCATGGACACAGCTGTCTGGTTATATAAATTTTACTGTTATGCCTAAATTTTATATTTTGTTAACAGGATGGATAATAAAAAAAATTACTATTAGCATTTTAAATTTGGTGAAAGAATTTTTCTTATTGTTTCACAAATTTTTGTATAACCCTTTTTAATTATACTTTTTCATTTACTTAGATAAGTTTGTTAATATTTTTACACCTTTCTTCATTTTTGGTTTTCATTATTTACTTTCTTTCTTCATTTACTCATATCTCTCTCTCTCTCTCTCTCTGATCCTTATTACAGAGCACTATCAGGAGTCATCTGTGGGTGATAAGTTTAGTGGAAAATGTCCGAATAGATGCTGGAAGTGTTCTTGACCTGGTCAAACTTAACTGCAATGACTTGCGCTCTTGTCTCCTGAACCTTCAGTTCTGGGTGGAGTCTGGTGGTGGAGTACACCAAGAATTTCTACCAATAAGTCGTACCTGTGTCGCTCATGACACAAGAGACCGTGTAGCCTGTTCCAAAGACGACTCATCACAAATGGCTCAGAGCCCCATGGACAATGGCTGCTCTGTAGGAAATGACCTAGTGAAAATGCGGAAAAGAGATCATCCTTCAGAAGTTAGCAGTACACCTCCCAATGGCAAGGAGAAATCTTTTGCTGACCCCTGCGCCACCCATTTTTTCTGTATGGAAAGCTGTTTTGGTCTCTCACCAAGTACGCTGAAGCAGTATAAGGAGGGCATGTCTTGTTTTCAGAAGGTAAATCATCAGAATGTCACCGGTGCAATCATTTCCAATTAATTTTGCTCTTCTTACATGATAATCCCATTAACTTTTGTTTTCTCTGTTGTTATCATGAAAGTTTTGTTTTTTTCCTTGGTTTATCACATTTAATAATAGCATCTGAGTTGGACTATGACCAGTAGAGCCCTTCCATAACCAAACCTGTAATTACCTGTCTTAGTGGTGAATATTCAGAAATAAGAGCTTGTTAGAAAAATCCTGGCCTCTCAGTGTTTGGATTCATAAAGTTGGCTCATGTATTACATATCAAAGGGAAATGCTTAGCTTTTGTGAATTATTCAGGAAATGCTTGTTAATTTTCTGTACGTTGAGTATACTACATGTGAATGTATATACAGACAGCAAACAATTTGTAAGATGCTTTCATGTTTTATTTGCCATCAGTTGAAAAAAAAATCTAGAGAGCTTTTCTCTGAATATTTGTACTGAAAGGCCAAATATCTTAGTTTATTTTCCAATTTGCTTGAAAGATTTCTGTTGGGTTAGAACACCACATGCTTTATCAAGTAAGACTTATCTTTATCTAACATTGATTTACAGAAATTAGCTATGGATTATGCTGATTAATATTTCTGTTTATTTTAGATTCTTTGAGGGCTTGTGCTTCAGAGAATCTTAAAACGGCTTAACATTTTCCCACTCCAAAATAAACTTTAATCAAATAAAATTAGAAATCTGTTTGCTTCTTCAAAATTTTTGAAGGTGGACAGACGATATCTGATATTTATACATCAGCACTAAATTTTACGAATGAATAAGCAGAAATTTTAAAAAAATCTTTGTGATGTGTCACTTCTTAATGAACAAAAGGATAAAGAATGCTAAAAATATAGCAAACAAATACATGCATCATACATTACACAATTGTACTGTATAATGTGTCTCTTTATTGAAAATTATATCTTTTGACAAAATTCAAAATTTACCACATGAACTTGATGATTTTTGAAGCTATACAGTTCTAATTTTCATAAATGAGTGCTCAAAACACTTAGGTAGATTTAGCATTATTTTGAAGATCCATTACCATTTCTAACTTAAAGTGGGAAATTCTTTTTATGGTTTAAATATGTGATTACAGTTGTAGTCAGTGTCTTTAGAATTCAAATACCTTTTTACAAATTACAAATTATTGGGGTTAGTGTATGTAAAATAATCATGTGTAACATTTTTACAAGAAGCTGTTGGAAAAAATATGTGCATAGGCAGTCATAATTTTGGGCTTCACTGGTGAAGTATCCTATATTTCATCACAAATCAGTTTATTAGTGTATATAGCTTAATGCATATAAGCATATGACTGTTAGAAAATCTAAACACATAAGAAAAATGTATATTTTTGAACTTGAACTTTTGTGCACAAATATTTTATCTTTATTATTTTATTAAGTCCACAATTATGGTAGTTATTGTGGTGTTGATGTCTATATAGATGTATAGAGTTTTTTGTTTGTTGTTTTTACAGATTGAAGATGGATGTCCATCTTTTACAGAGGCAGCAAGAGTTCAAAAATGTTGTCAACAATTTGGCATTCATTTGTCTTACCAGCTGCATCATTCTTGTCTGCCCCTTCTGAAATGTACTATTCTTCAAAAAGCAGCCAAGCATCTGCCTGTTGTCAAATCAGAAACAAACTTTGAAGGAGAAGCATTAGAAAGCAAGCCAGTCTTTCAGCCCTTAAAATTCCTTTCAGAGCTAAAAGAGGATGGTGGTTCAACGGGCATTGATATTGGGACTGAAATTAAACAAGTTCGGGAAAGCTGTAGCTTAAAATCCAGGAAGTCTGGTCAGAGTCATCAGCTCCCACTTGAGTTGAAATCTGAGGAAATTACAAAGCGTAGGTCATGCAGTAGTAAGATCCTCTGTTCTATGGCAAGGTTTTATGACAGCTGTTCTGCAAGCGACTCTATGTTGTTGGCAACTCCCTGTAGGTATGCATGTGGTAATTGTTCCTCTTCCTCGTGGTTATGTTATGACTTTAATGGTGATGGAACCTATAGCAGACAGGTGTGTGAAGTTCAGCATGACATTTCAGCAGATGTTGAACTCAGAAGCTTTCTTCAAAGTCAGGAAGAAATAGCTCTGGCACTCAGAGCTGAGGCAGTAGAAGGGTGGCAAGAAGATATCACCATTCCATCAGAAATAAAGGGGACAGAGTTCATAAACAGGACTCCTTGTGACAGAAAGTAAGTTATACATGAGAAAAATAAGTGCATAAATTAAATGTCAGGGCAGCAGCATGGTTTTAAAAAAAAGAAAGGAAGGAAAATAGCAATTTCAAATATTTAGCATTTTACAGTTAAATTGATTATTAGATGTAAGGCATCTCTTTTCCATCTGGTGCTTTGTTTTATTGTTTAATTCTGTATAGGCTAAACCTACTCACTGAAGTAAAGTCTCTCTTGTCCATTAGAGGAAGGAAATCCATGCATAATGAGCTGATTTTAAAGGACAAGAGAAACCAAGACTCTGGCTTGACACTAAGACTATAACAGGATACTCAGGGTCCAAATTGCAGCTGCAACCAAGATTAGCTGGTACACGATGCTGTTACTGACTTTTATTTGATTGCAATCGTAAAATATGTGGAAAGAAAAGAAAACACTTTTCAGCAGTACAGCAGCAATATAAAATCACATTTTTATGAAAATTTAATATGAATGAAATTAAAATTTTTACCAGTCAAATGACTTTCTCTTTTTCATCAGAAATAAAATGGCTGAAGCAAAAGAGACTTGTGTAGCACAAGACCCATTTTGGAAAGATTGGAGTTTCTCATTTTTGCCCTGAAGTTAAATAAATGGTAGCAGTCTACTTTCTCAAGTGTAATTAAGAAAGACCTGATTTAGATTCTCTTTAATTTTTGGTGTTTGGTACAGGTTTTGTTGTACTGCAGTTATTCCCCTTCAATTGATGCTGTTCTAAAAACCAAAATTGTTGTGATGAATGTTCTTATTCTGCCAGTCTGTGGATTGTCTTGATTTTCAGATATTTTATTTGCTTTTTTTTTTCTCACTCTGTAGTAGCATGCGTTTATATTAACCTTTTTTATTTATTTTTTAAATTTTTTGAGTAATAAAATCTTTATGATTTAATGTTGGTTACCTTTGTGCTTGCTGATGTGATCTTTTCCATAGGGTGTAAGAACTAAAGTGTCTCATTGATCAAAGAAGTTAATTTTTGTTGAATCCAAACTGACAGTTAAGAAAAGTAATCAATCAGTTGTACTACAATACAAGGATGCTACATGTAAGAAAAAAAAATTCACCTAATGCAATACATTCAAACCCCAGTTAGCCACATAAGTTGGGACTGCTACTTGTGTGGATAAATAACAATTCACATTACTGCATATTTTTATCCTTGCCAAACTAATTGCAAGTATGCTAATACTTGTAGTTTTAGAAACTTAAACAAATCTGTGAATTATGAATGTAAAACATCACCCTGGCTGTACTTTAGGTTACCTATTTCTTTGTTTTCTTTACAGAATACTGTTTTGATCAGCAGATACCTGACTGCTGGTTGTTAATTTTATTATTTACAAAACACAAATGTAGTTAGGACTATAGACCCACTCCGTGAACAAACTTAGTACCAAAACATCTCAATCTGCCTAAAAAATTAGATCCCTTTAAACATAAATGCGACACTAGGAGGTTGAAACATGAACAATCGAATAAGTAAAAGTGTTTATCTATAAACATTTTTTATATTTTAGGCACAAAAAAAAGAGTGTAATAAGTTTTTGCTGAGATTGCAATCACCAGAATACACTATTTCTATCAACACTAACAAAAAATGCCCATTGCATATACCTGAAAATTATGCTTATATGACTGCAGTGGATTGTAATATATTCCACGATCCAGCTGATTTTTATTTCTTAGTGAAATGTTTCTGACAGTTACCACTCTGCATCTTTCTCATTTTCAAACTAGAGACCTAAGTATTAATAATTCTCTATCGCCCATTTTTACTGGATTGCTGTGAGACTATT
The DNA here is from genome assembly GCA_018389105.1 of Nautilus pompilius. NCBI lineage: Eukaryota > Metazoa > Mollusca > Cephalopoda > Nautilida > Nautilidae > Nautilus > Nautilus pompilius. The sequence goes on along the minus strand of JACATO010001129.1, from coordinate 199,610 downwards.
GGGAAGATGTTGAGGCTATATGCTAAGTTAACAAGGATATTCACATGATATTTACTAGTCACAATTATGCAGAACTTTTAACAGCTCATTAATTAAAACAATTCAAAATAGACAGATTGCCTCATTATTTACAGTACATTATTATTGCCAATGTGAGTAGTTGCTTGTTCTTTTTTTTTGCATAAACTGTAACACTGGTAATTAAACTAATCAGCAGGAACAGCTATGATTTTTGTCAGAATTGTATTATTACTTGCTGCACAAAAATAGGTAGCCCATTCAAGCAATTGTGATATAATATTGTATTATGTGGAACCTATAAAAAATTAAGACAGACCTCATGCTACTGTCTGCGTTGTTTTTTTACTATCCAGTCATTGTTTTTGTATTGATGCTTAAACCTCTCTCTCTATTGCAGACAGTTTGTTAGACAGAAAGCACTGGAAAATATAATGCACAATCTTCCACTACACGTTCAGTGTCAGCGCAGGTCTCTCTATACTGATTATTTGCCTGTCCTCCGAGATATAAGCAGGATGGAGTGGCTACGCCAGAAAGCTAAAATAAAAAGAAGGTAGGAACATTGATTTTATTAATTAGAAGAAAAGGATTAAACATCAACAAAACGAAATGATGAATCCATAGTCATCTTATGGGTTCCTCTGTTGGATGTCAATGAAGAGCTATTGAGGACTATTGCATAATTTTTGAATGAATGCATTTTTTGGTTCTGCTTATACAATACAGACAGAAGTGTGGGATTCTTTAAATGGTCATGGTGAATCATTGAAAGGGAAGTAGGTATTTATCGGGCTAATAGAAGTAGTATTCATTGGTAACAACTGAATTTTGGGCATACAGACTGCTGAAGCAGTTACTGCTTATGCCTGATGTCACCAGGGTGAGGATGGGGAATTTTGAGAGGATAGTTAAGACTTGTTTCATTTTAATGAATCCATACATATGGCTACATGTATCATGGATTGATAATTATGGACTTAAAATAAATTTGTCGATAGGTTAGAAAGAATATTTTGCACAAAAAAAAAAAAAAAAGTCAACATATGGATTACTCTTCTTCTTCTCTACAGAGCCAGAGGAAGTTTATGGTGGAAACCCAGTTGGCTTCCATTGCCATATTTACAAGGTCAGATGGTTAGCCTTTTCAATGGTAACTGGGCGAGGGCTCAGCTACTTCAGTGAGGTGCAGTAGTCAGCTAAGCAGAAAAAATGTAGGGTATATAAGTTTATTTTTCTGCTATGAAGAGCCTCTTAGTACTTTGTGCACTGGCTAACCTTGTCATTATGATGATCTTTTATGTAAGTCCTACCTCATCCAGGCCCCCCCCCCTTGAAGAAGAAGAAGATTTGTTCTTCAAACAGGCTACACACGCACTCTCCTAACTCATTCAACATAAAACTACTCTCTTGTCATTTCGTTGGTCCTAATTTACTTGTGTTTTTGAGTGAAAGGTTACTTCTGGTAACATATCAGTGATGTCTACTTTTCTGGGATTGGATGACAAAGTTACAGTTTGACATTATCTCAGATAAGTGTTGTATGGGTGGTTTTAAAAAAATGAATTTTATTTTTTATTTTATAGCATGTTTATCACCTTTTTAATGTATGTATATAATCTCAGTTATGTGGTCCCTGGTAAAGACAGGCTCTGCAACCTGTTCCTTTTTTTTTTAACTTCCTAATTTCTTTCTACTTCCTGTTGCATGTCTCTCCCTTTGCCCCTTTTATACCTCCCAATTTCATGCTGTCTTGATGATTTCTCACCAAGCTTTTCTTGGATCTTTGTGTTTAGCACATTAGATATACATGTGCACACCTGATTATTGGTTGTATACTTTCATATCCATCTGAAAACAATCTTTTTATTTATTTGTTATTTAAACGTTGCTTTTTTCATTATCTGGCAGGAACCTTGAATATATCTACTAACAATAAAATGAGGGGGGGTTGATGTAGAATTTTCGCCATGCAACCATGCAGAATTACTGCAAGTGTTTTCGTTGTTACTTTCACTCTTCATAACATTTTGACTAAATATTTGCTTTCTTACCCATGTTTGAACACACTCCTTAGTTTGATTTGGAGGCTTTCATTTTATTCATTACATGGATTAAAAGAAAACAAGTTACTTTAAAATGTGAGAAAAACTTGCTAGTTCCAAGTAGTTACAATTGCCAGAAATTGAACCGGGTTGAAGGCAATGTTTGTTTTTTTTTTTCCTTCTCCATACTTGACAGAGCCTGGACCCGACGCGGTTCAGCAGATTCTTCACATCAGCATTCTGTCTTATCCAAGTTGTTGCTTTTGTTAGCTTTGGTTCACTTTCAGTTGGCAGCAAGGAAAAAAGTTTGTTATTTTTGTGAGAATTTATTACTCAAAATTACAGTATATGAGCTAACTAAAAATGCTAAGATCTGATTTAATATAGGTAGTATAACACCAATGAGCCTTAATTCCTACAGAAACCTAATAAGTTTTGAAAGTATAATTATTTTTGTTGTTATGATTATGGCTGAACCAGATTTGTGACCTCATACAAAGTGAAATATTTTTCTCAGAAATGTAAGATTGCATGGTTGGCATCCACTTGTAAGAGTTGGTTTATTATTACTTAATGTATTTTTAAAAATTTCAACGCTAACCAGATGTTTATAATTTTTTTTTTAAACATCTGGTTAACAACCCCTCCCTTTTAAAATTTTTATAGTATTTATTGAATATAACATTCTATTCAGCATAACCTTTGGTAATTTAGACAAAAAACTTGTGAGATGAACACACAAAAAAAAAAAACTCATTAATTGCTGACAACGAAGAAAATGGATAATTTTAAAATAATGTTTTATTTGTCTCTCTCTAAGTTGTATTAGTCCAGTTACATCATCATAAAAGTGCTGGTTAGTAAAGTAATGTAATGTAATCAAGCTAAATTTAAGACTCTGACTGATCTTACTTTTGTTTATGCTTATACCATTTTCTTTTTCTGTTTTAAGGTTTTTCCATTATTTTAACAGCATCAACTTCCCATTAAAGGAATCAACATTAAATGTCCTGGCATCAGACTTCACGTGATAAAGAAACCCACATTCAAGCAGATAGATTCACCGAGAAGTCAAGTTTTTTTTAAAAATTTTTTAAAACTGTTATCCTTCTTCTTCTCCTGAATAAACTGTAGCTCTGTTAACTAATTTTATATCTTATGATTACAACATCCCCATCGGAAGTGAATTATTATTATTTATTATTTTTTAAAAAGCAACAACAACAAACTACACAATTTCTGGTAATTTTGGATGTTTCCTGAACAGAAACCCTTGTCTGTTGCAGCCCAGACAGCAACTTTTCCCTCTTTGCTTGGTATACCATTTATCTGACACACGTGACAGAATTTCAGGGCATTACCCCCTCATAGGTGTCTTGACTACATTCTTGGAAAGTTTCCCCCAGTAATAATCACTTTAAAGTCTTTATGTACAGAATATATCTCATGTTATGCCTTCTGCTTTTATATAAAGTTTAGATTTTGTAGCATTTCATGGTTGGAGATTTAAAAGATGAGTTGAGTACAAAGATGCTTTGCTTGTCATGTCAATCGCTGCCAACTTAATCCAATGAAATGTAGATGGATAGACTGATTTTATTGGCCAACAGTAGTTAACGAGTTCTGCATATTTAATTAGAAGATATGAAATCTATATAGTTATTGTGAAAAATATAATTATTGTAGTTTTAAATCTTAAGTAAACTTTCAAAATAGCATGCTCAAGGAATGTTGCACAAACTTCATGGCAGAGCCAGATGATTTTTATGTCATATAGGTTGTCTCCCTTATGGCAATGATTGTGGTTACAAATTTATATATGTGCAAAAATATTTACTGATGCGTAAAAAGATTTTAATGTGGATATCAAGAACACTTTTTTTATTATTATTATTATTGAACTGATCTTTTTGATTTGACAGAACTTGAACGGCATTTTGCATTGAGGCTTGTATTGCATTATTGGTGCTTCAAAAATGGTGGACTTAGCAACTCGAGTTTTAAACGATTCATTCTCATTAGCAAGCTGCATTTTGGAACAAAAAAGGCTATCAGGTGGATATGTAGATTGAATTTTCAAAAACCCAGTGTGACAATGGTGCTGCTGTGCAATGATGTTTTGAAGATAATTCTGCAGTTTATATGGTTGGTCAGATAGATCAGTTATTTTGAATTTTTGACTAAGTTTGGAAAAAAAGGGCTGGGGTTGCTTTATTTTCTCCTGTTCATTAAACATTAAACACCATAAATGTGCAGGGATTCTAATTTTGGAGAATCATTCATAAAAATTTTAATTAAAAAATATCGTTTGATTGTTGAAGAATTTGACATCTATGAATTCTTTATCATGTGGGTAGTTGTGAATTATCTTCTTATGAATATCCCACTTTGTAAAGTCTGCATACTTCTATCATATAAATACTTGATCATACAATTACCACAGGAGCACGCATTATGTTGATTCAGTGATCTTTCTGAAGGTAGTCATTTTCCATGCACACTGGTGATGACCAAGGAAGGAAATGTTGCATGATTTGTTTCTTTTTGTTAAACTTTGGGCTATAAATACATATTTTTTGGCTTATCTTAACATACAGCTTTGTAAATTTACGGTTCTCACAGATTAGCAAATGAAAAGTTATGCTAGTTTTCTGTTGTACTTTTGGATAAAGCTTACATGAGATAAAAAAAATAAAGTACAAGTGGGATATCTTTGTATGAATTTCCTACAGATGTTTGAAAATGTGTTATGATTTAAATTTGTATATTTTAAAGATTTTTAATATTTTTCTATAAAACAATAGATTTTCTTTAATAATTAAATCTTCTTTTTTAAATTGAGAAAAATATTCATTTAAAATTTTTAATTTGTTTTAATCTGGCAGGTTAGAATTTTTATGGATGTTACTTGCAAAATTCTTGTGTATGTAGAGTCAGGTAGACTGAAAGAGACTCGTATTTAGCTTCTTGGGTGGTGATGGTAGTTATCAGATTTAATTTTAAAAAAACAAACAAACAACGGCCAGGTAAGCGTCATGTATCCATTGTTCTTTAAAAACACCAAACTTGGACTCATTTTTTTAGCCATGTGTCGACCCAAGTTTATATATACAGGTGGTCATTCAGAAGAAACCTGGTTGAAATAGCGTCTGGTCCCCCAGGGTTCTAGTAGAACGAATGGGAAGCGTGTTTCCGAGGAGGAGGTGTTAGGGTGTAGCATATCTGTTTTGTTAAAATTTAAATGACTTGAAACTTCATATGGAAAATAGGTCTTTTTGTGGGGGTGACAGGTGCGGTGTTCATTGGTACTAAAGTAAAACCTACCCTTTTTTGACAGGATATTTACTGAAAGTTTCAGTAAAGTAAAAAAAAAAAAAAAAAATGCTGAATTTAGCTTCTATATTTTATTATTTTTTTGAACCTATGTTATCCAAAGGCTATTACTAAAGTTATTTGAAATGATAAAGAGGTGGGGGGGACCAATAAATCTTTACAACCTGTTGTTTTTGTAGGTTTTGACTGAAGATTAATGTAAACTCATTACCAGCACAGACTCTGTGATGTACACTTGTAACTATACCACTTTGGTATTTGATGAAGCAGAGGCCACTTCTCGACCAATCCCAGATCACGAGTTTTATAAATAAAAGTGATTTCTGTCTGTTTGTTTGTTTGTTTGTTTACCTTTTCATATTTGTTTTGTGACAGGAGAAAGAGGGGGGTTTCTATCAAACATATAGGGCCCCTCATATTTAAAAATTGGGCTAGATTTATTCTATTATGTACAGCTTCTTTTGTGGAACTTGTTTGTATCTGAACTTAAATATAACAAGTACACTATCCTTTAAAAGTGTGAGCACTCTTATTACAACAGTGTTTTTAGTTATAGGGTAAATTATGTCTTAACAGATTTCAACATTTCTTTAAGTTGAAAAACTAATAATTAAATAGATAAGAGAGGCTAATTAACCCTATCTAATTTCAGATGTGCTATCTGATCTGAGCTTAAAACCCATTTCTTGTCAGTTTTGTGTAATTATATCATTTATTATTTAGAGTTTGCATTTGTGATCAGTTTCTTCGACTACTGCATAATTTTTAGCCAGCTTCTTGACAGTCTGTTTATTTTGTAGCTTTATGTCGCCCATCTTCATGGAAGTGGCAGAGTATGATGCAGGAACCCAAATTTTCTGAAAACCCCTCAGTGTTTCAAGTAATAATTAACTAACACAAGCATGTTAAAGAGTAGAAACCATTGATAAAGATGCTAGAATTTAGTGGGTGGGCAGAGGAGCAAAGGAAGCAAACCTTTCCCCTGGCTATGTGAGAAAAAGGTGCACCAGGTGAGTGCTAATTTACTGCAGTGATTTACATCGCCATTTGTATCTGTGAGAATGTCCCTAGCATTAACTGGACAAATTATTAGTATTTATTTAACTTATTATTTTAAAGTTTTATCTGATATGGTGATTCAGCAAGTGGGAATTTATAAATGTACACTGTGCTTATGCTTTCTGAAAAACACTAAGCTGTGAGAGTTTTGACTACTATTTATGGAACCAATCACACCCACCCATGTTCAATCTTCAGCTTTTTGCTAGGTAGTTAAAAAAAAGTAAGAATTTGAATGTTGTACAAAGCTGCGAGCAAGGGAATTTATACCGAAAAAGAGAGAGACGTGTTTTGTACTGTAAATTGTGTTCTTATCAAATAGCTGTAGTGGTGTTAGAATCGTTATTCTAAAACAGCCACTAATGAGGGTTTATACACTGAATGTTGGAGGAGCCAAGAAGGAAGGAAGTTTGTTATTTCTTGTGTATTCTGACATCAGAACACATCAGAGAGTATTTCTACATTTGTCAAAATAGCCTTAGGAAAGTTAAGGGGCTGGAGCCCCTGACCAGCCAGCGAGAAGATTGCTTTAATGTAGTTGTTAATTTCTCACATTTGAGGTGAAATGGACTATATTATTAATTATTATTATTATTATATTATAAAAACAGTGCTTCCCTATTGAGAATAGCCTTTTGTTTTTAAACTTGACTTCCAAGTTCCTGTGAAGAAAGGAAAGCACCATTTTCAATTTAAACCCAGCCCACGTCACTGGATCAGGAGGTGTGAAGCGGTACTGATCTTTAACATCAAGTTCAGGCTCATTAAAACAGATGGATGCATATCCTGGAGCTCTGCGCGCATGTCATTGCCCCTGCCCCCTCTATTTTTGTTCGTGTGAGGTCGGATGGTGGTACCACACCAGTAATGGTGCGCTCACATTCTTTACAAAGTACAAGCAATAAACAGAAAAAATAAGTTTATAAAAATTCTGGTTTTCTTTCAGCATTTATTTGCGTGGTTACATATGACACAGGTTGATTCTAAATCATCATGAGGAAGCTGCATTTGTAGGTTTCTCGACTTATGATCACTGAAAGAAAGCAGCAGAGTTTCGCAGGATGGTAGTGGTGAAGTCTGATCATACTACTGCTACTGACAGCTTTCTGCGATAGCCCTTTTATCCATTCCATATCAGAATGTTTGTTGTCTCTCCCTCTCAATGGGATTGATTGGAAACCTGTGTTTATTTTTACCACTTATGTTGCCAGTCGTAATCTCTCTTTTAGGGCTGAAAGAGAGAGAAAAAGGGTTTTAAACATGGAAAGAAAGGAAAATGTTTAGAAAAACCACCGTTGATACTCGCTTTTAAGGTTGATCTGCTCGGACAGAAAATAGTAGCTTCAGCATTGACCCTGTAACAAGACGGGATTTTGAAGAGTCAGAATTTAAAGAAGCAATATGATGTAATTATTTTAGCTAACTCGTAAAGAGTAACAACTATAACTGAAGTCTCATCTGTGTCAACAGGTAACGAAGGTACCCTACCACAACACAGGCTTGTACTAGGGCACGTGTGTCAACAGGTAACGAAGGTACCCTACCACAACACAGTCCTGTACTAGGGCACGTGTGTCAACAGGTAACGAAGGTACCCTACCACAACACAGTCCTGTACTAGGGCACGTGTGTCAACAGGTAACGAAGGTACCCTACCACAACACAGTCCTGTACTAGGGCACGTGTGTCAACAGTAACGAAGGTACCCTACCACAACACAAGGCTTGTACTAGGGCACTTGTGTGTCAACAGGTAACGAAGGTACCCTACCACACACACACAAGCTTGTACTAGGGCACGTGTCAACAGGTAAAAAGGTACCCACCACAACACAAGCTTGTACTAGGGCACGTGTCACAGGTAACGAAGGTACCCTACCACAACACAAGCTTGTACTAGGGCACGTGTCAACAGGTAACGAAGGTACCCTACCACAACACAAGCTTGTACTAGGGCACGTGTCAACAGGTAACGAAGGTACCCTACCACAACACAGGCTTGTACCAGGGCACTTGTGTGTCAACAGGTAACGAAGGTACCCTACCACAACACAGGCTTGTACTAGGGCACTTGTGTGTCAACAGGTAACGAAGGTACCCTACCACAACACAGGCTTGTACTAGTGCACTTGTGTGTCAACAGGTAACGAAGGTACCCTACCACAACAAAAGCCTGTACCAGGGCACGTGTGTGTCAACAGGTAACGAAGGTACCCTACCACAACACAAGCCTGTACCAGGGCACGTGTGTGTCAACAGGTAACGAAGGTACCCTACCACAACACAGGCTTGTACTAGGGCACGTGTGTGTCAACAGGTAACGAAGGTACCCTACATACAAGTTTGTATATTGTAGATGTGAAAACATGCCCCGAAATTCAAAATGGTGTATTCACTGTCCGAATAACTTATAATTAATTCATTTAAATAAACCACAATGACATCGAAAGGAGAATACTGATTGATTGATGATATTTTATTAATGTGACAGACACCTGACGTGTAAACTCAACATCGTCTCCTAAAAGGAACGGTTAAGTTTTGTGTTACTGATAAACCCTAGAGTTCAGACGACTTTCAGTTTTAAAATTCAGTTAAGAGACGACCCTCGGCTTCTGAAAATCAAATTTGTCATTAAAAAAGAAACTCTTATAAAGGAGTATCAAGGGTAAATAAAAAAAAGAATTTTATTCTCTTTGAAATCATAAAATTGTCAATTAGGAATAGTAGTCTCATTTAATTGGAAAATTAAGTCTTAATAAATGAAGTAGATTCCACAAGAATAATTTGTTTGTGTGGAGTGGAGTGTCGTGGTTGTTTCTGTGGAAGCGCTTATTTGTGTCATCTCTAAGAAAGCTTACCTTAGTTTGCCAGAGTTCGCGCTTTTGCCGTAGACGGGGAAGAATGGCAAACTGGCTGGGGCTTCGTCGGAACCAGCGGGCAGCCGGTACTTCTCGCAGGCTCGTCCGGGGACTGTCGGTATACTCGTCATCCACAGGTAGCCTCCGACCTGAAGCAAAGGCGGAGGATGTTGGGTCACAGACAGTGGTTAACCGTTATCAGCTGAACCTACACTCTTCTTGTTAAAGCGATCATAGAAGAGGACGATGGGACACTGGCAACGTAGAGGATGCTTCAAAGAGCATCGTGTTGGTGAGGGAACTGCAGGATGGGAAAGATCGGCCGTTGGGTGCATTCATCAAAGTGGCAAGAAATAACTGTCAGTCGGGTATCTACAAGGGAAACAGCGGGGGGGGGTGCAAATCCCGTCAGGGGGGAGATGAATGAAGAAGCTGTGTGTTGGTCGGGATGGGAATAACTGGCTCAGAAGTCTGAGAATCACGGGGAGATGGATGTGAGCTCGAGACTCTGGCACCGTTTCGGTAGATCGGGGTCTGCGGTGTCTAGAGAGTAAAACAAAACATCTAATCAAATGTTTCTGTTCTGATATAAATAGTCTTACCACGCATTTAACTTCTTCTCGAATGCCTGGCTTCACGATGGAGCCGAACCACTGAAGCGAAAACGAGGCATTCCTGTGACGCCATCATACCATTTATCTTCCTTCTGTCACAGATATTTTGCTACAGGTGGGAATCTTATGGAGCAAGGAATTACTCACCTTTTCTGGTCTCTTTAATTTGAACCTTGCCATTTAACGTCCCCGTTATCGCCTATTATTGCGAAGTTGGTTGACTTTCTTAATACCCATCCGTTGTCATGGAACAATTTACTGTTTTCTAACCTTAAGGATACCGCTAGCACACTGCAGCTCTGGAGACCACCCACACCAGCCACTTCAGTGCATTCATAGAGCAAACAGTTCAAGGAATCTTCCTGGCTGCGTACGAAGAAATGTAGTGAAACTACCCACTGCGTGATTTGGCACAACTGGTATACTCTTCAAGTTATCTGCTGCGAATTCAAGGTAAACATCACGACCACTTCTCGGACTTTGTATTTCCAGAACCAAGATGGCGTATGCTCATTTTAGTTCATTCTGAGATAACCGTATTTTAATATTTAAAAAAAAGGGGGGGATCTTTACTGTTATTTAATGGTCATACAGCTTTATAATAGGAGCATTTATTTCAGTATCGAATTATGTGACATGTAAATGGAATTATATGTACCTATGTGGGGTATAGAGATTTGTGCTTTATGCTTTGGTCTCCGTCACAACTGCTCCAAATGTTGATCTCTTCGCAGCGGTTTTCAAAAGTTAAAGCAGCCCGGGATGGTGAAGACATTTACGACCGCGTAACAGAGCCGGGCCCGTTAGGGGGCAGAGCGATCACTCGCTCGATTTCCGTTTCCGGTAGGTAGCGGGGCTTTGAAAGAAGATAAAAAAAATCCTGACAGCTTTGAAACTTTCTTTTAATGTTTTTTTTTTTTTTTTTTGTTTGTTTCCCCCCCGCTGTGAGGTTTTCTTAGAATAGGCGTTAAGCGGCTGGAGACCGACGGGTTAAGATTCTGGTTTAGAAATACAGTAGCGGTCGCGAAACAAAGCAACTCCTCACTCTTTCCGGGCCAATGGAGGTGGAGACAGCAAACCCCTTGTAAACCAAGCAGGGAATAAGTTATTAAGTGAGATCATTTAATTTCAATTTACTTGATATTCCAAACAGTCTCTCTCTCTCTGTCTGTCTGTAATGAACATCATCTCTGTGTAATGACGTCATGTCTCTCTCTGTAATGAACATCATCTCTCTCTGTAATGACGTCATGTCTCTCTCTGTAATGAACATCATCTCTCTCTGTGTAATGACGTCATCTCTCTCTCTCTCTCTGTAATGACGTCATGTCTCTCTCTGTAATAAGGTCATATCTCTCTCTCTCTCTCTCTCTCCAGTTTATCTATGGCCTTACTTCAGCTACTATCTCGCGCAGTTGTTACTGAGAACCAACGCTGTACCGGAAAATAAACAATCACGAGTTATCTGTTATGACGTCAGGCGGTCGAAAAGTCACCTTTCTGGTTATTATAAGTACCATCTGGGTTCTTTATGTTAGTTGATATAAAGGGAATTAAAATAAGACTACCTTTCATCTCGGGGGGGGGGGGGCTTATAGACAGATCAAACTAAAGGTGTTCGCTTTTTTGTTCTAGAAAGGGCGAATAATGGTACCGTTCACAAAGAGAACTGAGGTCCGTCGTGTTCTCAGGCCGACACTATGACGACTCTCTTCGGACCAAAAAAAAGGGGGGAGAGAAATACGGAATTAACGACAACTGCATATAACCATTTTCCAGGATTAAATATAAGCGTCACAGCATAGTGTTGGTATTATTATCTGACTGGGAGCCGAACACTCAAGGGAGGTAATCTGCGTGGCCTTGTCAGTAGCTGGATGCTCGCTCCAGCTCACTATAGGCGGGCGTGCAGACTTTACCCAGAAATTCTATCTCATTATAAATGTCCAATAGTTCGCTCACACCTTGAAATCGTGTTTAGAACGGCGAAAGCAATTCAACATCAATAACTGGATTTCGTCTACTGCACGACTTAAAATTTCATTGGTACTAACAGATCATTTTCAAAGGATTAAAAACATTCGATACTTTTAAAACTTGTATGAGAGATGCTACTGCCGATTTGTCTAGAAGGCGACAAACAACTTTGCGTCATAGTTGTGCATAGTGCCATATAACGTTTTTATGAGATATGACGTAACTAACTTTTCTACTTTTATTTCAAAAGAGCTACAAAAAGCGATAATATCGATTTGTGAAGTATTGATATGAAAACATTTTACTTTTCTACTACTCATGGCTACATTTTTGCGTGGAACTGTGAATTTCAGTATTATTTAAAGAATGCCACAGGAATTTAAATATCCATATTTGGCTACTTTGTATCTTAGACCTTTAAGGAGGTTAAAACCCCAGTTTATATTTTTGAAAATAGGATAAAGAAAACAGTTAACTAAGAGGATGCAAATGCTGACACACGTAATCCTCAGCACCGAGTTTTCTTGGACAGATATGAATATTTTCAATTTGACGAAAAAAGTATCGGTTTGTGAGCAAAAATATTGCACAGTTTTCTGACCATTTTTTTCGGATCAGGGCGTTATTTTATATTTTCCAAGGATACTATAATAACTAGCAGAATAATTTTCGAGTCTGTCAGGATATTCCGACCTATTTTATAAGATTCCGAGCTTCAGCAATGATAATTCTGTTTCGGAACCGGTCATACTCTCCAAGACGCAAATGTGTCAGCCCAGTCACGTGATGGCAAGAAGGCCTCAGTCTGCAGAAAGCTATGCCACGAACAAGGAAGCTTTAAGAGGGGTGCATGGTTGGGCAATGAGACATTGGCAGAAACGGCAAGTCTCCAATGCACTGGATATGCCACAGTCGACTGTTAGTTAAAGGTGAGTGCCCAGCTGAAGAGCAGCTACAAGAGAACCGTTCATGTGCGTCCTGGATGCCCAGAGTCAACAGAACTGGCTCTTCTTCATGCAGTGAAGGAGAGGGTGAAAACCGAGCACCTTTGGATCTGTTGTCATATAGCAGAAATTCTCATTCAGCAACCTGCAAGCCCCCAAAAACAAAATATAGCGATCTATTTGTTTTGCTTGTTGGTGCGACCAGGGCCACTAGATGGCTACAGCTGGAAGTCTGCGAAGAAACTGACTGCTCCCTGGCACTAGCGTTCTTCGAGAGGGACCTATGTCAGTGGCCATCTGTTCAGAGAGGGAATTATTTTTATGCTCTCACCGCCGAGCGACTCAAAGATAGAAAGACCGTCAAAACATCACAACTCTGCCATGGCCCGGCTAATCACTGGCCATAAAGTCTTATTAAACCCGCTTTTGGGAGTCCCTAGTACAGATTCTGTGTCCCCACTCACATTCTGGCAGCCCTGTATATGGTTATAGAATGAACCAGTTTTCTTTCAAACTTGAGTATGCGCTACCTCGTGTATACGCTCAGTTTCCCTATTTTCGCTATTACCGCGTTCTTCAGTGTATGTAGTTTGGAATCTAGTAGTTTTCATGGAGAACTGCATTTCTAGTCTCCGTATAGGTCAAATTATCCGTTCCCCCCTGTCTTTGTCTTTTGCACATCTGGATATTCCACACGTAACCAGATCAAAGCCCTATAATTTTTGTGTATACCCGATAGTTCTATTCAATGCCCCTAATGTTTTTAGAAACTGTATGGCACTGTCTCTTCCATTTTAAGTCTAAAGAAATAACTACTAATCCCAGATCTTTGTCTTCACGAACCTGAGGAAATATACTAGTACAGCCTGCCCTTTTATTTCCGTGTCCAGAAACTAAAATACTTGCATTTAAAGACTTTAAACCGGAAGCCCAGTTACCGAAGTGGGATTTTTTTAAAAAAAATTATCAACTTTTTGGATTTGTTTCCTATCTTCTCACTACTTACTGGAGCATACACCGGTCTAAAAAATTAACAATTACCAGGTGTTACTTAACTGTAGGTGTCAATAATAAAATAACAATAAGCCTGACCCTAACTGACACCATTTGTCAGTCTGTTTGCGAGGTAGTTTCCCAACTATATTAAATCTTCTGCCAAAACCGCTCACTTTTGCAAAGTAATCACCGAGGTACCATCTCGAAGTAACCAAGACCGGTTTTGTCGCCGGTATCTACCAATTCTGGTAGTCCTCCAAAAGATTCCGGACGTGGTTTACCTGTTGCACGTAATGTTTTCAAGGAAGCGGGCGGCCTGGTTAGATTCAGAGAGAATAGCGAAACGTGACGGCGTCTTTACTCTCCCTCCACGTTCTTGGAGGTGGGGGAAGGCGAATGGAGAAACTTTAGGGGTTTCTGACTTATAGTCGGTAAACCATGCACCCATTACATACACTTACTGACTACGTGCCGCCTTGTCGTTCTGTGAAGCTATAAAGAAGAAAACGGACCGTATATGGGTCGCTGTTATTGCTAGCAATGATGTATTATATAAGAGAAGAATGTCTCATATAGTACGAAAAAGGGGAACCTTTTATGCCAGAATCTGTCCGTCCGATATATCGATAAAAAGGAGAAAATCACATATAAGGAGGAGGAGGAGGAATCGCCAGTAAAGACGAGGAAGAAGTAAATCTCCACTTACCGCGGACGAAGTATAGCTTGTTGGGTGGAGTGTACGACTCGCAGAGCGCTGACGACATGAGGATGAAGGCGACGACAATGGCGATCTTGGTGTCTCTCCCCATTTTCCGGGGTCGGGTGTGGCCAGCCGCGCAGCGCATTCAGTATCGTCACAGACCAGCAGCGTGGCCCGGAGAGAAGAGACCGGCCCTTTATACGTTCGGTTCTGCCCGACTGACGTGCGTCACGCGGCTGCGCAAGGGGCCTTTCCCAGCTGCAGGGTCGGAGGAGGAGGGACTTTCTGACGAAGCGGAGGAGAGAGAATTGGCGGCGGCGGTGGTGGGGGAATTAATTGTGTTCCTTTGTTTCCGTTTGAACTCTGGCGAAGTCTTCTGAGATCGGTATCGATCACTGGAGGGAAGGATATCGGGTGTTGAGTCAAGAAACATTCGTCGAGAATTGACGGACTTCTTTTGCTTTCTGCATAAAAAAAAAAAACGAACGAACAACAGAAAATAATGGTGTGCTGTGAAGGTAACAACGAGGATAATGTAATGGAATTTTTGCGGTAAATCCGTACCGAAACGTCCATGATTTTATTTAACTATTACACAGGGCTTATGCGGCCCCCAGCGTTTTAATCCCGCCCATCACCTCCCTGTAGCCGTTGTACCGCTCCCCGGTCCGCCTTCAAAAGAACTTCCGCTGGCTATCGCCAAAGAGTTCGAACGTAGGCTCATCCGAGGAAGAGCAGCTTCTCCGCGGGTTCGGCTATCCCCCTCCCTCCCCCTGCTGTTTCACTTCTGTCGCTCGTTCCAGCCCCCGGGTCATTCTCTACCGGCTTCGTGCTTAGATCTTCCGAAGCAGGAAACTTGGCCGCAGTCTGCCGCACAGGGAAGCCTTCGCTGTCCAGGGCCTTTGTGGTTCTGCCGGGAGGAGGCGCTGTCGGACCGCTTGCCCGACAACTAATCCCACTATGCGGCCCGACCGAAGACGCTGCTCTTGTTTCCGTTCCGTGCCAATGTTGTTGGAAATCCCCAAGAAAACCAAACACATCCAAACCGATTATGTAGGTAGTTTTCTACTCTGGCAAAGTTTCGTCGAAACCCTCGTGCTGGAAGAATATCGGCAGATTCTTAACTAATTTCAGATTTAATTAAATAGAAGTAAATTATATTTTTTTAAAAAAACAAAAAAAAAACCATTGCGAACTTTATTAACAAACAGCTTTGCCCTCCCCAAGAACGTATGCATTCGACATGGCCGGCTGGAACAATGTCTTTGAGTGGTAACAGCGCTTTAGCCTTTACAATGATATTCCTATACGTGCACCCGTCATACGCCTAATTCAATTCCATTTTCTAAGCGGCTGCAACCTTCACATCTTGAAAATCCTAAGCAGGCTTAGAGTTCTTATTTAAGAAACGGCGTTTAAAAGCTCGACCAAAGATTCTTTAGAAAGCTTCCAGCTTCGCATTATGGGAGGAATACGGCCAGAGATCTTTTTATAATTAAAGTTGGCAGGGCACAAAATCGTTTCTTTTTCTAAAACAAAATTTAAAAACTACTTTTCGTCTAATTCATTCGCCAAACAGCAGCTTCCACGAGGAACTCTGATGCTACTTCGTCAGAAAAACGCGTACGAATTTGAAGTAGACTTTGATTACTGATGGAGTTCCACGATAGAGCCACTGATAATTACTGTGATTTGCGTGCTTGTGACTGTATCCATCTATTGCTCCGAGGAGCCGGAATAGGCAACGTAGCCCAACCCATTTCCACCTTCCCCTCCTGGTCAACCGGCGCATCGCTAATTCATGTAACTTGACAGTTAATGGAGAGTCGCTCACTACCTGACTCTGGTTGATAAGTGTTCGCGAGTGTTTTAGACTTCCGCCGGCGATAGATCCGGCCGACGATCGAAACATTTAAATGCGTGAAGTTAACCCCTGGCCGCCCATTGTGTGGTCGAAGGTGTTGCTGATCATCCGAGGTCCGAAAAAAAAAATCCCCCTTGTCTTTCTGCTCCGGATTTATCCATTGAATACTGACCGCATAAGGTAAACCTTTAGAGATTTCAGAAGCTTAATTTGGTTGGAGTGGATTTCCCGGCCCCTAATTTAAATCCCTGGGTCTAATTAGCAATCAGCAGGGCAACGAAGACGCAGGAGGTTCGAAAGGCGTTTTTGTTACTGTGGAGACTGGACCCAAACGTCCGACGGTACGCGCTAAGTTTGGGCTGGCGACTGTCTATTCCTTGAAGCATAACTTGAACTCGGCCCCCACAGCGGTGAGAGACACCGGGGTTAACCGTATCGACTAGGTCCGGGTCCGTAGACACTGTGAAACTTTCTCTGTGGGTTGCTAAATTTAATAAAGTTCCCCGATGAGGATTATATTCGTCTCATTTCGTACTGTTAAACTATTCTCATATTATTTACCAACGCTAAGTTGACCGCGATGGACAACTACCCCATTATCCGTATTACACAAATACCTCACCTATTCTATTACGGGTTTCATGTCCCGGGAAAGGTGAGCCATCTGTTCACTTACTACATCCCTACCACACGACGTCTACCCTGCCCTTTCCCATGGAAGTGGACACCAATTCCGGCATCTTTATCAGTTTGCTCCTCTACCACAAATGACCGGAAACTATGCTATTGATTACTGTTTCCTACCCGCATAACTAAGTTTATGGACTCGCTAAACCTTAGTTTCTGCTTTATATCGTCAACTGGCTTTTGTCAATTGTTTTCATCCACGTTTATACCTCCGTCTAGGTGTAAAAATAAATCCAGAATGTTAATCCAGCCCTTAATCCATCTTATTCCATGGCTTTCGGGTGTGTGTGTGTGTTTGGGGGGTGGGGGTTGATAATCTCTCCGGAAAGATCCCAAGTTCGTTTCTTCCATCTTGGAGTGATTAATTCTGGCATCGGATACGTTCTCGTGGATCTTGGTTCGGTTATCGGGATCCGGAAAGATCCCAAGTTCGTTTCTTCCATCTTGGAGTGATTAATTCTGGAATCGGATACGTTCTCGTGTGGATCTTGGTTCGGTTATCGGGATCCGGAAAGATCCCAAGTTCGTTTCTTCCATCTTGGAGTGATTAATTCTGGAATCGGATACGTTCTCGTGGATCTTGGTTCGGTTATCGGGATCCGGAAAGATCCCAAGTTCGTTTCTTCCATCTTGGAGTGATTAATTCTGGAATCGGATACGTTCTCGTGGATCTTGGTTCGGTTATCGGGATCCGGAAAGATCCCAAGTTCGTTTCTTCCATCTTGGAGTGATTAATTCTGGAATCGGATACGTTCTCGTGGATCTTGGTTCGGTTATCGGGATCCGGAAAGATCCCAAGTTCGTTTCTTCCATCTTGGAGTGATTAATTCTGGAATCGGATACGTTCTCGTGGATCTTGGTTCGGTTATCGGGATCCCTACAATTGCCTCCCGAATCGTGCAAGACAGTGTCTCTTTAGTGTGGCGCTTAGAAGGTAACATGTTGTACCTCTCTAGTTGGTATAGGGTGAGCCGACCTGTAGTTACCCTGACTAATCCTTGTTTTAATAATCCCTGTAACACGGTTCAATCCATCAGATGGAGTTTTCCCCGAAGTTATATTGTTCTAGTGTTATGAACAGAAAACTCCCTTTTACCCTGTCAGTACCTTTAGACTGATGGATGGATGGCTGGCAGAACTGCTTCACAGTTTCCTGTCTACCTTACGCATTATTTCTTTGATCAGTTGGAGAAAAATCTAAAACACATCGGCCCCGAACTGAGCTGGTCTGCTCCACACGACTTAACGATTGTTTAGGGAACCAACGAGCCTCCATTATTCGCTACCGCCGCCAGATCGCTGGTTATGAAGTATCCGAATCTCTTATAAAACTCCGGAGTAAGACCGTTGCTCCGTGTTACTTATTCAATGGCATATTTTATCAGTGTTTATCGGTATATCACGGAGATGGCAGTTTGAGGGGGTCTGGATCGCTTTCTAAACTCTTTAAAAGGCTGTTCCAGACACGAGAACAACTTTCTATAATACTAAGCTTACGTTCTAATGATATCTCCAGTGTTAGGCGCTCTGCTCGCATCCATCTCTAGTTTTAGGCTAGTCATCAGTTTACTCACTGGCCTAGCCCTTGTCCAGTCCACAGACGATCTCGCTGCATCCTTTATTTCTGACAGTCTGGGCTCTGGCCCTAACCTGTGACATCTGACCTTTACTCGCTTTAATTCTATTAGCTATCTTTAATGGCATAATTGCTAAATGGACTAGGGGAGTCTAAAGCCGCCTGGTTACATTCTAGCCGAAGATTACGTTTAAGGGAAGCTTTCTTAACCGATCTGCTACAGCTTCTGTTTACCTACGTGGCCACCCATTCTAGTGTATCTCTAAGCCTATTCTGTCGCATCCTCCAAATGGTTCAGATTCTTACCGATCAAAACCGTATTGTCCGACTTCCATCCCGTTTAGGCCTCTCGGCCTTACCTTGTTGTTAAATTTACTTTAACTGCGGCATGCTCGTCCAGGGTTATGTTCCCCCGAACTATCCTGGAAGGTAGTGCTATCGTGCGCTATCCGTCCCAGTCGCTACACTATATCTCGTTGAGGATACTCTTACCAAAGATGCCTGCCAAGCCGAGCTGCTAAGGTGACTAAAGAACTCTGCGGGCTCTTTCAGAATGCTACGAGCGTAGATCGAGACCGTAAGCACCTCTGTTCGGTCCGCCAGCCTGATGCTAGCTAGCGCTGTTGTCCAATGTGCTCTAGATGTTGGTAATTGTAATTAGGTATAGATACACCTCTTTGGGCTCCGTGCCGGGTTAGCGCAACCCCTTTCCGTATGAGTCGAGTTTGGGTCCTCCTCGGGACTGTTTCGCACACAGAATTCATGCTCGCACACGATTCCCACCGATTTTCCTGGTTTCTGCGACCTTTTACCGTCTAATCCTCTTGCTTGGACTTCTGGAACGACCGATTCCGCCTTGGGAATCGGCTCTTTGCGGCGATGTTTCCGGCATCCTCTCCGACCAGGATAGCGGTGCCCATAACCCCCATCCGTAGGCTCGGCGCGAAGCTGGAAAACCCTCGACATCAACGTTCCCCTTGCTCGACTCAGAACTAGCTACCCAAGACCGGGACCGACGCTTCAGCTGCATGTCCTTGGCCGCTTCTGCCACCATAGTCAGGAATTCTTCGGCGGGAATAATTTTCCGCCCGATCCGAAAAACGCCCGGAATCTACCGATGAAAGGGCGGATAGCCCGTTGCACCTTTTTTCCTTCTTCTTCTTTCGGGTGCTAAGTTTGAAGCAGCGAACGAAAATAGTCCGTAAAACCCTACTTGCCCTGGGTAACTCCCTCACGTACAGTGAAAGCGAGCTCCCCAACCGGATCGGCCCCATTTGCCCTACTTTAGGTAGGCCACCGTCTTCAAACTTTCCAAAGAGAAATTCTAGTCTTCATCCATGCAGTGCTGCCCCCTTCCCGTGAGCTCCTAAAATAGGGTCTCGCCCCCACCAACAGCCCTCTAGTATTTTTCGGTAGCTCGTTCATACTTCATTCCTCTGCTAACTGCTTTGGTATCCAAAATCTACAAGAATGAAAACGCACTTTGATCTTTTTTTTCTTTTTTTCTTTTAAGTTCTTCAAAGAAATTTTACCCAGAAAAGGGGGCCAGATGGCGATAATTTGGGACCTTTCCAAGATACGAAACTAAAGCTTTTGCACTTAGCATTTATATGAATATATATTTTCTTTCCGAAAGAAAGAGTTTATTTTGTGATTTGTGTAACCAGAAATATTACAAACGAAATGTTTCTTAAATGCATTTTTAGATTTCATTTTTATTTAAAATATCCACCAAAAAAAGGGGGGGACAATAAACAATTTAAAAAAAAAATCCACTCGATAAACAGTTTCACGTTTGTTAAAATTTAAATTGCCATTGGCCGAGATACCAGGACAGTGTAGAAAACAATACATGCGTGACTCTTGTTGAGACGGTGGCTGTTACCCGATCTCACTTCACCAAATCTGGACGTGAAACTATTGACTGCTTTTTCTTCACGTAACAGAAATCGTTTCCTTGTTGTTAGAAAATTAAAAAAAACAAACACGGAGATGGATGTTCGGGCTACATGAATC
Source organism: Nautilus pompilius (assembly GCA_018389105.1). NCBI lineage: Eukaryota > Metazoa > Mollusca > Cephalopoda > Nautilida > Nautilidae > Nautilus > Nautilus pompilius. The sequence continues at coordinate 178,921 of JACATO010001129.1, read as the reverse complement.
ATGAACCCCATCGGTGTAGGGGAAAAAAAAGAACAGAGAGAGAGAGAGAGAGACTTTCAACGGAATTCACTAACCCGCCGCAGTAAGTGTTTGAATCATCGAACGAGAAGTCATCTTCGATGTAATAATTCGCAGAGAGGAGAACAACAACATCAGCCCGACGTGAGAAGACCTCCGGGTCCTTGGGGCCCCCCGGGTGTCGGATGGACCGGGCCGCTTACATCTCTCAGTAACGAAGAGGACTCGAGAGACAACAGGCCACTCGTCTTTACTGGATGCAACGCCATTGGCAGAGCCTCGTTCGGAAGTCCAACTCGCTCAACAACAACAGCAGCAGCAACAGCAACGCTTACACCACCATCTCAACATTCGCACCACCTCAGCAGCCGCCACTGCAACGACTACCCGGTTTTCCTCCCACCTCTGAAGTCACGGGCTTCTCGGAGGGCTGTGATTTGGCTACACTTGCCACATCCGTTTCATCGCTGTCACGATAGTAGCGCGTACTTCTGACCTCCATGTTCAGCGCCTCGGGCAAAGGAATTTCTTCAGGCCTGGAGAAACATTTCCACGACATATTTCGAGAGGTCTGTTGGGGGGGTGGGACCGAAACTATCAACCTAACAGGGCTGGTACACACCGCACGGACCGGATGATGAGGCGTAGTGGTCTCCAAGACTCGGCCTGACCTCGTCGCAACCATAACAACGCGGAGTTACGTTTGGCCTCGGTCGAATTTAGACTTTGGAATCAATCCTCGGGAAGAGGCGCTCAAGAAGTCGAGGACAAACAAAGTGATGGGAAAAATTCTGAGAAATGGTTACGGGTTTCCAGGTTTTACCATCCGATGTACAACAGCCTCGCTTCTAGACGCCATTAAGCTCTGCCCGGAAGCTGCGACGCTTAGATGTCACGTGGTTTATGTCGGAGTCGCCAGTAACTTATAGAGTAATCTCGATGTATAGATAGGCACGAAGCAGCATTAACATGGCAGGCTTTGTTTTGTGTGTGTGATTTTACTCTCTTGTTCCGTAACCTTGGTAAGACTTCGGCCGTTATGACGCCGCACCACGGTAACTTTCGCCCACATGGCTAATTACCGAATTACTAGCAGTGATGAGTTAAGGTTGATGAGGCGCTCCGCTGATACCGTACAGCGCTGAGCGGGTACCGAGATATAGAAAAAAAAAAAACACTAGCCTTTGTTGTCTTTTTTTAAAAAAAAAAAAAAATTGTTTCCTATCACGGTCCGGGTTGGGAGAAATGTGGCGAGAGTGTCAGCGACTAATGCCCTCGAGGGGTCATCCGATTAACAACTGGGGCTGTTATTCAGCGAGATTGGCGAACGAAGGTTAAAAACACGTCAAGTCTCTTTAATTGTAGCAAAGCGGATTTTATCCGTCCCCATCTTTTTTTCTTAAAGATGTGAAATCAAATGTGGAAAATCTAATAATCAGAACTTTTGAATTATATATATATATATTTATTTATATATTTTTTTTGAGTAAAATTGTTAAAAAATACAAGAAAAATGTTTTTAAATGATTCTACAATGTAAAAACAAGGGAACTTATTCATCTAATGGGAAGGATGTGCAGTACCAAAGGCTTGTACACGCATGTAATATATGCGAAGAGTAGTTAAGCGGCCCCAGCATTGGTGTAAAAATATTTAGGGTCTCGCTCTAGTTCCTTACCATCCGGCTAACCTCGTGACCCGTACTGTTTTTCCACCCCCATTCCACGCAAACTCTACCTCCATAAATTAGTTATATTTAATAAATCTAAAAAATAGAAACTAATTGGGAAGAAGCCAATTCCGTACTTCGTGAACTACGGACTTTTGGCATAATTAAAGAAGTTTCTAAGAAAGCGAATGTTTTAACCCTGTCATTTAGTTTTTAGATTTTTCCCTTATGAACCCACTGATGGCTGTCAGCTAGTCTCTCGTCAATTACAATACCCGCGGTAAGTTATCAGGCAGTTTTGAAGGTAAAAAATCCGAAAGGTGTGCTTTTAAAAGGATTTATTAATGCATATACAGTGAGAAAAGGGGAATTAAATGAATTCAAACCATTAAGCAGACTTGATACAGATCGTTATTCAGACTGCTGAGGCCGGGAGACTGGGCTCGAGTCCGGCTTGACGTATCTCTCTGGTACGGTTTCCTTCCTTCTTATTCTTCTCCACCAGCCCACAAAGTGAGGACTTCTGTCGGACTTTCCTCGCCGAAGTCGAGAGTGCCGGCTTCTCGCAGCGCTTCTTAGCGGACAACGTGCGGCACTAGTCCTCTCGCTAGAGTTGTCTTTCTTGTAGACATCGAAGGACGACACGACGACGCGCGTGTGTGTGTGTGTGTGTGTATATTATGCAGTATATTTGAAACCGAAGGTTTGTGGGTTGTTTTCTGATTTCTACTTCTACCTCTGCCACCGGTAGTGTGTGTTTTGTTTTTTTTTTAAAGTTTTCTTTAGCTGCGGTCATTTGCTATTTTTCTATTTCTTACCCCAGAGGGAAGAATTTGAACGAGAAACAGAGGAAAATGACGTCATTCACACCCTCCCAAAAAGACGTTACCCGAAGAAAGAGAACGTCAAATAAAGAAAACCATGAGGCAAAATAAGTTTTCCACTTCTACCTGGACATTAACTAGCAACGATATAATATGTTATTAATTAATCGTATCTCAGGATAGCTAAACAGCTAAGCCAACTGCAGTTGCGTCCCTTCCATCATAAAGCTGTTATCTAAATATACTATTTCAGAAGACTATTTTCCCGAGGTCTCGCATTCATTTAAGCCATGCGTCTATTGTATGTTTTTTTTTTTAAAACAAGGAAAAAGACGCCTGGTAAAAACCAATACAATTGTTATAGTAAAAGCATGATAAGTAGAAGTCCATGATTTTATGTCCTAGATGCTGGGCCTTTGGACGCTGATGAGGTGGCAGATTTTAGTTTTCTTTTTCACGCGGACGCTTCGTAAGAAAGGGAAGTGAGATATATGGGAGCAATTTAAAATCACGATTACTAAACAAAATAAAAAAAAAAACCAAAGAAACAACCTAAAGGTGTCTTCACGACAGGTAAAGTTTAATTACCAAGCCAATAGCCAAGCCAGAAGCTCGAGATGGAGTGGAGAGGCCCGTTCCCGTTGCCTTGAGCTACAGTTTTACCGATCTAATTAAATAAGGGGAGATAATTCATAACAACAACTACTGTAGTCACACAATGACGTCAGAATTTATTTAGGTAATACAATTATACAATTTTGTTATAAAGCTATTTTTTTTATCGAAAAATATTAAAAGGTTGAAGCACAAATTCCATACTGTCACATTTGGCATCGATTTTGCTTCTTTTTTTTTTTTAAAGTACAGTTAATTAAGATAAGTCCCTGATCTCACAGATTTAGTTCGTTTGTTGTTGTTGTTGTTGTTGTTGTTTTTTGAGTTTTAAGGTTTCGGAATTTGATTTTAACTTTATTCGCGTTAATCAAAGCGACGGCTTCCACCAACTTCCGCGGGTAGAGGCGATAAAGGGATATTAAATAACGGCGGTTCTTATGTATTATTTTTTTCTGGTCTTGAGCCGAGCGGCATCCACAACAAACTAATCACGTCGAGTGTAGCGACATTAATCTTAATTAATTACCAGGTGCGTAGAGAACCTCTTCTGTATCTTCAAAAAAAAAACAACCCCAGCTGATTGTTGTTGCAAATGCCGGGTGTTTGTGGCTCCCTGGACGTAACAAATACGGTTACGGAAGCATGCGTGCTTCACGAGAAATCAATATCCAGAGTTTGCGGATTGTTCCACCAGGGAGCGCCACTTACGCCACGCGGTGCCACGCCGTGACGGCCGTGTCCATTACCGAACCGGTTTAACTCGTCGCAGTGTCCGCTTGTCTTAGGGTCGTCGCCCGTCTGTGGTCGATAGGGGGCGCAGTTTGTCACACCGGGTTGCACCAAAAAATGGACCACCAGTTAGAACTGAAACGAAAAGGACAAACCCAGTTTCTCCAGTGAGAAAAAATATTCATAATTAGGCGAGAAGTTTCTGTTTATTTCTGTATTTTTACAGATTAAAAAAAAAAAAGATTTAAAAAAAAAAGAAGACATTATTAGTCTTAAATAAATAAGTAAATAAAAAGCCTAAAATTAAAAAAAAAAAAAATCTATCCTCTTTTTAAACCACCCACAACCCCCGGCCATTATAGGGTTAATTATATAACGCATCGCCAGCGTTCTCTTCGCTGCTGTTACTTTAGTAGGCAAAAACCAACCTGCGTATTTAAAAGATGGCTTCCGTCTGTCCGCTACGTTTCGATGTTGGGAGTGAGAGAGACCGGGTGGCAGGACAGGGATGCGTCACTAATGCAAAGGGGAAGGCACGTATATGATCTCTGTGAGGTGTAGACTAGGACTCTGTCGGTAAGGTTGCGTCGAAACGTGCTGTGGAACAACAGCACGCGTGAAGCTGTAGCGGATACTCCTTCTCCGTATTATCTTCTCCATCATTTGCCATTCTCCAAAGGATTCGAATGGTTCCCCCACTTTGACTTTGTGCGGTACAATGTGACCGAAGAAACCCGTGCAAGTTCCCATTTAGAAAACCTGACAACTGAAAGCACAGGGGACGGAGCGTCAACAGGACACTCTTGCCCCCATCTTGTATTCTCCGAGACAGCCTCACACATTTGTCGCCGGAGAGAAGCTGGGCAAATGGCGACAGCGACGAAACGTGGCCGGTGAGATCCGAAGTGGCAATAGCAGGGTGATTGCATCTCTTTTCCTCTGAGGCAAAATGGAATTAGTGAAACAGAAGAAACGGGAGGATGTCGTGGACACAAGGCCGAACGAACATCAGGTACGCGAACGGCGGCTGTCTGTGCCATCGCTATGGAGGTATCCGGCCCGTGGCAGAGAGAGAGAGAGAGAGAGAGAGAGAGAGAGAGAGAGAGAGAGAGAGAGGAGATATGACGTCGGTACAGAGAGAGATTGACGTTAGTCAGAGAGAGGGGGAGAGAGAGAGAGAGAGAGAGAGAGAGAGAGAGAGAGAGAGAGATATGGATGAAAGAGAGAGAGAGAGAGAGAGAGAGAGGATATGGATAAAGAGAGAGAGAGAGAGGATGAGAGAGAGAGAGATGATATAGAGAGAGAAGAGAGAGAGCGAGATGAGGAGGAGAGTGATATATATATAGAGAGAGAGGATGATACAGAGAGAGAGAGAGGATGAGAGAGAGAGAGATGATATATATATATATATATATATATATATATAGAGAGAGAGAGAGGAGATATGACGTCGGTACAGAGAGAGATATGACGTTAGTCAGAGAGAGGGAGACGAGAGAGAGAGAGAGAGAGAAAGAGAGAGAAGTATTTCTGGCCATAACACGTGAAGGAGAAAAAGTGCGTCCAAACATTTGCAACCGAGTATTAAAAGATACAATAATAATAATTTTTTTAAAAAAAAATGACGTAAAGCCGCTGTGCTTGTGTCAGAAATTCCATTATTTCCATATGCCACTTCTATTAACCATGGGAGGATGTAGTGGGCACGACCATCACAATGCTGAAACTACATCTGATATTCCTAAGCAATGAGAACCCGTGTCACATCCTATGCAATTTCAAATCGTTTCTCCTAAACACCTGAACACACATAACAAATAGATCGAGACAGCATTAATTACAAGGGTATTATTAATTTAAACCTTAGTTTCGGGTTTGAATGCCGGATGAAGTCATGAAGGCAGATATGTGCCCCCGCAGGTCCTCTTATAGATCGGCTATCGTTTCTAGGTAAGCCGCGGTTGAAAGCACCTGGCATGAACTTGGTCACGAGATACGCGTACGACGACCCGAGGTACACCTGATCTCGGGTTTGGATATCTGTTACGGAAAGTAGGGTATCTGTTTGGGGTGTGGGGTGGGGGAAAGTTCGACTTAAAATCAAGGATCAGTATCGCACGGAAAGGTAACTGGATGTAGTAACAGTTCGCCTTTTGATTTTGCTGTACTTTTTGTTTAGCAGAGTCGTTATCACTTCAGTCTCGACATGGCAGCTGCTGGCGGGATCAACCCGATCGTCCTACCGATTCTCCTGTTAATCATCGTCCACCCGGATGACACCCGCAGTAAGCAACCGTATTATTTATTTGTTAGTTTTTTCTGAGAACTTTGCTCGTAGGTCTGTGACGCCCCGTCCGGCCGACTGAGAGACAAACCTCCCCCCTTTTAAAGGCGTATTCAGTCTATCAGCGAGATAACCGAATTGATTTTGCGAAGACATAGGGCCATCACTTAAAGATAAAAACAACCTGTTCAGTTAGAAATATTAAGCCATTACTAGAAATAATTAGCGAAACTAAAGACGTGATAATTTCATCTTTAAAATACATCAGTTTAAAGCGTTTGCCAACTGTTTGGTAAATTTCACCTTCATTTTGAATTTTTCAATATGGCTTAGAGCTCCGTCTTTAGAATAGCGATCTATTTTCCTTACATAATTATTAAAAATAGCGTTTCTTATGTTTTTAAATCATTATTATCAGTTGGCAGCAAATGTGGCACCGAGAAAATGTTTTGAAGATGATCCAAAATGTCTTGAAGATGATCCAAAATGTTTTGAAGATGATCCAAAATGTCTTGAAGATGATCCAAAATGTTTTGAAGATGATCCAAAATGTTTTGAAGATGATCCAAAATGTTTTGAAGATGATCCAAAATGTCTTGAAGATGATCCAAAATGTCTTGAAGATGATTCAAAATGTTTTGAAGATGATCCAAAATGTCTTGAAGATGATCCAAAATGTTTTGAAGATGATCCAAAATGTCTGAAGATGATCCAAAATGTCTTGAAGATGATCCAAATGTTTTGAAGATGATCCAAAATGTCTTGAAGATGATCCAAAATGTTTTGAAGATGATCCAAAAATGTTTTGAAGATGATCAAAATGTTTTGAAGATGATCCAAAATGTCTTGAAGATGATCCAAAATGTCTTGAAGATGATTCAAAATGTTTTGAAGATGATCCAAAATGTCTTGAAGATGATCCAAAATGTTTTGAAGATGATCCAAAATGTCTTGAAGATGATCCAAAATGTCTTGAAGATGATCCAAAATGTCTTGAAGATGATCCAAAATGTTTTGAAGATGATCCAAAATGTCTTGAAGATGATCCAAAATGTTTTGAAGATGATCCAAAATGTCTTGAAGATGATCCAAAATGTCTTGAAGATGATCCATTTTCTAGACGTCTTCTCTCCAAAGTTGTATTGTTGGAACATTCGAGTTTTCCCTGTCGCTCCGATCCACTCTGTCCAGGTTCGTCGCCGAGGTCACAATTTTATTATCTATAAAAGCAGCAGCAGCAGCAGCAGCAGCATCTCGCGTCGTCACTTCGCTCTCTTCGTTGAAAAACTTCTTTCGATTTCGATCTTATATTTTAAGAACATACAGAAATAAAAGGTGGGAAAAAAAGACAGATAATGAACGACAATTTAATTTAAACATTAACTATAAAAATGAGGAAAATACTCGGATTAAATTTAAGATTCGGAGAAAAGAAAATCAATTATCTGGGGTAAATACGAGGGACTTTCATATGAAGCCCCGCGGAAGACGGGGCCCACCGTAATGGTGTCGGGCTGGAATTTTACGGAGATAACGTTATAATTATGGAAACTTCATGACACACAAAGAATGTAACTATGGCTTGCTAACCGTTAGAATAATGGCGCATTTCTTCCGAACTTCAAGCAGGTTCTGATCAATGATCGTTTTGCGTCTGGAACGGCTATATGGTTATAGGCTAAATCACATTGTTAAATAGAACAATTGTCTTTAGTGTTAGGAAGAAATGTGGTGTGTGTGTGTGTGTGTGTGTGTGTGTGTGTGAAATAACACTCAATAGTTTCCACACTTAAGACCGATGTCTGTAGAGACACACGCCTGAGCTACCGCTGTATCTCACCCGCTTCCTGGCCGTATTTGAAAGCGAGAAGGAAACATAACAGAACCTTCACGGAGATGGAATGAATGACTAGGATCTCGAGGCGAGCCCAAGACCTGTAAGTCCTAGAGACTGTGATGACCAAGTCAGAACCCGCTCCAAGCCAATTATCAGGAGAGAAGTAATTCTGTCCTACATATTCGTACCCGATTTGTATTCAACATCTTTTTAGTTCCTCTTCATTTAGTTTTTTTTAAAAAAAACTTATTAAGACGCATGACAACAACCAATCGAAGAGTTAAACGATTAAGGATGGATACTTTATTCGGGAAACTGAACATAAAAGTTCTGAAAATATATTAGAGGAAACTGCGGCTGAAGACTTGAATATAGGTTGGGCTATGACGACATTTCTCTTTGCATTATGATCTTAGAAATGTTACAGCATCACTAACAACCATCCTTAATGGCGTGACGTCACAAGGGGCCTGTGATCTCCTTCCCAGTTTTATCTTATATTGTTTCAGTTTTGTCTTCATAACAACTTTTGATTGCGTGAGGCCAGCGAGCTTGGTTTTCAGACACTGCTTTCAAGCAGGAAAAATAACCAAAATATACTACGAAAATCCGAGAGAGAGAGAGAGAGATAGAGAGAGAGATAGAGAGAGAGAGAGAGAGAGAGAGAGAGAGAGAGAGAGAGAGAGAGAGAGAGAGAGAGAGAGAGGGGGGGGAGAGAGGGAGAGGAGATGACGTCAGTACAGAGAGAGAGATAGATAGATAGCGAGAGAGAGATGACGTCAGTACAGAGAGAGAGATAGATAGATAGGAGAGAGAGATGACGTCAGTACAGAGAGAGATATAGATAGATAGAGAGGAGAGAGATGACGTCAGTACAGAGAGAGATATAGATAGATAGAGAGAGAGAGAGATAGATAGAGAGACATGACGTCATTACAGAGAGAGAGGGAAGCGAGAGAGAGAGATAGATAGAGAGACATGACGTCATACAGAGCGGAGAGAGAGAGAGAGAGAGATTTTTAATGACTAGAACGAATTACCTGAAGATTTAGTTAATTGTGATCGCATAATTCTGTTTAGAAATCGTGAATCATGTCGATGAATATTTCTCTTTGCTGGCTTCCTGTCTCCTAGGAATCTCTAAACCGAACTAAAGGTATAAAAAATAGTTTGTTGCCTCTGTAGTTTCCATAAAAGCGTCTTTCCAAGAAACCAACGTAATATTACAGGCTAAACCCGACTGTTGCCCTTAATTCGTTATTTTTATTGTGGCTGAATCAACATATTCGTTTTTTAAGATTTAATGACAGTAATTACTCCCTGTTTGTTTCTTTTCGCAAACCAGGTGCCTGTTCCATGCCATCGAATACACTCATCATGGTTGAGGAAAATCAGTATCCAGGTAACATATTGTGCAAATAAACACATTTTTCTTAGATACAGTCAATCGAAAACCACCTGTGATGTTCGGTAATTTATATCTACAGCTCTTTCATAACACCTTGAATCTCGTAGGTTTTGCAGGGGTGCATTTCTGTGATATATATATAAATGACTGATTGAAAAAACATTTTTAATTCGGCATAAGCAGCTCTTGCATTGTGCGAAGCTTGTACACTTCTGAGCGTGGAATCTGTCAGATTACCCGGTCGAATTTTACCACAAACTTTGCAAGTTATCCTTTAATTGCTTCTGTAAAGTTGGCTTTTGTTATCTGACCCCAAGTTGAATATCAAGATGCTCCCATCGGCGCTCAAAAGGGTTAATATCCGGGATCTGTTAGAAACAGAGAAGCAATTTCTGCTTATTTTACGTCTTCCAAATCGTAATAATTTTGGATGTATAGAATGCTGCTTCACTTTCTACAACGATTCTTATCAAAGATCCCTTGATCAAGTTCAGGCGGGAGGATATTCAGATATTCAATCGAAAAAATTTACATATTCCGGTGATGGAAGTTTTGTTCCGCGCCAGCTTCCGAAAAATCCGAAACATGTTTCCGCCCGTCGGGTAATTGAAAGCCTTCCCACAATGCAATGCTGCAAATCTGATGCATTTTTTTTGGATCTAGTGGAACTCGGCTGGCTCGAGTTGATGAAGCCGACCCTGAACAGCGCACCTTGATGACGTATGGGGTTTTCCATTTCGGGGGAAGGCCCAGCTACTGCAGAGTTGCGCTGTGAAAATGTTTTGTTGTTGTTGTTGTAATTATCAGTATTGAGAAACTTCTTTTACATTGTAAGTATTCCCACTTGAACTGAGAGCCACAAGAGAGCATCCCATCACAGTCTAGCGCACCTGACGCAACTAAGCGATAGTGACGAACACCGCTTACCTATCCATCTTTTATATATTTTAAAGGCACAGTTGTATTCAGTTTTGGAACGGGTCCATGGACATTCGCCCTCGCCGGTTCTATGTCAAATTGCACCAAATTACTTTGCTTGTTTCCGACAAATAACGGAAGCTATGAATTAGTACTTGACGTCATCCTTGATGCGGAAACCATGCCACCGGTGAGTATAGTATTAATTTCAGTCAGAAGAAAATAATTCAGCTGGCTGGCTACAGAACTGAAGTCAGTCGAGTGATACTACGCAGAAGAGATCGACGAGTACGACTGATCGATGGTTCTAAAGCTACGTGATCGATATATATATATATATAATTTTGATAAGAATTTGTACCATGACTGAGTAGCTTTCTTACTAATATACATACGTGTATTTTATTTTATTTTATACAGGCTAACATGTTCACGATCTATTGTTCAAGGATTTCTGTAAGTTTTTACCTATTCAATTTTATGCTTATACCCGTGAATAGGTTGTTCTTGCTCCACACTTTGAAAGTTTTCTTCATCCTCCCAGCCCTGTCGGAGAGATAAGGTGAAGATTAAGCTGAATTGTTGTATGGCTCCGTTTCCGGATCACTTGCTGATTTTTTTATTTTTATAAAGCCAGGTGATCAGTCTTGCGCTTGAAACTATCCACGGATAACCGAGCTTCGGGCTATCGGGTAAAAACCAGGTGCAGCAGGTGGATAATTGGAAAGTCGTCCCCAATGGAGCCATCCTGTGGGAGAAATGCGGAGTACCCGAAAGAAAATCACGCCGACAAAATCAAGCTACGGGAGGTTCACCAAACTGTGTTATCGTCCTTAGCGGGAATCGAACCCGGGCTTTCAGCCATAGATACCCTACCCCCCCTGCTACTTCTTTTAAATAAAATAATATCATTTTAAGAAGATCAGGATAAGTAATGTTTATTCCCAAAGGAAAATGTCTATTATTTTTTCTCGGAAATCATAACACCAATGCAAGAATACTGGTATTTTATACGCTTTGGTTTTATACTTAATGTTCAAAAGTCTCCATCTCTCTCTCTCTCTCTCTCTCTCTCTCTCTCTCTCTCTCTCTCCTCTGTCTTTCTCTCTTCTCTTTCTCTGCCTCTGTTCTCTCTCTCTGTCTTTCTCTTCTCTTTCTCTTCTCTGTCTCTCTCTCTCTCTCTCTTTCTCTTTCTCTGTCTCTGTATCTCTTTCTGTCTTTCTCTCTCTCTCTCTTCTCTGTCTCTCTCTCTGTCTCTCTCTCTCTCTGTCTCTCTCTCTATCTCTCTCTCGTCTCTCTCTCTCTTTCTCTTTCTCTGTCTCTGTCTCTCTTTCTGTCTCTCTCTCCTCTCTTTCTCTTTCTCTGTCTTCTCTCTCTCTCTCTGCCTCTGTCTCTCTCTGTCTTTCTCTTTCTCTTTCTCTGCCTCTGTCTCTCTCTCTGTCTTTCTTTTCTCTGCCTCTGTCTCTCTCTCTGTCTTCTCTTTCTCTTTCTCTGTCTCTGTCTCTCTCTCTGTCTTTCTCTTTCTCTGTCTCTGTCTCTCTTCTGTCTTTCTCTCTCTCTCTCTTCTGTCTTTCTCTCTCTCTCTATCTCTCTCTCTCTCTCTGTCTCTCTCTCTATCTCTCTCTCTGTCTTCTCTTTCTCTTTCTCTGTCTCTGTCTCTCTCTCTTCTCACTCACTCACACACACAAAATAAGTTTCGTTAGGAGATAAGCGAGCTTCAGTTTCCGGTGAGGAGAATGTAAAATTCCCCACTGACCAAAGAGTGTAGTAGACCGCAAAAAAAGGGGGGTAGAAAGAAATACATTTTTAAAGGTGTAACGTCTGACCAGATATTTATTTAATTTTTTTTTTCATATTTTTTGCTTCCCGGATGCATCAGTATAAAATGGTAATGTACATTGAAGACCTCAATGATAATGCTCCTCAGTTTGCTGGCTCACCATACAATGTGTCTTTGAGTGAAGTAAGTTTACTTAAATTTTTTGCTTACCTTATATATCTACACTGTCCTCGAGATGCACTTTAATCTTTGCCTTGATCTTAGCATTTCTAATTCACACTTTTTCATCTCCGTGTTCTTTAAACCGACTAACACACTGTCTCACCAGTTTATTGAGCGGAAAGCTTCATCCTATTTTAATCATCAAATTATTCGAATTTATCATTTATCGAAAATATAATCAATTTTAAATATGTTAAATTTGACATTTTCTATAAAATAATCTTTATTAATTTAGATTATCAAGTTATTTAAAATATGCTTTATAACCACTTACAGATTTTATATACATTTAAAATATGAAATTATATGTATGTAATAGGAGTTATAAAGCTTGAAAAATGCTTTTTATAAATCTTTTTATTGAACTAAACAAAAATATATACACTTTCAATAGATGACGCAAAAATCCTTCGTTTAACATTATTATGCTTATGCGAGTTAACAAGTAGATTTTGTTTGACAACAGCTATCTAATCTGACAATATCTTTTAAACTTTGGCTCCACTTTTCAGGCGATGTGGACACTCGATTTCTGTTTATTTGGAATCTTAGAAAAACAAAAGAGAATCGAACGAAGGAGAATCCGTCGCGGAGAATTAACATGGCCAGAATTCACTTCTGAATTTTTTAGCTTAAGGCTGATAACAGCAAAGTTAACTAACATCTGTAAAGTTTAAAGGATCATACCAAAAACAGGAAAGTAATCAAATCAAAAAAAAAACAACAACCAGTAATTACTGTTATGCATTGCACGAGGTTAGATGAAGTTTCTACTAGTATATTTTCCATTTTTTTTCTTCCAGTTAAGCATAGTGAACACAACAGTTTTCACCTTCAAGGGTAAAGTTCACGACAATGACGTCACCCCCACGCATTTCACTTATGGCATCGTGGTAAGTTACACCGTTTTGACTGTCTTAAAGATTCTTTCCACAAACAGATTAGTGCAGCAAAAAAATTCCCGTATTATCGTAAAAAACAAACGAATAAAAATACCTGGATTATTTTCAAAGTTTGCGTATTTAATGTAATTTAAGAAAAGAAAAAAATGCCCCATACTTCTCCATCACATACCTTGTATTTATTTTTCTTTTAAATAATACAGTAACGGAAATAAAAATAAATGTATATTTTTGGAGTGGAGGGGGTTAAATGAACTTACACAAAAAATATTTTCACAGGATGACGCAAACTTTCTTCTCTTCACCAATCAATGGATGTTGATGGTTGATATCTTCTCAATAATGACGTCATCTCTCTTAGCAAGTTACCTAGTTCAATTGTTCTAGATGATACCTACCTGCACATTCACTTCGCACAATACTAGAGGACATAATTAGGGAGAGCTAAGATGTCGACGCCGCTTGACATTAAAAGGCAACGTTTATTTCCAAATAGAACTTCTGATGCAGGAGACAGATTACAGACCTGTTGATGCACTTTCTTATCATTAGAAATCTTTCATAAACTATAATGGCTTTCTGGCCTCTTCCAACCACTAATGTAAGCTGAACTATTTCAGAGGGCCTTTCCCTTTACACTGTCTCTTTTACGGACCGGAAGTGTTACTGTCTGTTGTTGTTTTGTTTTTTTTTTTAAAAACTGAATTAGGAAACTTTTCCTACATCGTAAATCCACCCTTTTGCTCTTTGCAATGTTTCTGGTCTCGACTTGGCCACCTCAGCACCACACACACGATTAGTATCAAAATTCGGTTTCTTTCTGTTTTAAGACCTGATAAACAGAATTGAAAAACAGTGGCACCTTAACGAAAGATCAACCATAGGTATAGATTGCCACGCGAACTCGCAGTAAGAGAGTTCTGCCAACTTTGACGGCAGTAATCAGCTTACAAGCGTTTTTTCTTTACAGAACATCTAGCAATTCTGGGACGGAAACATTGTCAAAATAACGGAAAGTCTAATCTGCTCATTTAAAAGTGATTCACGATTGCCTAATTTGCAGACGTGTCATTCGCGACATTATTACACGATAAATTATACACTACATCGCTCGAAGTTACAGAGGACATCCGGAAATGGAGTTGACGTTTCGCAGGACCATCAGAAATAACACGTGTATTTTAGTGTAAGCTAAGGGAATAAAGATTCCGATGTTAGACAATTCTGAAGCCGATTAAATATTGGAATTTACACAATTTTATGACTCTTGTTTGATAATTTGAGTTTAACGGCCTTCATAAACTGAAGAAAAAGATAAAAGTAATATATTTAAAAATTGTCTTTCTCAATCTTGTCAAATTAAACTAAACCACAAAAACGGAGTCTATGTTGTTATTTGCCTAATTTTTGTTGTTTTGAGAGAAATAATTCGGTGTCTAAATTAGCCGCAGGCGAGGGCAGTATGAACATAGCCTTTTTAGATGGCTTTTTCTAACTGCTGCCTATAGACAACCAATGAACTCCACTCCAAAAAAAAACAACAATAGCACAAAAGTAAACTCAACTCTGTGAAAACAGAAGTGACATCTTAGCTCCAGTTTAAAATTACCCTTGTCTGTATTTTTTAAAAAATAATGCTTATAAAAGAGTTATTGCTCGCGAACATAATTAATTATATTATCTGTTACAGAATGATAATTCCAATGGCACTTTTGGATTCAATAAAGCTGATGTGGTTTTGCTGAAAAATCTAGACTTCGACACGGGACCACATTCTTTTACTTTGGAAAATTATAGTACAGGTAATGTAATAATAATATAATTTTATTATTATTATTATTATTATTATTATATATTATTATATTATTATTATTATTATTATTATTATTATTATTATTTATTATTATTATTATTATATTATAATATATAATAATAATAATAAAATTATTGCCATGATATGTTAATTACAGAAATCAGAGGTTAGTTGGGACATTACATACCAGATTATCAGTAACAAAAAAATAATTAACTAACCTGTGTTTTTGATCGATCTTTTGACATTATTAACAGAATTCTAATCATTAGAAGAATTGGTTGTAAGTGCATTAATATTAATTCGAAAAAGTTGTTCCCTCTTTCTTGGGAAAGAGAACAATGTGCAAGCTAGTCTCGAACTCGCGATATTTCCGATGCTAAGTTATGATGAAGGTTTTAGTCACCGTGGAAGTTAATACTAAGGTGGTGGAAAATTACGAACTAGCCGTTAGTATTATTGTTAATTAGTTATTACTAGTATTTGTGTAAGTAGAATGAGCAGTAGCGCGCAAACTTTTTCGGTGGTCAAAAATTTTAAGGGATTTTTAACCGTGGCGCTTCTGTCTAAGTCAGGTGGTATTACTCAGACCCACCGGGTGGCGGGATATCGAGGTGCGTGGTGTACTGACCAGTTGTGGCTGAGGGCGCGAAGACCGCTCTTCTTGCTCTTCTCTTCGGCGGGCTCGTCTTCGGTCGTAGATGACGCTCATCGCGGAAGGAGGAAGAGTTGTTCCACGAAATGATTAAGAATTTACACCTGCAATCCAAAATCACTGTTACGCTGTTCAAGGTGTGACTGGCCGCGTTTTTACCCCACCCCCACCCCCACCACCACCAACCTCCAAAAAGTCATCTTTGAAAACTGTCTTCAGTTAAAAGTAAAACCTTAAAGCGAACAGGAGTATTTCATTTAAACAGAGGTAGAACAAGGGTGTCCATATTGTTCGATTAACTGCAATGCCAGTGGCTAGAACAGTGCGGACGCGAGTGTTGTCGGTTTACACTGCGGTTTAACAGTACAGATAAAAGAAAATGTAATATAGAGACCCTATTTTGCTTCTCTACCAGCTAACAAATTCACTGCGTAAGAGCAATGGCGGCCATCCGCTGAGGTGAACCTACCATTCAAAACCCAGACGTTTGATAAAGGACAATTATAAACCTGAGCCTTAAAATCAGAACAGGGTTTGACATCGCCTTGATGTCACCCATAATACATTTTTTTGTGATTTAAATTTAAAAAAAAAAAATTGAACTAAATTCCGCTGAATTTACCATGCGAAGCAATTTCTCAGGTCAGACCGGATTCTTTTACGCTCCGGTAGAGGGACTTACAAGGCCGCCATTGTACAAAATAAGCAACACGTGATCTATCTGGGAGAGTGCTCGGTCCTTAAATTGAAAAAAAAAAACAAACTAGTTCTATTCAAGTTTTAAAACGGGCAAAGTTTAGAACAAAGCTTAGTTAAAGATCTAGTTAACTGGTTAACTTAAAGCCTATATTTATTTAGTTTTATATAAACACAGTTTCGAAAGTATTTACGGACAGTTTTATCAATGATATATTTTGGAAAACCACTAAGTTGTACGATTTTGGAAACGAAGGACACATCCTCCTCAGAATTAAACAAAGAGAGAACAGATTTTTTTTCCCGGCTTCATCAAAAATAATAAAAAAAACAACAACAGACTGGATGTCTTTGGAATTGGAGCAAGAATATTCCGTCTCAAACTTCAAATTCAGGAATCCTTACTGGTCATATATATATATATATATAGGCTCAACTTCCGCACCCAGTCACGTCTTTCCTTAACTTGTGCATATTTTTCTTTTAAATTTTGAATTTATTTCTTTTTTCAAACTTTAATATAAAGGGGCACAAATAAGTTGGTACGAGCTGATTTCTTCTGTGGACAACCAACTAATGAGTATACTTCGAAACATATATTTAACCGTATTTTTTGCCTCCATCTTCTTTTGTCACCAGGATGACGGAGTTCCTTCTCTATCGGCAATAACCACTTTGACTTTAACATCATCGATGAAAACGACTTGGGACCGGAGTTCAGCCAGAATCTGTATCATATTGCAATTCCGGAAAACGTAAGAAAGGAATTTTTTGTCGAAATCCGAAGCTGGTTAGAATGGCATTCCATTTTTAAAAAAAACTGTTTTGTTTTGTTTTCGCATCACGCGGACAAGGCCCCGCCGCCGCCGTCCGCCATTAAGGTTTGTTCGACTTCGCGCGCGCGCGCGCAAGTGTTATCACGTGACCAGAGCAAATTACCTCCGCTGACGGAAAACCGGTGTAGGAGGAACTGGATTCTAGGAAATTGACCGTGTTCTGGTTGTTTTGAGTGGCCAAGCTAAAAACGGTGTGTGTTTGGGGGGGGGGATCGAAGTGTTTTGGCTGGACAAAAGAATGTTGAATATTTAGCGGATTTAAAAGCAAGGAAGCTGGACACATACATCCTCTCCCTCTGGTCGACTTTGTCCGTGACAAAAGAACTCATTTTCCGATCGCAAACGTAGCTTGTTCTTCCAAACGATTCTTGGCCGCATTTTCTTTTTTTCCTGGGAAGAACCCGAGAAACTGTATTAGCGGAAATAACTCTTTCCATTTTGGGCATTTACTGAAATGATTAGAGCCGGGTGTGTTATTAGAGAGAGAGACACTGGAAGAAAGGGAAGTCTGCAGTCTCGTCGTAATAATGGCTTCCTCGAAGAATTTGGATACATGGGAAAACATCACAAAGTTTCATTGTAGGAAGAAAAAAAAACTCGTCTTATTCATGCAATTCCAACTTCTAAGGTCGCGAACGGAGATCGTTTTTGTTATATCAGTGTCATCTATTTCACAGAAGCGCATTTCTCTGAAACAGGAAAACCTCTTATAGCGCTCCGTTTGCCAAGAACGCATTCTGAGCGCTATAAGAGGTTTGCGTGCAATCCATAGTGAAAGTAATATCGAAAGTAAAACAGCCTCCTTACAGTACTGTGTTTCAAAGTATTAACAGACGAGAAGTCATTCTATACTTTATCTTTTAACTTCATTATCATTGCTACAGGAGTTTTAATTGTTTATATTTAATGTCATGTAAATACCTTAGTTTTACTCTTGTCTACCTGTTTAGAATGACGGTTGATTTATTTTTGGCTGATAATGTGATAGGCTTAACTTAAAAAACAAACACAAACACAAATCGGTTTTAGTTAGTATTTCTGTGAACTGTTAAGGTCAGAGTCAGAGTGCGAACCTCGAAGACAGGTCGGTTTGTTGTACTCCTCTCGCTTTGGGCGTAGTGATTTTATTTGTTATAGCGTTTAAACGTTTGTCCGCTAAAATTCTTAACCTAATTAAGATGAATATTGTTTCAAATGTCTTTCAAAAGTTTCCATAGTTTCGTTTCGTTTGTTGTTGCCTTTCCCACTTTTTTTGGGGGGGTGGGGGTCTCTGTATAGTCTCGTCCTATGGCTCTGTAATGTCAGGAGTTTGTGCCGACCATTTCATTACATTCAGAAAACCATCAGCTTCTCTACATCTCAAATACTGTTTCGCGAGGCAGATGTATACACCCAGAATCTGCATCTTACAGAATGGTATGGCATCCAATAAAATTCTAATTACGAAAACAATCTGGCCACTAACTCAGATGGTTCACGGACCCTGCCTCAGATGCTATGCCATCTTATCGGCAAGCGTTTTACTGAAGACATTTTAAATCTGTCAAAAGTTTCTAAGATTAAGTAAAAATTAAACTAATATTAACAAATTTTGTTTTATATATAGTACTGGAGTAAGAACAGAATATTTGGGCTATAATATCGTGTCTGGCGCGGGGAACCTCAAGCGGTCACTTCTCATCTAATAAATGCTTTTAGATGTTTTATTTCTGAGCAAGAATTAGACGTCTAGGGAGGATTTTATGAATTAAAACTTAAGATTTTTGCGTTAAATACTAACTATATATATATTTGTGCGCGCGTGTGTTCATATAAAGGAGCGAAGCATTGAATCTGTTAATAAAGGCTTAATTTTCTCCATTACAACTTGCCCGTGTTTATTGGAATTCAAGAAAATTGCAGTAGACTGAGTTTCAAGCAATATTTCGGTAACACCAGAGCTCTCTTGTAAAAGGAATACGTGTCCGTCATGGCTTCTCAAGATGCTGTACTATATGGCTGCTTGGAGTTTAAAATGACAACTAATTCTACTCTCACTTCAAAAGAGCTATAAAAAAACCAAGATGGCGGTCAGTGAAGTATCGTTATGGGGCATTTCTTATCTTCATTTGATACTTTGTGATAAGTTTAGCGATAAAACCGTGCGTGGTATACAGCTGACTTTTTGTTTTTTTTACTGTTGTATAGATTCCTGTCGGAACTGCGGTCGCAGTTCAACCTCCAATTCATGCCGACAACTTGGATAAAAACATCATCACTACTATTCATTACGTCATTGAAGACGGTGAGTCAGTTACTAAGTTGAGCTACAGTACCGATAAGGTATAACGCTTTTGCGGTCTATTTTTCTATTTAAAAAAATATATATATAAATAATTGTTAACCGTTTTTATCAGTAAACCTGATAATAATTGAAAGAAAATTATTTTTAATGTAAAAAAAGGAGAAAAAAAATATAAACTTACACTTTAATGACAGAATATTGCATTTAATTAGTGCGATAATTGTACTGCAAATACTTTGCAATAGCAGATATTTTGTAACTGTAGAGCCTAGAGCGTAAGTCTGGGCATTTTTCATGACCTTAAAAGTACTAACTAATAAACGTACGTTTCAGTATCTTTCTCTGTCGTGTTCAGTTCGAACCACAAAGACGGCGACAGGAAAATAGTCTCGAAAAATGTTAATTAGCTACTTCTTTGTACAATCGCCTTGGACATTGTAGGAGGTGTCGCACGGTCCTCGTACTGTTTGACGACTCAAAGTTTCAGATAAATGACAATTCTACTGCTTCAGAAGCTCCGTGCGTCTCTTTGTTTAAGGATGGACTGTATCCGCAAATCACACCGCTGTGAGGTGATTCCAAATTTGGTTAACAATAGTCCTATTGGGTAAGAATCCTCATACAAACGTTCATGCTACCGAATATCGAGATAATGATGCTCCGACCACGACCTATGGACGAGCAGCGACACCCAGCCATTGATAGGCTATGGATCGGAAATAGACAGAGAGATGGGGTTGGTGTATTTCAGAGTTGTCAACCGAATTGAACAAAAGTACAAAGAGACCGGATCAGTTCATGAAATATCTGGTAGGGAGCGCCACAGCAAAACTGACCGCCATGATAACCATTACGTCACCTGTCTGGTTCGATGTAACCGCACCATCTCGGCGCGTTCGTCCCAGAACGAGCTGAGACAGGTGTGTGAGACCTTTCACCATTTTCTATGAAATCGACTACACTCTGCTAATTTACACATTAGACGCCCAGTATTTCACACACACCTCTAATACCAGTACATTATATGGTGAGATTAGAGTCGGCTAAGACTCATTTACGCTGGATTATGACAGATTGAAGCCAAGACTTCTCTGATCAGACTAAACCCAACCTTTACTTTGATGTATCCTTTAATTACAAAGTTGCCTGATTTTCTTGATGGAACTTTTGCCAACTGTACCAAGCTTTTACAGAAGAGTGGAACACGCCGCCAAAAGACCCGTGTCTGGTGACCAGTATGAGACAGACAAATAATACAGTAATACAAACCAAGGCAGCTCTTGGTACTACTAAATGTATCGAAGAATGTCCAGATAATGTACAAATGAACTCTACATGTCAAACTCTATGGTCAATCTTTTAAGTGTAATTAAATACTTTAGTTAATTAGAAGAAAAGATAGATGGTATGCAACTCTTTCATTCTAGTTGTAAACCTCTTTGGACCAACCAAAACCAATTCCACCTTACAATGAATTTATTTGTATTAAACATCGTTCCAATTTCTTTTGTTTTCAACTTTAGGAAATCCCCAAAGTTATGCAAATTACTTAGAACTGGATCCCGTGAGTGGTCAGGTGAAAATTATAGGTGGGTTAGACAGGACTAAAGCCACTGAATATGAACTGTTGATTAAGGTAAAACTGTTACATATTCTATATATATAGTAAGACGCTGTGAATGTATTTGCTATTAAATTATATAGAGAAAAATATAGTATGCTTCACGTGAATTTGTAACGAAATACCCACACTGCTAATATATATATATATATATATAGTAATGTTATAGCCTTCATTGGGAATATTAGAATATTCTTCCAGCAGAATCTGCCTATAAAATATTTTTAGATTATAGTAAAAAAAATAAAAGACATTTTCGAGATTTGATGTTTTACACTTACGGCTAAGCTGATTAGCATACAACGCCACCTATCGCATTTTCCGACCTATCACGTCGGCTGGTTAAGCCGACGTCCAGCCTCCCAGCCACGTTTCCTTTTGAAGTTGCTCTCGATAACGGTGGCGATGACGAGGCATCGATATTTTTCATTGATAAGTTTCGCACTCTTTAACGTCTGGGAAGTTTAAGGAAAAACCCCGGTCACGTGGGTTCACTTACATTTCCCTCCCCCGTCTAAAAAGGTAAGAAGCTATAAATAGGGTTTTCCGGATACACGTGATGGAGGCTCCGGCGGATGACTTTTTATTGGCTGATATTCCGAGCACTGCTCACGATTCCCTTCCCAACAGGACCGAGGTCACCGAGGTCGATCATCGGGCCCAGGGGTTGGACGAAAATAGCTTGCTAACGAGACAGCACAACTACTCTCTCACTATTAGTTGTATCAGGATCTCACCTTCAGGCTTAAATTACCGCCGTCTAAAGACGGGAAAAAAAACTTTCTACGACTGGCCATCCTACAAACGTGTCGTTTAATCGTAAATCGGTAAAGAAATTTTACCACTTGTATATTTAAAAGAAATTAAATAAGAAAATAAGGGTCCCCCTACCTATATATATATAGTTTTTTTCTCATTTTTGTAAAGACAATGCCGGAAATATCCTTTCGAACGGTGTAATTATTGTTTCCTTCTTGCTAACGAACCTATTCGGTTCATTGGACAGGCTTACCAAGTGGACAAGCCTCGGTCCCACTTCGATATGGCCATCCTGAGAGTAGACATAACTGGCCAGAACAACCACAGGCCACGGATGCTTCAGAGCCTCTACCGAGCGACGATTGTGGAGAATACGCGTGCGGGCGACAACGTGTTGCAGGTATCAGCGGCCGACGATGATAATGTAAGTGTAATACCGAACACCCCTAGGGAATCCCCCCAAGCTGACATCGACCTGATCGCGAAGGCGCGGGCAAAAAAGGTGAAAACTGTTATAAGAAACGACAGCTGCTCTTACAAGATTAAGACGCCAATGATGGTGCTCTGGTTGTTTTGGACAAGCCAGCAGCCAAAAAAGGTCCTCACAAGAACCTCGCTGTGCAGTGGCGATGGTACATGGACCAACAAGTCGAAGAACACTTTCTAATATCAGCGAATTACGGAAGCTTGTCCAAGATACATGGGATAGCGTCCCGACCTGATGACGTCAAGGAAAAACCGCAGTTGTCTCTCTTGCAACCTTTCCGCTGAAAGTTTGTGTTGGTGGATATTTATTTCCCCTGTGAGGGTTGGGGAGCTCGTGTGAAGCGTCTCTGCTATCTATAAAATAAACGTACGGTTTATCGTATCTATCTCTGGCGTGGTTTTTCTCGCCCTTCTCCAGCTAGTAGAGTGGGTATTTCCGTTGTGTTCCGGTTTCTTTTCCCACACCTAGAAATGGAGAGGTCTGGTAAGGCTTTCCCTGTCTAAGTGAGAAATGCCGAGACCCTCTGCGGGTTTGGAAACGCCCTCTAGCGGAAAACCCGCAGCAATATGTTGCTCCTCCTCCAGAGTTGTCTCCCTCCCCCACTGCAGACGTCAGTGCACGACATCAGCAACATTGCTAACATTCCGTGATGTTAGATTCACTGGGATTTTGGTTGTCAGTTAGATCTCGGCGCAGCAAATATATTTGCTAAATCAGTGCGCCGTCGGCAAGAATTTTGCACCTGTATGTAAATAGTTAATTTTTAAATGCTGTGTTCACGTCACCGTCGCTTTGTCTTGTACTGCTAACTTTATTCAACTCTCTCCGAAATAAAATTTCTAAACAGGGGATGAATGGAAACTTCTTGTTTTACCTCAATGGGAGCACTGGAGCATTTGTTGTAGACCCTTACAACGGATGGATCATCGTCAATAACAGTCAGCAACTTGACCGGGAAAGGAAAAGTCGTTTCGGGTTTCAGGTGAGTACGTAAAGCCAGATGGGGGCAGTCAGTCACGTGGGAAACTATCTCCCGCTTATGGCAGCAACAGTGGCGTAGACAATTCAGTTTGTTTTACAAAAGCAGCACCGAACAAGTACATTGCACTCCTCATTTTATTGTTGAACAAAACAATTTGAATTTAGCTTTCTTCCCCCATCCTTTTCTTAATTGTTTACCTGCTACCTTTTTGTCGCTCTCAAAAATTTCAACTGGTTTACGTGATTTAGACAGGAGCACTGAGTACAACTGAATCCGTGTTCTGGCATTTTCGTCTGAATATGGTATCTGGTTCGTCGTCTTTCTATTTTTCCTTTTATTGAACAACTTTTCGGCTGTCTGTCGTCTCCCGTATTTAAAGCTGAATATTTTTTTTAATATATATTTTCTTCCTCGAACGTGGTTTACTTTGCCCCACTATTTCCATGGCCTGCTTTTCCCCTATAAGTCTTCGAACATTTCTAGTTCTCTCTCTCTCCTCAGCATGATTCCAACATTTTCCCTTGGTTAAACTTTTGAAAGATTTTCTCTTTAACTTTCTTTTTTTAAAAAAAATTACTATTGCAAATATCTAAACCTCGTTTTATGATATTTTTCAAGGTATATGCGCAAGAGAATGTGACATTGGACCGATGGAGAAGCAATTCTTCGAATATAGAAATTTCACTGATCGACGAAAATGACAACAGTCCAGTGTTCGGGAAAATGAAGTACATTTTCCACGTGAACAAGACGATCTGCCATGGAGCCGTAGTGGGAAAGGTAATTAGCCTCTCTATTTAAACCATGAATGCACTGTTAATATTAATACTTTACTTTTTAAAATTTATTTTATAGTATGTATGCGTGAGTGTAGGTAATCTTGAACGCCTTATTATTTTTTATAATGATCGCCATCATAAATGGTTAAGAAATTAGCATCGAGAGGGACAGTTTGTCGCCATATTTACGGTACACGATGCGAAGAAACCGGCGAACAACAATGTCGTTTTTTTTTTCATTTTGGCGTCATACCGGAAGAAGAACAAAGCTTTGCGGGACGTCGGGATAATTACGGAAACCTGTATTTAAATGTTTAACAATAACTTATTCTGAGATGTTTGTATTATTTAAGGTTACTGCTACCGATCGAGACGAAGGAAGAAATGCAATAGTTCACTATTCCCTTCCTAATTCGCCAGATAGAAAGTTTCAGATTGACAGCACCACAGGGGTAATTCTGGCCAATATCTGTCTGGCAGATAATTACAAGCCCAAGTATGCAATTGCAATAATTGCTGAAGATCAATCGAACACAGCGAAAAGGTAAGCGTTCAAAAGCTTATTGTAATCATACTTCGTGCTATTTTAATTGCAGGTAGGTCTCCACACACATTCCTTTTTTTTTCTTCAAATGCCAGGGTTGAGACCCACAGTTCGAATCCCGGTCGGCACAGGCTCTTTTTGGCGTGCCTCCACAGTTTCTTCTCTCTTCTTCACTGCCAGCCGTATGAGTTCTGCTGGCATCTAACAAAAATAATGGGTCCAGTAGGGCTTTCCGGGTACATGTGGCTGGTGTTGTGTGTACCTGAAGCACCGCTCAAGAGATCGACCCTATGGTTAATCAGGAAACACGCTTGTCTAGTAAGACTAATACCCAACAACCTCCCCTTCTGGCTCCCCCCTCTCTACCTCTTCTGGACCATTTAGGAAGAAAAGAAGAAAAACGAGAACTGATGAAAAAGCAGAAATAATATCTAGTTTGACGATTCTTAATTAAATGGAAGAAATCAGGTTTGAACAGTTCACCGGGTTTTGTTGAGTAAGTTTAATGCCATAAAGCCGAAGTCTGCGGAAGCGTGAGGGAAGAACGTTTCCACGCTAACAGCAATGAGGGCGGGCGAGGGACCCAGATGGATCATTTTAAACTAAAATAGGCAAAAAGAGAATTGGAAATAAACCCTATAGCGAAACGCCGCCTTGGTGAAGACCGGCCCTTTAATGATGATGGGCCGGAGTAAGGATCAAAGTTCAAAGATCTTTCTCTTTCTATTAAAAAATAAGGAGATTTTTTGAAGGCAGATGTCAGAAAGCAAAAACTTATAAGAACATCAGGGCACTTATCCTTTGACAAGGTGTTTTATTTTTAAAAATTAAATGATACAAGTCAGTTAATTAACCCTCCCATTCCCAGCTAATCAAGAATTCTCTTTCATGAACATTTATGATGTAGATGAATTATACAAGATACAGCGCCAACATTTCGTTTTAAATGCTTGTTTAAGTTATGTATATAAAAATGTAAGTAGTGATTATAAAATAAACAATTCTTTTAAAAAAATAGTTTGTTAATAAAATTAAATGGCGGTTTATTAAACTTATTAAATCCACCTCTGTAAAACTGCTCACTATTGAAACAAAAGAGAGGAAAGGGTTCATGTTTACCTTCAGATGTAAGATCGTCATTGTACACGGAAAGGTCAGTTTAATATTCGACTCTGGAAAATCCTGGCGGACATCGGACGGAAAAAAAAAAAAAAACGTCTATAATTCAGCTTTAACAGTTTACGTAAACAACCTCTGTAGATGATGTTCGCCCGATACTAAGCTTCATTTCGCCGTTCTTTACACCGGTCACTAAAGACGAACCGTCCAGCGAACGAGGAATTGTGCTGCGTGGCATTTACTGACCATTGGTGTATGTTGACGTAAAAGGGTTAGCGCAACAGATGTTTTTGAGTTGATGCACTGAGCTGACGTCTGAAACCAGTTCAGCTCTCTAGTTCGTTACTTTAACGCGTTTCCGGTTGAAATTTCTGGAAAAAAACCAAAAAAACAAACAAACTCCTTTATTGGATACTTATAACTGCTGTTTGCACCCCTCCCACTCTTGAAGGTGGGATGTGAAAACAAAGGAGGGCCACGTCAATGCGGTTATTTTAAAAGGTTCTTACTCCTGTCTTTAAAAACCAAATTCGTTTATGTTGTTTGAAATTTTTCTGGTCTCAGTCTCGAAAGTCAGGAATCAATGCCGGATGTATATTGCCCCACCAGCTCCCTTGTTAACGATGTTCGTGAACGCCGCGAGGTCTTGTCACTGTATTGAGGGACGCGAGTAAGGCTTACCGCTGGCTCTGGCCTGCCTCGTTAAATGGTGCCGGGAAATAGAAATAATTGCTGCCTTTGGCTACATCTCCACAACCCCCCCCGCGGTTAACATTGTTTCTATTTTTACCATTGCGCGAAATTCTTGCGTTAGATTAATTCTCCTAATGCCTATAATAATAGTAATAACGTATTAAGGGAGAGGAGAAAGTGTCAAACCAAACTTATGGACGTGTGAATAGACGGCGCAGTGTTTTTTGTGTGTGGGGGAAAAAAACTATTTATATTAGACTCGGCGAGTAGTTTTGTGACATTTTATTAGCTAAATTATTTTCTAACGCCGTGTTTACCGCTTGACGAAAGGTCATCTTTACTTCAAATTTAATTTTCGGCCTGAAGACAGTTTTTACGTGACATTTATAACAGACACATTTATTCACATTTAATCTCGTCTAGATACCACCACGTAAACATGCTTTTCTTGTTTCTGCCTCATATCGGACTGGGGAAGACCTCGCACCTTGTGTCAAGAATTAAACGGATTATTTACTTTCAATATATTCCAGCTACTTTCAGTATATTCTAGCAATGAATCTGATCGGGTTTAAACACGATTTACCCCCCCTTTTTGCCCCCCGCAGACGCAGCCTGGTCATGGCGGACGTCATAGTGAGCGATGTTAATGCGAACCGCCCAGTCTTCCCCCTGTCTCTTTATCATGTCAGCATCTCGGAGACGACCAAAGTGGGTGCGTTCGTTTTCCATCTCAAGGTAAGGAAACGTTTATTGTTTTTGTTTGTTTCTAACGGTTGTGGCCGTCCAATGCCTTCTTTCGTACACGCAACAACAACGACAAATATATATATATATATATTTGCTTATTTTCTGCAGCGTAGCGCTCTCGCTTGTCGTGGTTACGTCTAGGACACTGGAATGTTTTCTCTGGATCTCTTCCTCCAGTTAGCATCACGGGAGTCTCTCCGCCCCCCGTCCACTGCGCTGCGCTAGTAGTGGAAACAGTTCCCCGTGCCCCGCTAAAGATGCCGGTAGGTGGCCGGCTCGTGCGCAGGCGCGAAAAAAAAAGAAAAAAGAGACATCCCGCGTGCACGAGAAAAGGCTTTGGAGAATACTGCTGTCCTTCAAACGGAAAATTAACTGGAGGACCATCTTCGCTTCATTAAAGGAAGACAAAAATCTTGAACGTCATGAGAAATTACCTCACTGAGAGTTTTCGTCTCTTGGCCAAATTCTTGCGTAAGAAGCAATTTTACGTAGGCTAACTGTCGCACACTCTTTGTCATCAGTCGTGTTTGCGCTGACTGTGTGGGTTATACAGCAACAATCTCTTGTCAAGGCTTCTCTCATATCCGCAGTGTTAAAAGTGTACTTTTATTCTAATGTTAGCTAATTGAGGTTACATGATTTTATTTGTATTTATAAACAAATATATGTATATATATTTTAGGCTGTGGACCGCGATCAGTCTGACAATCTTACCTACAGTGTTTTGAATGGAGATTACGGAAAGCAGTTCCATCTTAAAGTGGAAAAGTAAATGCAAATTTTGTTTCTTTAATTTTTAGGGAGAGAGAGAGAGAGACAGAGAGAGAGAGAGAGATGACGTTATACAGAGAGAGAGAGAGGGAGAGAGAGAGAGAGAGAGATGACGTTATTACAGAGAGAGAGAGAGAGAGAGAGAGAGAGAGAGAGAGAGAGAGAGATGACGTTATTACAGAGGAGAGAGAGAGAGAGACAGAGAGAGAGAGAGAGAGAGAGAGTGACGTTATTACAGAGAGAGAGAGAGAGAGCAGAGAGAGAGAGAGAGGAGAGAGAGAGATGACGTTATTACAGAGAGAGAGAGAGAGACAGAGAGAGAGAGAGAGAGAGATGACGTTATTACAGAGAGAGAGAGAGAGACAGAGAGAGAGAGAGAGAGAGAGAGAGATGACGTTATTACAGAGAGAGAGAGATGACGTTATTACAGAGAGAGAGAGATGACGTTATTACAGAGAGAGAGAGATGCGTTATTACAGAGAGAGAGAGAGAGAGAGAAGATACAGAGAGAGATGACGTTATTACAGAGAGAGAGAGAGGGAGAGATGATGTTCATTACAGAGAGAGAGAGACATGACGTTATTACCCACAGAGGAGAGAGAGAGAGAGCGAGAGAGAGATAGAGAGAGAGAGATAGAGTGGTTTTAACGTCTTTTTCATCTTCTTGAGACAAATTTTAATGAATGTTTTTAAACTAAAGCTTGAAAATACTCATCTCTAGGAGAACTTGTTTAGTATACTCCTAGGTTAATGGTTTCTTTTCTTTTCAATTTTGAAAGTTTTCTTTTTAACAAATATAAAAAGATTTAATCATTTGCTCTTTTTCAAGATCTACTAACTAGGAATCAAATTCGAAGATGGGATATTTTGTTTTTATTTGGAAATCTGTAAACTCTATAAATCAGTCCAAGTCTTTCTCTCTCTCTGACGAACAATTTGAAAACGAGAGGAACACTAAATGTAAAGGGAGAAATCCTTAAACTGCAGCCAACGAGAGAAACACTAACTGTAGGGGGAGAAATCCTTAAACTGCAGCGAACGAGAGAAACACTAACTGTAAAGGGAGAAATCCTTAAACTGCAGCGAACGAGAGAAACACTAAATATAGGGGGAGAAATTCTCAAACTGCAGCGAACGAGAGAAACACTAACTGTAAAGGGAGAAATCCTTAAACTGCAGCGAACTTGAGAAACACTAACTGTAAAGGGAGAAATCCTTAAACTGCAGCGAACGAGAGAAGCACTAACTGTAAAGGGAGAAATCCTTAAACTGCAGCGAACGAGAGAAACACTAACTGTAAAGGGAGAAATCCTTAAACTGCAGCGAACGAGAGAAACACTAACTGTAAAGGGAGAAATCCTTAAACTGCAGCGAACGAGAGAAACACTAACTGTAAAGGGAGAAATTCTCAAACTGCAGCGAACGAGAGAAACACTAACTGTAAAGGGAGAAATTCTCAAACTGCAGCGAACGAGAGAAACACTAACTGTAAAGGGAGAAATCCTTAAACTGCAGCGAACGAGAGAAACACTAACTGTAAAGGGAGAAATCCTTAAACTGCAGCGAACGAGAGAAACACTAACTCTAAAGGGAGAAATTCTCAAACTGCAGCGAACGAGAGAAACACTAACTGTAAAGGGAGAAATTCTCAAACTGCAGCGAAGTCGTATCTTTAGTGGATGAAAGCCAAAACAGACTCGAAGATTTGCACGCGCGCCACTAACGAAAAACGACTAAATTTCATCTCTAAAGACCGACATGAAAAACCAGAAGACCGTGTTTAGTTAGGTGATATTCAAGTCAAGTGAGACGCAATAATTACCAGGTAAATATATCTCCTTACGAAAGTCTTTGAAGAGGATGGGGAAAATGTCTTTTCGTTCTGTACACATTCTAGCGACAAATGATAAAATATAACAATACCTTTTACAGTGGACCAGTGTAATGATTGTAACCACAAAAATTAATCTGAGTAATTAAAAAAGTGCCTATTCCATGCAAATTTTTGCTTCAGCGGATTGGTGGAATCATCTTTATTTAATTAAAATACTTCAGACAAACAAACAAACGAACGAAAAAAGCTAAAGAACGCCGTCGGTGATTTTCTGAATTGGCCAAGATCGAAGGCCTGGGTTCGAATCCTAGTCGGAAGTCTCTCGGTTGTCGTATCTCCCCAGCGCGGCGTCTTCTCGTTCTTCTTCACCAGCCGGCAAGGAGAGTTTCGTGCCGTATCTAAGAATGAAGAGTTCTACTAGGCACTAGGGTTTTCTGGTCACGTACATTTGAGGTTCTGCAGCTAATTATTGAATGATTTGCAACCCCGACCACAGCTAACAAGACACTTTCCCCGTACCCGAACAACTCGCTTGGACACCAAGGCCAATAACCCGCATCTCTTCTTCTTCTTTTAGCTCAAAGCAGTGTGAAATCTCAAAGATTACTTTATTTCATGACTGGTCTATGATTCTAAAACTACCTAATGTTCCCCCAACGTCTTTATAGGGGTATACTATTCTGATTTGCATAGTTATTTATCTCTTTCAGTGGCGGGTTCAGTTTGCTGACAGCAGAATCATTGGATAGAGAAATTCAAAGTTCTTACCTTCTCACTGTTGAAGTCACAGATGGTCAACATGTAAGTTTTTGTAAATCAAAATCAAAAGTATTGTCATAGTTAATTATAAATATTCCTTATGCTTTGTTGTAATGTGAGAGATCGTGAATACAAAGAAGTCGTAACGAATGCAAGATATCACCTAAAACACTCCTGCTAATTATAAAGCAGTTAATTCATCTATGCATTTAATATCGAAAAACTGATATATTAATACTGTCTTATTTGCGCATGCGCTACCACCGATTAGCTGACCACACTGAGTGACCCAAGCTGTTTTGATTTATCAGCCAGCAAGATAGTTTTACTCTCTATGCCCGTAGAGTTGACTATATTCTATTCCGAGCGATGGATCCTAAACATTAACCTACTTGGTCGCTTTACGAATCCCTGTCGTAACTTTTGAAGTCAAAGGGCATCTCACAGAAGTGAAACAGACAATGGTGTGGGGGAACCGTCTTGGTGACCAAACATGTTACCTGGGTCTAGAGGGATGGTTAATGTGCGAAACATTCTATTCGGAACTTTCACCACAAGTACCCGAAAAATCCCCACTGGAACTCTTCATTTCTCAGATGTGAGAAAAACCGGAGCACTCAGATGATGGACAAGAGATAACTTATAAGCGTCATGGGTTTTGATGAAGTTTCGAGATTTTGAACCTTAAGTTACATGCAGTCGGATATGGTTAATACCATAGCTTTCTTGCCAAGAAGGCTATAAATAAATTCGTACGCGTCATAGTTGTGCATGATGGCGTGTTTCGTGATGTTTGTTTTGGGTCTCACCTCACTACTTTGTCTGCTCTCATTTCGAAAGAGCTCAGAAATACAAGATGGCTGTCGCCGAAGCATCTGCGTTAAGATACCAGCACTGAAATCTAGTCATAAATAGTGGTAATGTATGTTAGAACTGTAAACTTCGGTGTTACGTCGAGGCTCCAGATCCACTCACTTCGGACATCTCTCGGTAACCTTGCAAAAGATACTCGATGGCGTATACGTTAATTAAACCTAGAAACCTGATGAGATCTAGCTTCAATTATGTGGAGAAAGCAGAAACTTCCGGGTTCTTGTTTGCACTAAGAAAAACTAGAGTGCCAGAATAGCGCAACGCTGTCATCTCGCGATGAAAAGTACTGAACGAGTTCACGCTAGTACTCTGAATTGTAAGTACATTGCTAAATGCATGAAGATGATTGGCTATCGTCGAAAACAAGCCGAACGCACGCTGTTAATGCGCGTGATCTGTTTTTTTAATTGAACAGGATTCTTCTCCACACGATAACACTGCGTGCCCATTTGTACATTGAGCCAGGCTACAATTAATGTGCAGATATAAGAGGAGCAACTTGTCTATTAATGTATTCAGGTTTTTGTTTTTAAACTTTTTAT
Source organism: Nautilus pompilius (assembly GCA_018389105.1). Classification (NCBI taxonomy): domain Eukaryota; kingdom Metazoa; phylum Mollusca; class Cephalopoda; order Nautilida; family Nautilidae; genus Nautilus; species Nautilus pompilius. The sequence goes on along the minus strand of JACATO010001129.1, from coordinate 146,918 downwards.
TTAGACGGCTACAACGACAATAAACATCACGATAGAAGATGCTAACGATAACGCCCCAGTGTTTTCAGCCGCTCTCTACATATTTGTTATTCCAGAAGAGGTAGCACTCGGATATCACGTGGGAATAGTATCGGTAAGTCTCTCTGCACACCGGAGGAAAACTCATCCACATTTCATCTTTATTAGCTGACGTTGGAAACCAAAAACAACGACATTTGATCATCTTACATATCTAACGTTACCTTGAGATAACCGTAATTGTGAATCGTTTGTCTTCTTTTGCCCTGAAATAAAGATGTTCCGTTTGCTTAAGAATGCCCACTCTGACAGTTAAATCCTATCGAAATATAAACTTTTCTAAAATCTTAAAGAACAAAATTACTTCTAATTTTTAAGGTAAAATGACTATTTTTTTAAAAAAATAAAATCGTTTTAGACATAAATATTATGCTGAGATTCTCGTACTCAGCCACTAGATTAATCTCCTTTTTTCTCTGCAACTTTATCCCCTAACCAATAATGAGTTAGCTAACCTACTGTTTTAAAAGACGCCATTTCCATTCTAGATACACACCCGGTTTACTTACTTTCATTCTTAAAACTCACTGCTTAAGACGACCATCCCATGTCCGTTAACACTAAAAGAACAAAGCAGGTGAATATACCTTCTTACTTTAAAAAAAAATTCTATGTCGAGTAGGTGAATATTCGCAAATGGTTCAAAGAATTTGTGAATACTAAAAATCATCGTTCTGTCAAATTAAAGTTATTAAAATATGCAAAACTAAACCGAAGACCTCAGCGTATAAATTCTCGATTTTAAATAATAAAATAAATTGTATTTAATTAATTATGAAAGCACCACAGGCTGATACAGATTATTTCTTATAATTATTAATTATTAGATGTTGGTTTTATGAATTACAATATTTTATTATTTTAAATGTAGTTGATGAGATAAATTTTTTTATAAAATGTAAATTTGATAAATGAGTTCACTTTACATAGAAATAAAAAAAGAACCCAATTATCAGGAATCAATAAATAATAATAATAAAATTTTGTTTAAAATTTAGAACCATATTTTAAGGTTCTTGAGAACCTAACACATTCTATAAAGAAGCTGGACGCTGTATCCATTTTTATCATATCTGTGCACAATGAAAAACAAAGGGCAAAGCATTTTTAAGCGGAAAGTCTTCACAATTACCGACAAACGAAATTTTGCAGAATGGCGTCAGTCTGTTCCGTACCAGATTGGACTTTGTGGCAGCCATTGAAAAACAGAGCAAAAAACTGCCCGATGGTTCAAAGAAGCTTGAATAGACGCTGAACGTAAAGTCTAAATACATAATAGTACAATCTTCTCTAGAGTTAACGATGAAAGCAGTGGAGCTACAGTTAAGTTTATAAATGTTGCAAGCATTTCTGCTAGGGTTAAGACTGAAAGCGACATTTCTTCTTGGGCTAACACTTGGATTTATAAGGAATCTGTACGTTTTGATTTGTTCGTTTAAGTTATAAGAGATCTCATCTCCGAATATTGCCAAAAGAGGCAGTGGTGGGAGTTATAACCTTTATCATATAGGAAAACTACATTTTAAAAAGATGTTTATATTTACCATTAACGTACATCTTAAGCAGGAAGGGCAATGCGCTCTCGCTGCCAACTACTTCATTGGGATGCTAGGACTAGTTATTCATTGGGATGCTAGGACTAATTAACCGAACTGTCAAGGCGACTTCAGTTCTACCGCGTAGGTCATCGGCTCACCCTCATCTTGTTTATTCTTTCCTATTCTGATGTGGAATGTTCACTCGAAAAAGAATATCGATCTATTAAAGATGTCTGCATAGATTTAGCACAATGTTTCTAAACTTAAAGCATTCGGCTTCAGAGAAATTTTAAAAATTTAAAAAAAAAAAGAGTTTACTTAACTAAGAGGGTATTTTAAATAACCACAACCTTTGAGCGTTCGCGCAGCAGAAAATACTTTTATAAAAGGAAAAATCTTTTTGGTTGTTTGCATTTATCAGTAACGGTTCAAAATTGTAAATTGTCTAGTGTTTCAGCATTTTGAATATTAGGGGCAATAATTCATAGTAACCAAACTGTAAATGAACGGAATAAGCTGTTGGCGGTGACGTTGGTTAGCAGTGATTGTATACGAAGCGGTTAGATTCCTGTTTTTTTCCCCCTTGGCTCGTGTAAGAATAAAAAAATGGGCCAGATCATTATTATTAAATAATATTCTTAAAGTATGTAGAATACTCTTATAATAATTGTTTAAAATAACAGAAAACAACATTACCATGATACATAAACCAAAACCAGCCCAGGTAGACCGATGCTTATGGGCTTTTTAATAAACGTTTCTGTCCTCTTTTAATAACTAAACAGGAAGACGATTTTGTGAATTCTCTTATCTTTGAGTTGCTTATTATTTTCTTATTCTTCTTACAGGCAAAAGATGCAGATGCCGGGAAAAATAGTGAAATAGTTTACCATATACTAACCCATCAAAGGTAGGCAGATTGGTCGTCATTATGGAATTAGAAATTTCCATAATTTGTAGTTAAAAAAAGAAAATTGTTTAACTTTAAATCTGCTTCAGGTCCACCAAACCTCAACGTTTAGGAAAGATTTTGTCAGATTCCTAACGAGTTTATCAGATGAACATTAAAAGGTTTTGTTGTTATATTCTAATTTATTACCTTAGTAAAATTATTTCCCCTTTTTCTTCAGATCTTCGGTCAACAAAAAAAAAAAAAAATTGTGAATTTTTGCTTTGAAATTGCTTCCTTAATGGTGGGGGTATTGACCTCTGAGTGGTGAATTTGCACCGGTCCTGTGACAATTAATCTTAACTCTGAACTTTCTTTTGGATGAAATTTTTTATCTTTGATGTCAGATACAAAGATCTAAAAGATCACCTTACCATGACACTTACAATCTCCCATATTTACTGTAATGCAAATACGACATCTGATGTAATTTTGGTTGACGATGCCAGTCATTAAACCTAGAGTAAACATGTACTTTCGTTACTTCTATAATAACAGACACGAAGAACCTAAAGGCCATTTCCACATGGTATTTACACGGCAAAATTAAACAACAAACCTGGTAAATGTCAGGTAAATGCCCTGCAAAGATGAATATTTTGGATCTTTATATCTGTCATCAGAGATCAAATAAAGATCACCTTTCTCCCATTGCTACCAGACGACAAAAACCTTTTTTATTGTATGTATTAATAACGAAAATACCACAATTAAGTGATAGTTAAATACGAATTCAGTAATCACGTAGAATTATTAAGATGAGGAAACTATTAAATAATACGACATTACAGCCATACTCTTCCAGCCCAAATATCGCGAAGTTTCGGATGCAGTCACAGACAAGCCTTAGCAGGTGCTGCTGCTGTTTCATTTTTCAAGTATAGGACCAAATGTCGGCTAAAACGCGCGACGGAAATGATGAGTTTTACGAGTAAATAGAGCTTGAAGATCCTTTAACGAAAGACAGATGGTTAATCGTCGGACTAAAAAGGAACCGGACTCTATAGGCGAAATGTCAGTCATCACCTTTGGCATAAGGGGGCTGCCATTAGTTCTTCATGGTCCAATCAGAAGAGAAACGGTGCTTCTCCCGATCGCTCCTGGTCTGAGCGATAACGCTTCACCCCGGAGATCTGCGACGGAACCCGTCTGCTAATCCAGGTGACCGCATAAGAGACCAGAGTAAGCAGAAGAACTCGCTAATTGGCTGCGTCTAAGCAGAACCCTCTACAAACATCAGTGTTTTCTTCAAGCCGTTGCATCCAATGGTTGGACCTTAGAGGGCAAGGACGCTCCACTGGTCAGGCAAAAAACGAGTGGTTCCATCCGTGGTTGATAAACACTCCTGCGTTAAATCTAATAGAACTTGGCCAAGCTCTTCTAAAAGAACGAGTCGCATAAGATGGCGGGAAGCATCGGAGAGTGAGCAAAGGGAAGTAACCCGGTGCCGACGCTGATATGCGCGATGCGGATAGATCGTTGTGCGATTTTAGCGGCGCTGTTCCGGTTGTCTTTGCCTGTCATGTCCATATTAATGGAGTTTTGATTGAGTTTTTTCATAGAATGCTACAATAAAACATCAAATCCCCGTTTACCTCATGAATTGATAGCTGGAAGGTTGGCCGCACAATGGATTTGACAGATGTTCAAGAAAAATGTCGTGAAAATACCGCCTAAAAGCTTTCGGTAGGAATAATTTGATCAGAATAAACTAAGGAGCATTATGTATCGTGACCGTTTGTCGAGGCCCATTATGTGAAAAGAAAAACACCCATATAATCGCCTTGCGCGTTATGTATTGCACAAACAATAGTCACTGTAACTACGTGTTTAACATGCATGACAGAAATGAGTTAAAAATACAGTATTAATAGAATAAATTAAACTATTTTTAAAATCCTGTTAATGAGTGCTTTGTGAGTAACCCCTTCACTTGGTACAGGGTTTTACCCTTCTTTTGTCTGCACTCTGAAAGAGGCTTTTGGTGTAACTGAGTGGAGGAATGTTCCGCAGGGTTCGTTGACTTTACTTGGTCTATACACTGACGTATTTGCTCAGTTGTGTACACGCGAGGACGCTGTACTGGCCAGCCCATCACATTCACAGCACTGTCCGTTGATTTACCTCGCAAAAATCGCTTCATCGAGTTAGATGTCTGCTGTGACTCACTACCCTGCAGATACTGATTACAGAATTAATTACCCTGCTAATTCGAAGTGCTATGCAAGGTGCTTCCTTGGTGTTCGGAGAGATAATTTATCGAAGTCACCTCTCGTCCAAAACATTGTCTGAATTTTTGTTCGGATAATGAAATCCTAAATGCAAATATTCCAACATACTACATCAAAGTAACCTAATGAGAAATCTAAGGTCGCGCAATTAGTCATAATATCCCACTAAAAATTATAAATAGTAGCGGCAAAAGACGAACCTTCAGCCTTCATTCTCTTACTCAATAAAACTATTCCATTAAACGAATCGTGTATTTATTAGGTAGAAGTCTATTAAAGATGAACGTTTAAGAAGCCCTGCGCTTATTTCAACTAATCTTACAGCTATCTATCGTAACACTTAACACTTCACGATTCCGTGGTAGTTGAAATATCCATAAAACAAAGAATTACGGTCTTCTCGGCGAACCTTGTTCTGACAGTCGAAGTTTAAGGAGTTCTCACAGAGGGGAACTAGAGTGCTCAAACGAGTAGCTACCTACGTATGTTTGTGGGCTCTTGGGTGGACGTCAAAAGCCAGGAGTTACTCACGGCACCTCCAACGCCGAAAATCTTACTGGAACTGTTCGTTTTTCAGAAGTGGCAGGAAACCGGAATGGTTTGGAGGAAGTTGACGAGGCTAGCCGACAAAGAAAGAAGAGCCAGACCGAAGCTCGTTCTACGTAGTTGCGCCAAACCGAGCCGGTGTAGCGACCGCGATTCGAACACGGACATTTTCGGCGATCGGGTAGTTTATCAACCGGACACCACCCACCCCTGCTGCTGCTGCTGCTGCTGCTGCTGCGCAATCGGCTATCCGACGTTCAGATAAACGACTAAACTTGCAGCGTTCAGTGCGAGGGACATCGCGCTTCTAGCCGGACCCTGTTCGGACTTCAGATTGAATATCTTAATTATTATTTACTAAACTTTAAACGCGATCTGAATGACAAGAATTCACCTCTTGAGAAAAATTTTTCTTCTTGCGCCCAGGTTACATTTCTGTTTTACTCTCATCCGTGGAAATGTCAATATTTTAAAGAATTTTCACTGTCGTACCCAGGAACATGACAAACCTTTTTCGACCCCTAGTCACCGTCTCGGTTACTATAAAATTATCGACTTTTCGGTATGCATTTTTCCTAAGGTTCTCTTTATGGAGACTTCATGTCTTGCGATGATCATTTTCGTTAACTTTGACGTTGCTGACGACCATGGATCGCCTGATGATAGTGGGGAAAATATATTTTGGAGCAGATTGAGTTTTAACCCATCCACTACTGATTGTTAACCAACACCCGTAGCCACGAAAGCTCGATCCTATTGATGGACCGATAGGCTAGCAACCAGTAATTCATCTGTTCAAATGTAATCCCCCCAGAATATATAATTTTCTAACTATCGTCGAGCAATGGTCGTCAACGGAGTCAAATTTAGCGAAATTTATCTTCGCAACGCCCAATAACCCTGATACATCAGGACTGTTTTGGAAATGGCAACGAAAATTTCTCCGAAATGTTGATAATTTGATAACGAATGGTGTGATACACGTCAAATGTCGCATCTAGGTGCTTTCTGAAGACTTTCTTAAAGAGAATTACGGATGTTCGACGAATTCTTGTTGACCGAAACCGTGGATGGCGGAGTCGTACGCCGAACGATTTGTCCCTCCTACGTCTTCTTGAACAGGTGCTGGCTTCGGTATTGCGACCTTTATCACTGTCTTCGTGACGCCGCCCGAAAACCAGTCTTTATATTTCGCTGTTATTGCTACCACTAATATTATTTGCATCTTTTCTTAAAACTTTTAGCTACTTTGCAATTGGCAACAAGACCGGGACAATCACGGTTGTTCGCAACATCGACGCCGAAAGCTCTCCGCCGGAATTCTGGATCGACGTCGAAGCTAGCGACGAGGCGACAATCCCGCTGGACACGGTGACGAGGGTCAGAGTGAAAATCCGGGACGTGAACGACAACGCCCCCCGATTTCCGAGCCCCGCGGTGTATTTCACGGTACCAGACGATACGCCCTGCCACTATCTCCTATACACAGCGAAAGTGAGCTCCCAGAGATGTACTACGCTACACTCTTTTTCAAACGCAATTCACGAAAGACACACAAGTGCCCTGTAGAATGTGGCCATTTAGTTCTCTACGCCAGTTCTTTAAGCCGAGTCCAGCTTGTTTAATATATATTCCGCATGAGATTCTACCAAGCTGGCCTCTTTCGTTTCTTTTCGAATGAGTTTCCTCGTAAATGGTCCTCACGGATGCACTCTGCGCAACTTTAAAGTGAAACCTCGCCATCTGTCACGTCGTAAACGGGTATTTGCGCACGGAGGAACCGGATCCCACCCGAACTTCTTCACGCCCATTTGCTTTTCTTGCAGACCCGCGACAACGACCGAGACGAGCTGAACAGGCGCACGAGCTACGCCATTTCCGACGACCATAAACAGCTGTTCCAGATAACACCGGACGGAAACCTGACGACCAGGTGCCCCGATGGCGTGACGTCACTGAAAGGGAGGAACTACACCTTCAAAATAACAGCCCACAACGTCAATGGTTTCTCTAACTTTTCTACCCTGAAAGGGAGTCAGACGATAATAATCCACGTGACGGTACTGTTTCTTTATAATAAGTGCGCTAAACGTAAGCAAAAGTTACCCAAAACCAAAAATTAATATTCTCAAAACGACATTTTCAAAGCAAAAAGAGGAAAAATCAGATGTCAGCGAGTAAAAAGTGTTTTTATTTTTGGTGTTTGTAAACACTAGATTTAAATGCTTTTGGAAAGTGCTAGCAATTGTTCGCGCAAGGCAGCTGTAAATTAATTTCTATTCCCGCGAGTAAATGGATGAAAACTAATTTCTTATGTAGAACTTGTGTAGTCAGATGGATTCCCTACGGCATCTGCGACTGCCGAGGCAGCAGGCGCCATAATCTTTCAGCCAATCCCTGAAGTCCTAACATGAACTTTTGGTGTGGCACGCAACCGACTGACAGCTTCCATGTTCGCCACCTGAAACCAGGATTTTAAGTTTGACCGAGATATTATGGCCGCCGGCTCATCCCCGGTAGGTAGCGCGTGCCGCAGTCACGAGTTCGGGCTAAGGATATTCCAAAAAAAAAATGTATGTCTTGACTCGAGTTTTGGAACGTTTTAAAATTTTGCTTCCAGGACCTACACAGCATGGTGCCAGCTTTTCGGCGGAGTGAGTATAATTTCACCATTAACGAAGATGCGTCGATCGACAGCATGGTAGGACGGTGAGTGCAGAATCCCGACTTGGGGGCATTACAACCTACTGCAATTAGATAATCTTATTTGTTTTACTTTTGTTAGACCTGGCTGGGTAGCATCTGAAACAACAGGAATCGGAGGCAAAGCGAAAGGATGGAGAAGTACAACGACAAATACAATCTTTTGAGAAAGCAATAAAACTCAAGGGAAAGAGGCCAGAAATGTAAATAGAAAGCAACATTAAGCGTTAACAATAGAAAACCAAAATACACAACAGAAACAACAGGCACACCATTACACATATGAATAAATCAATACTGTTAATACGATCGATACTTATAACTGTATGCATTGTGTAAATTTTATTAAAATCTCTTTGGCAGGGTTAAAGCCGATTACACAAACAGTGAGGCTGGACACACCGACATTAAGTACGAGCTGGATGGATGGAATACAACTGCTATTTTTTACGTTGATGCCATGACTGGAGAAATTAAGATACACCGACCGATAGACTTCGACCCACCGGCCAACGAACATCAATTCACGCTGACCGTACGTCCCGACAATTCTTGCTTACTAGAGTACTGCTGTTTCGCTATTGGCTTGACGAGTTGTGTTTCTGTTAAGCTAGAGACGGGGAAGCGGTCGGTTTTTATATTGGATTTCGCATACGGTGTTAAGACTCTAGAGGTGAACATTCACATAACCTTAGCTTAATTCCGAAACGCCAGAGGGCGCGCGACCTGAAACGTAACTCAGCGGTGACAGGGAAGAACAGCAAGACAGCTTTTTTTTTGCCTGGGAAAGTCGGCACCAATAAATCTGCTCCGCGTGACACGTTAATAAATAAATATTTTAGACGTTGCTCCTTTGTTTACCATTTTGGCTGGGCCTCGCCCATTGCAGGCGATACAGGATCGGTGCCCTTTGTCTTATTAAACTTATTAAAGATGCCAACAGGGGTTGCAGATGCGTTTCACCAGGATGATATCGGGAACAAAGAATCTCGGTTATTTTCGGCGATTAGCAAACATTAAATTTGTGTGGAGATGTAACTGAGACGTTGCGATTTTCGAATTCGGGGTCTTAGGTTACAAGGAATTACGCATAACTTAAGGGAATACCAGCTTCATGAGTCGGCTCGATAATCGTAATTTTTTTTTTATTTTTCAAGAAATAAATCTATTTACCTTATGCAGAATCAGGAAGACGGCTTTCTTTAAACTAAAAGAAATATCGATATTTTTAATCACTAAATTAAGAAATAAATTGTGAAAGATGTATGGAAACCTTACAATTGAAAAATTATTTAAAAAATTCGAAGTACCACGAGAGGTTTTGATTTGGATGCTTATCAGGGTGACACAATACTTTTAAAAATAAGTCCATGGACGTCTATCTTCCTGCCTTCTGTTCGACCTGCGCCATCGAAACAAAGGGGAGATAAATGTAGTCTTGTAGAAGATCGATAGCCTTGTAAATGAAACTTTCAGCAGACTGAAACAACAGCAACATTATAAGACCGCAATGTTTGTTTGTTTTTTTGTTTTTTTTCTTTTCAGAAGAATTTTCGCTTAAAGAATTAATTTGCATGTCTTGATTTTAATTACATTAAGATTAACGGTCGCGAAGGTTTGTAAACCGTATCTCGGAAGGCCGCTTATGCGATGGAAAGTTTTCCAGTTACTGTAGCAGTTGTATGGACATCTTGCAGAAAACATTACGCCGAGCGAGAGAAATAGTAGCAACTATACTTCTAACAAAAGGCGTTTTATGAGCTCACCTGTAAGTGACGACAGGTATTTATTTTGTCGCTATGACGCGAAGACTTTGTTGAAGTCAAATTAATTTTCTCTAAAGAGAGTTCCCTTTCGGTGGATTTAGAGATAAAGCGTGTAGTCCGTTCACATTTCGTCCTTAAACCATCTACGCGTGTAAAATAGAAGCACTAGTACCCTTTGTTTAGTTTTCTCCCCAAAGAAACTATTATCCTCAAAAATTCCTTTGTGCCTCGTTTGACATCTCTTAATTTCTAAAGTGCGCAGAAGTGTAACGTTTGCATTAATCTTTTGTTCACTATTATAAAATATTTATAGTCGAGAAAACAAATGTTGGTTTTTATGTTACATAAAGTAAATCATTCGAACAATGCAAGGAGAGTTCTTTTCGCATAGTTAAACTAATTGCCATTTATTAAATGAAAACTCGCATATCTGGCAGGTGTAAGGAAGCTAAGAAATTGCACGAGCTGCTCAAGAGTGACACAAGCAAGCACTCCCTTATCAAAAAGTCACGAACTTTTACTATTATCTAAATGAGAAGAAAACTGTAGCACATTCGACCAGGCAGAATTTTACACTTCCAGTGCTAATGCATATTTGCTGTTAAAGTTGCATTTCACACGATGCTTGCTGACACATTAAAGCGGTTTCGCCCATCAATTTTTTAATGGCTGGGTGTAAGATGGGAACGTGTTTGCCTCGATGTCTTTTCAAATGGGCGCATCACTAATAGATGAAAATAAGTTGAGGGCGCATTTTCAGACTTCAGCAAAAATAAGAAACACGGAAAATACCTTATGGTTAAAAAAATACTGCAACGAAGAAAGTAAATTCTCTGCAACAAAGACTAGAGATACAGTTCACCTAGAATAATCGGAGAATTCGGATATAGCCGACACCGGGATTGTTTTTGTTGTTGTTGTTGTTGTTGTTTTGTTTTGTTACTTTTCACGGAATAGAATTACGCAAGAAAAGATCAGGTTGGCAGGAGATATGAGGTCATTTCCGTGGCTGTCGACAGGAAGCGTCGTGGTGGGTAGCTAAATCTTGTGACGTCATTACCAGTGTTGTCGAAGGGAAGCGTCGTGGTGGGTAGGTACATTGTGTGACGTCATTACCAGTGTTGTCGAAAGGAAGTGACGTGGTGGGTAGGTACATTGTGTGACGTCATTACCAGTGTTGTCGAAAGGAAGTGACGTGGTGAGTAGCTAAATCTTGTGACGTCATCACCAGTGTTGTCGAAGGGAAGCGTCGTGGTGGGTAGGTACATTGTGTGACGTCATTACCAGTGTTGTCGAAAGGAAGTGACGTGGTGGGTAGGTACATTGTGTGACGTCATTACCAGTGTTGTCGAAAGGAAGTGACGTGGTGGGTAGGTACATTGTGTGACGTCATTACCAGTGTTGTCGAAAGGAAGTGACGTGGTGAGTAGCTAAATCTTGTGACGTCATCACCAGTGTTGTCGAAAGGAAGCGTCGTGGTGGGTAGGTACATCGTGTGACGTCATTACCAGTGTTGTCGAAAGGAAGTGACGTGGTGGGTAGCTACATCGTGTGACGTCATTACCAGTGTTGTCGAAAGGAAGTGACGTCGTGGTGGGTAGGTACATCGTGTGACGTCATTACCAGTGTTGTCGAAAGGAAGTGACGAGGTAAGTAGCTAAATATTGTGACGTCATCACCAGTGTTATCGAAAGGAAGTGACGAGGTAAGTAGCTAGATCATTTGACGTTGATACTACTTTTATCCATAGCGGTGTCATAAGAAAACAGGTTTTTAAATATGGCTTCGTATTTTCTAAAGACACAACGATCATCTCTGTAAGAAATGTTTTGTTATCTCGCTATTTAATATTAAGTTAAAACGTACAACGAAGGTCAGTACAGATTTGTTTTACTTTTTAAATTAAATAATTTAATAAGATTTTTTTTTTAATTACAGATAAAAGCGCGAAACTCTGCGTCTAACTTTCATGGGGCCGCAGTTAACTTCAGTCAAGCCATCGTGCATGTGATCGTGAGGGATGTAAACGACAACGCCCCTGTGTTTGGAAAAGGTGTGCATATCGTTAAACCAATGTACGACTCAAAAAACAGGGAAAAAATGAGGCAGAAAGTTCGATACTATGTTAATTAAAGAGGAAAAAAATAGCTGTATAAGTATGCGACAATAGAAGATAATGGAGCAGATTTGTTTAATATTTATTGCCGAGTTAAAGTAGCAGCAGCAGGACAATTGAAAACACGATGGTAAAGAAAGACTTGATCAACAATTACTAACAAATTAAGCTACTTAATAGCTATGAATCAGTACTTTACTTGCAACCGCTTTGCTCTGGCAACTCTTCTGCTCATACTATAGTTTAAAATGCAACGCAGTGGACTATCGTCCATACATTCTTGCATGGTGCTTCACAGTTAACAAACCGGCACTTTGTTTATGATCTCTGACTGATTTTGTTTTGTCAGTATGTTACTTATTTTGCTCGGCAGTATTCGCGTAAGGTTAGGACATCGCGCAGGTTTTTTCCATATCACCCGACTCTCTACCGAGTAAGCAACGGTACCAGGCTTTGGATCATCGTTTTGCAGGTCGTTAAGTACAGATATAATTGCACTACTAATCCTTTCGCTCCGCGGAGATGTTTGCACAATCACTTCCTCTAATCGCATAAAACGTTTCGCCTGGGATTGGGAAGGCAAACACCATAGTATATCAGTAAAGCAAGACACCGATTGCTTCTACATATACGCGCAATATTCCGAATTTTGTGAACACTGAAACCGGAGTCAAGTTCCTGAATGAAAGGTAATGTCGGATTGCGACCACTCAGCTGTGGAGCAACACGTGGATCGATTTTACGATAAATAAATGTTTTAGAGAATAGGGCATAGAGCGGCCGTCACGGGTAGTGCGTCAGCCAGAAAAAAAGTGCTTCTTACAGACGATGAGTGGCTTATATCCCTTACTAAAGCTGTGAAGTAAGTATAGGCATTTTTAAAAAGGCTGCCTAATTTTGTAGATTTTTCGGAAACGGCAGGTTTGATAAATAGTCAGTATCATTACATCTTGATATGCGAATCTAATTATTGATACATCCAGGAGTTTTTGGTAAAACACATGGTTGGGAAAATTAAGATGTCTGCCTGTAAAAAAATGTCTCTCCAGGATCCAATTCTAGAAGTAAGTTTACTGTTGTGTGTTCATCGCAAGGATTTGCTTAAAAGGACAGAGAAAATAATATACTATGGGTTTTTAAAAGAAAATTCGTTTCACAAATTTTTCGAAAGACACTTTAATAATTGAAAGTACCATTTGGATGGTACCACACTGTGAGATGCAGGTTTTGATATTGAGAAGGAAATTTCAAAACACTCTGAGACCCACCCCCTCTTTGCCTTAAGACGGTTATCGTGCAGATTCCCAGCACCACCGATGTATTCTTCCTCCTCTGTAAATAGACCCTTTCAGGCACGTGATCTGACTGCGAAAAAGATGGCTTCGCCGAAGTTAATCTATCTAGACCGACGTTTACTTTTTTTTGGTAATAATTTCATCAGGTGACATTGAGTATATTATTCAGATCCCAGCTATTGCGTATGAACACTTTCTTCTCGCCTAGTAATGATTTCTTAGAAGAATACTTAAGTCTCTTACGTGGAACCTCACTAGACGACAAGTCATCTTTATTAACGCCACGAAGAAGTTCCCAAAGACAATAATAACAGAAAACATTTGTTCTGCGATATTTACGCGGCAATGACTGTATTTCATACTAGATGTCGTGCAAGCGCCAATGCACATTCAGGAATAAGGAAAGATGATTTTTTATGCCCAGCTAAAAGTATTGTGCAGGATGTTATTCACCATGTTTTCTCTCTCTCTCTCTCTCTCTCTCTCTCTCTCCTCTCGTACCGACGTCATCTCTCTCTGTATTGACGTCATCTCTCTCTGTATTGACGTCATCCTCTCTGTACCGACGTCATGTCTCTCTTCTGTATTGACGTCATCTCTCTCTGTACCGACGTCATCTCTCTCTCTGTATTGACGTCATCTCTCTCTGTATTGACGTCATCTCTCTCTGTACCGACGTCATGTCTCTCTGTACCGACGTCATCTCTCTCTGTACCGACGTCATCTCTCTCTGTATTGACGTCATCTCTCTCTGTATTGACGTCATCTCTCTCTGTACCGACGTCATCTCTCTCTCTCTCTGTATTGACGTCATCTCTCTCTGTACCTACGTCATCTCTCTCTCTCTGTATTGACGTCATCTCTCTCTGTACCTACGTCATCTCTCTCTCTGTATTGACGTCATCTCTCTCTGTACCTACGTCATCTCTCTCTCTCTCTCTCTCTCTCACACATACACATGGTGCGTATTCCAGTAATCTATAAAGTGCTTGTTGATGAAGACCTGGCTGTTGGTTCCCTGGTAAAGAGTGTGCAGGCTGTGGACAAAGACAGTGACGCTGCCGGACTCGTAAGCTATGGACTCTACTCCGTTGAACAGGTTAGTGGGGAAGATCGTGCTGCTGGCGTGTAGCCACCACGAATTATTTAAATAAATATAAAATCGGTTCTTTAGAAAAGGACTCAACAAATTCTACTCCTTTATTTAAAAAAAGAAAGTTTTTTTTAAACAAGTATTTCATCGTCTTAAAGATTCTGAAAAGCATGGTTAGGCCCTGACGATTACAGAGGCTGATGTTCATCGAAACGTAGGCTTAGTTTTGAGTTGTAATACTACTAATAAGGTAACGGAGAAGTTATAATTAACCCTCTAACTTCTGTAAATGCAGCCAAAGCGATGCTTCATTACTAAGTAAGATTTAATATTGTTTTGGGCGAAGTATGGAACATTACCTGAGCGTGTTCTCGCCTCTGCAACCATCACTCGGGATTTAAATTTAAATTTGTGTTCTTATTTTTTCAAAAGTTTAAGAAAGGCTGACGGTTAGCATACGAATCAGATCTGCTGGAGATAAAGCCAGCAGGTATATCCAGATTTTCTCTCTTCGTGTTTGTTGAATTACTTGTTAATTTTACAATGATTCTGCAAAGGAGAGAATTTGGAGGATGCTGTTTCTAACCGCACGTTCATCGACAGAAAATGTGCTTTGGCACAATCGGCGCGTCTACGAGATGGGAAAAACGTAGTCAGAAATGTTCTTGATTCTTTTCTGAATGATAGAGCAAAAATAAAAGCTGACTTAGAATTTTGAACCCGTCTTTGATTCTGTGGAGCAAACTTTCTTCCCTCGCGAAAGTAAAAGTGGATTCGGGCCGAGGAACTAAAGGCCGACAGTAATTAAAAAAAAAAAACTTCTAAATTTTTCAAAAACTAATCATTTAAAATTTAACCCCCCCATATTTCAGTATTTTCAGCAACATCTTATATTTGAACAATAGGTTTGAAAAGACAATAGACTTTCATTCTCTAAACGAAACCGCGGCTGGCCATAAACGAGTGTTTTAAAGTGATGTATAAAGGGGACTTTTCGTTGTAACCAGTTTTATAAAAGCTAATGTTACTTTGGTTCTTTCAGGTTCCGTTTTCTGTTCAAGCACAAACTGGCCAGATCTTATTAGTGAGACAGCTGAATTACTCCGACGGTCAACGATCTTTCACATTTGAGATTATAGCAAAAGATGGAGGCGTCCCACAGCGGTCTTCGTACGTACCGCGCCTATCTACTCGCCGCAAACACCAGGCTATAGATCGTTTTAAGTTCAGCCATCTATAAATTGGTAGCAGTAGTGGGCAGGGGGTCTCAAGTGGCCGTGCAGTCCGCTCAGTATGCGAGCGCACGACCACTAATCTTGCAGCCACGATTTGGATCTGCGACTCTTGCTAACGGGGAAGCTACGGCGAAGTACCAGCAACGTTCTGGAGCATAAGTCAGATTAAGCAGGCACAAATATCCTGCTTACTTTCGCTTTACTGCTGCCGCAAATATTGGGACCCTTAGCGAATTTATCAATACCACTCCCAGATCATTTTCTACATCAGCACGTGAAGCACCACTATTACCTGATTTATAACTGTAGTTATGTAAACGGTAATAAAGATTATTATCTTAAAGTATAATTTTGATAATACACATTCGTCTTGGTGTGCATTTTAAAACAGACGATAGCGGCATTATTTATTTTACCAAATTTTAATATTTAAATTCTGTAAGAAGTGTAGAATGTCGTATTTGTTTCTTTGCTTTTTTGGATATTTTGATTAAAGAAAAGTATCAAAATTTTAAAGGGTTCTAATCTAATCAATTATTCTTAAAAAGTAAGCAAACATTGTGGAAGCTATCTTAGTTATCTACACTCTTCATGCAGATTTTAAAATGAAGATATACTTACAACTATAAACTTATTTCAGATTTTCCCAGTTGTGTAGGAATGTTTAAAATGGAGACAACCCCGATGCAGGAGTGTAGTGCCGTCGTCGTCCGCTAGGAAGCGTTGCTATCGTGCGCCACGTGGGGATCAAACACTTCCGACTTTGGCAGGAATAGCGTTACCAAAACTGTTTATTTTTTTTAGATATGAGAGAAAATCAGAGTATCCAGAAAAAACCTACTTGGCCGGCCGGTGAGGAAAAGCGAGAAGCCATTCTATGGAGGTGTTAAACAGAAACGGCGCCGGCTGAGATTTGAACCCGGCTCTTAGTACTTAAATCATTTTACATATAGTTACTTATAAAAGAACAGTTATCTGTTAATAAATACACATGTAAAAAACAAGTTTATTTACTGACATTTGTCGAAAGAGGTTTATCAAGATATTTTCCATGCTTGAATTATTTTATTTGTGATTCAGCCATTTTGGCCGTCAGTGTATATGTTTACATATCCCTTACATTTCCAGCTGGGCCACAATAAACGTTTTGATCAACAGACCCAGTAATTCTCCACCCGTGTTTTCAACGGAAGTCTACCATTTCCTGCTCAAAGAGAACGAACCCAGTTTTACCCTGTTTGGACATGTCACAGCTACGGATAAAGACATGGACTCTTTGGTATACAAGATGGAAACTCTAAACTCTGGTATCCCTTTACCTTTTTCATAAAGTTCTGAAAGTTTTCTTCTCAAAATAAACCTGTAGAAAGCAAGCTATTTTCTAAAGGAAAAATATATATGATTTATTCTATTTCTATTCAAGAGATCAAGCGAAATAACGCTTTTTCTCTACTGGCCAGCGCTCTTACGACAACTGAGTTATCTCTCTTTGTGACAGAGTAAGAAAATCTAATGGCGATGAGGTAAGTTTAATTGGAAATACGCTAATAAAATTACCTCTTTTCTGACGCCCTCTGGTGATATTTGGTAACTAAACTCCTCATATTTCAGTAAATTTAAACTGTCAATACCGTTTGAGAGACGCATAGTCAGTCTAGAGCTGTTCCAACAACAACAAAACTGTAAGCGATTTTATGTACGTCATAGTTGTGCGAGATAGCAACTCGCTGGCGTTTTTCCCCCATTACACTAGACGGCGATGTCCAAACGATCGGAGAATATGTCTAGTAAGTGTAGACTTAAATTTCTCTTTAAGTCAATAAATACGTAAAATAAGCTAGACAACATTCTACTAAGCAAAGGGAAAGCAGCAAAAATGCCCTTAATTTCCCATGAAGCTAAGTGGTGATATTTAATGTCAGTATCAAAAGTGACCTTCCCCCTGTACTGCTGGTCTCTGTTCACACCTTACTCAAGTTACATGCAAGATGTATCTAATTAGCTGCTCTTCGAGCAAAACCTGGACTAGTTTAGCAACCTTTCGAACAGAAGACCTTTTATATTACCTCCAATTGGAGCCCAAAGATGCTCTGAGCTGTTCAAATTCGGAAGCGAGGATCCCAGCAGATATCGCATCCCTATTCTGCACGGCGAGGTCTGACGCTGCTGTCCACGAGTATTGGTCTAGTACCAAGCGGGTGTTGACGAACAATGGCTCAAGAATGCTTTCGCGGTAACTGTTGGATTTTAGAGTTCAAAATGCTCAGTGACAACAGGATCAGGTCGTAAGATATACATACCCCCCCGCATCTTGACGGATGCACTGCCACAAGTAACAGATTTAGCAGTGTTTCCTTAAGCCCGTGACCTGCGCTGCCGCACTTTTATTTTGACCACTGACAGTGTAGAAAACACCGGACCAAAGTACCCTCTTCCATGTCTTCAGATCTTACCGGAAACGTTGAACGGCTCTATTAAGCCTACCTTGATCATGTTGATCTGTAACGGTTGGACTCTTTGACATCATCATGATTAATACCTTGTTCCTATTTCTTTAGAGTCTCTTTAAATCCGTGCAATTGAAAGAGGCATTCTGGTGCATTTCTTGAATAGCTTATCTTTTATAGGGTCATTTTAAAGGGCCTCCGCTGTGGTCTCTACCAACAACAGGATTCTTAACGCAAAGTTTATTAATAAGAGGACTGATGAAGAAGTGGTGGACACCAAGATGCTAGAAAAATTCTTTTAATTCCAATTAACTGTGAACTAAGGGTTTTTATGCGTCTTATCCATGCCATCTCGTTCGTATTAACAGTTGTTGATCCCGAGTTTATAGCGCGATTACGATTTACCAAATGGATGGAGTTTATGTGAGAGTGAGGGCAACGTATAGACCGTGACAACTGATTTACTGGCGAAACGTTATAGTTTTGGATAATATTAAGAAAAACCAGCCGGTGTTTAAATTATGTCCAGATGTATTTTTTGGGATAATAACTTAATGCTTATTAAAACTTTAGATCTCAGTTTCCTTAAAATTAAAAAAAAAAACCCGTTTACTCGTTAACTCTGCTTGTATACTGCTACCTTGAAGCTGAAGTTACAGGAAACTCGTGTTATGTTATTTCAGGATTTGCAATAGAAAAATCCACAGGCGATTTCTACACATTACAGCCGTTCGACTTCGACGGGAGCAGCGCGAAGATGCACACCGTCAAAATTAGCGTTTCTGATGGCCTACACCGGGTTACCGCCCACGTCGCTGTCTACCTCATCGACCAAAACGATGAGCCGCCCGTGTTCACGCAGCCCAAATACGCGGCAAGAATAAACGAAACCAGCAGCTACGGTCAGAGAGTGCTGACGGTATGTTTAAATAGAACCTGTCCAAGTGGATGTTTAATATACCTGCATTTCATGTATACCTTACTAAGTTTACGTAAATCACGATAAAACATTTCTTGAGAGTCATCTCTGGGAAAGGTGACGTGACAGGATATTGTTTGTGTTTAAAATTATATACATTGTGGATTATAATTTATGGGCTGACAAAAAATGAAACATTTAATATAAATTAATTAATATCCCATGGATATAAAAAGTTTATTTTCAAACTTTTGTCACAGCCTTTTAAATTCAAAACACTCGCCTCTAAAGGTAGTGAACTCCACTTTTGTGAGCGTTAGTGTATATATTTTTAAAAGATGACTTTTTGCACTCAAAAGTGGCCCCTTAAAGGATAAGCTTGAGGAGCGGTCCTTTCAAAGAATTTTTGCACTAGCTTACAGCAGACGCCATGAAAATGAGGAGTTTTTCGAGAAGGAAAGTTTCAAGAGCAAATCTGCCGGTTTTCGTCTCGTCGTAAGGGATGAAGTTAGAAATCATTCAGTTAGTCTGTAACTAGGCTGACATCCAGCGCGGTGACATCGTCGATGTGTTTATAGCTGCCCCTGTAGATATGCACACTTAATATAAGAGAGGGTGGGATCGTCTTACGTCCATACAGTCCAATCGGGCGACCAGCTTGGACGATTTATCATAGTCCAGGTCCGCTCCTTCCGGAAGTCATCAAGCTGAGCTTGCATTTCCCTGGATAGCAGAAGCCGGCACCTTGCCTGACGCCTTTACCTCGAGTCTGGGGCCGAATATGGAACGTTATGCGCACGCGCGCGCTCGTGTAGTGAAGAAAAGAGATCCCCTTGACGACGCGTTTGAGAAACTTTCTTCCGAGTAAAACACGCAGAAGAAAGAGAGAATTTAAACAAACAAAAAGAAAAAAAAAAGCAAAAGGCGCATACAGACACACACACACACACACACACATTAGGGGCGTCCAGATTAAATCCGTCCGGATGCCATTACGAAGATACTTTGCGTGGCTCCATTTGAACGTCCACTGCATAATTATATTATCTGGTCTTCGCAGGTAAAAATTAACGGAAACACTTGTATAACCCCGACTTCGTGGCGTAGTTATTTTCTGTACTTAACGTCTTGGAAACTATGACTTACAGTACAATGAAGCCGGGTACTGGGTCTAGGCACAGGCCAGACTTGGTGAAACAGTACTTGCTAAGTAAAGAAATGGGATAGAATTCTCTAAACGCGATGGACTGGCCAGCGCAGTGTCTTGGACTCTGGAGCATTGCAGAGCAAATACAGCGGTATGGGGAATAACTAAAAGGCAGAAAGGTAGCAGAGAAGGTTAGTAATCTGTGGAACATTACGCAAGAAACGTTGAACAATAATCGACCGATTTTCTTTCAAAACATCTGGCGGATAATAAACAGGATGGTGGAAGCACCGTGCGATGTACGTACATGTAGCTATTTAACGGGTTCTATCAACGTTATTTGTTCAAAGCTCCGTTTTCTTATCATTACTCATGCAAAAGGATTGTGTTACTGCCATTGCTATTGATTTTGGAATAAATATTAAACACGATCCTTTTTGTAATTCTTCAGTACTATGACTGTCTGCCCGTTGAAAGGTTCACCCAATGCTTGTGAACCGATTCCTGTACAACTGCTGTCCATAAATCGACGGCAGATTGTATAAAAGCACTTCCAAGAGAATCTGAGCAAATATTCATACAACTTGGATTTTTTCAATAAACATTATGAAAACGAAGCTTTTACTAACGTTAATATGTTACTGTTATTAACTTTCTGTTCCAATATTTTGTTTTTAAAAAAGAAACAAAAAAAAACATTGGGTGGTCGATTGCACACGAAATTCTACAGTATCCGGCGATCCGAAGACGCCCAGGTTTTTAAATACATGACGCCCGAGTAATATGTCAAAAACCGTTTGATATGTGGAGTTAAAACTTTTACTTTTCTGTTAGGAATAATACCAACGTTCTGTATATGCGGGAAATAATTCTGCTTCATTAGGTTACCGTCCTTTCTGTTAGAAAAAAAATAGCTACTGTCAGGGTTTTCCCAAGATTACCGAATAACAAAAAGCTATCTACAGTCGACTTCATCATTAGAAAGGCGCTTCAAGATACCACTCGTAGATACTCGGTCTTTAGGCTGAATGCAAACAGATGGATATTCCGGATGGCTTCGTCTTTACTTGACAATGTTGAAATCATCACTAATCTGTAATAGCGCGAACAGAGTCGAAATTCTTCTCATATTTTCAGTATCTATAGATTTTTGCATGACGTATTCTTCTGACTTTTACTGATAATGGTAAACTTTACACGTCATTCACTGATATTCATTGATTACAGTATATTCTACAGAGGAATTTACAGAGGAAGACGAACTAGAGTTCCCCACCTTTACTGATAAAGCGAATTTAACATGACGTTTACTGACATATTACAACATCATATTTACTAATAAAAAAATGCAGTTTAAAAGAAGTTTACTTTTACATAAATGCGCTTATCTCGAACAACCTTTGGCCGGGTTGCGGTATTTGTCTTTTTTTAAGAGACGTATATTTAGTTATTTCGAGATCTCAAGAGCTTACCCGGGTTTAATGTTTGTGAGAGAGAACCTGTCGCAATTTCCATGTCGGGCCAAAGACTAAAAAAACAGTTAAAAAATATCAATGACCTTTTATTTGCTAATTGGAAAACAGCTGATCAACAAAAAAAGAGTTTAAAATGTCAGAAAATATGCAGTGAAATACGGATTTTACGATAGATGCGGCCAGTAAATGCGGACCTGATCTTGCGCATGGTCCAGAATGAAAGGAAAGTTTTCGCTACTAGGGGGCGCTGCCAGTCACACCGTTTTTTTCTGCAATCGACGTACAACAGTAACAGAAAACGGTAAACGATTTAGCTCCCGGCGCCACTACATTGAAGCAGAATTGCGTGGACAATTTTACATAACCGGTTTAGCTCGTTACAGTAAGTGTTTACAATGTCTACCGCTGTTCTTAATAGCAGATTCTAGTTGCAGCTGTGCGCTAATGACTACTGCGGATAGCAAAAAACGTGTCGCTGACTGCTGGTCTTAGGATCGTCGCTCGTCTGTGGACGGTCACGGAAAAGCGATGTTTTTTGATAACCCCCCATCCACGAAGCTTTGATATTCTGCAAAACAAAAGTGCGCTGCTGAATGCCCTTCTCAACACTGCGTTATTTAACACGTGTTCATAACGTGCGGAAGTTCCCTTCCAAAACAAAAGGCCCGATGATGGCGCTACTGGTACACTCGGTCCACGGCTGAGCAAGAAGAGGGTCTTCGACAGATTCCTCTAAATTGGTCTTATCTCAGATAATGGGGCTACTACGGATGTTCGATTGGCTGTGAAGGTCGACAGTCTAAAAATTGTTAAGCTAATTACCATCCACTCGAAAAGATGCAACGACATCAAAGGCAAAGCTCAGTATCTTCTTTGCTTATGGTCCAGCAGTGAAGAAATTCCTCCACTCTCTAT
The DNA here is from genome assembly GCA_018389105.1 of Nautilus pompilius. Classification (NCBI taxonomy): domain Eukaryota; kingdom Metazoa; phylum Mollusca; class Cephalopoda; order Nautilida; family Nautilidae; genus Nautilus; species Nautilus pompilius. The sequence goes on along the minus strand of JACATO010001129.1, from coordinate 124,465 downwards.
CTTGTATGGCAACAACTTGACTGTCCTGTGCGTCATACACAGTTTGCTGGAGTAGGCTAGTAGACCGGGAACAGCACTTATTGAAAATCTACAACAAATTTCACAGACGAAACTGGGCATCTTTATCGTGGTGCATCGGACGCAGGCCCTGTTTGCTCAAACTTACGGAAAAGATTATGCAAAACCCTTCAGCTACTTCATCCTTGGATAGCACCCCTCTCACGATCACAAGCGCTCAATGCGTTCCCATACATTGATTCAATGCTACATAAAAACTCCACAGGGGGGGGCATACGGCTTTAAAGAGATACTTTGGTCGCGGTGTGACGGCTCTGTAAGTTTACATACAGAGGTGAAAATGTCAGAGGTGGCGCCACGTGGCTTCACACCCTGTCTCTATTTGGGACTTTAAGCATCAAACTGAATGAAGTAAATTTATGGTCACCCGGTGCTAATACCTGATCAAATTTAAAAGTTGACTAATAAAGAAAAATAATCTATTTTCTATATTGTCGCTTTAATTGCACGACAAGCAGTAAAATCAGAACCGCGCGCGTGCTTCTACCGAAGAACTCTTTTGTACCCGATCTCTTTGACTAGTGATTACTTAATTTCGTTTTTAGGTTGTGGCGAAGGACCCGGACACTGGAGATGGTGGTAAGGTCACCTACCAGCTTCTCAACGGCGACGGCCTCTTCGCCATCGATTCGAACTCCGGCCTCGTCACTGTCGGCTCTATGGTTGTGCAACGACCATTTGATCCGTTCTTCCAGAACCATTACTCGCTGATTGTTCGAGCGCAGGACGGTGAGTCTGGGCGTTCGAGCCGCATCTCTATGTTTTCCAAATGTCCAGTGAATATAAAATAAAGTCCATTTATTCACTGGACATTTGTAGCCATAAAGCTCACCTTTATCTCTAAATGTCAGTAAGCATCATCTAATGATCATCGTTCTTGCTAACTTAAAGCAAATTCTGTCGAGAGTTGTTAATCTTTAAAACAAGAAAGTCAAACCGCGGTAAGATAATCCATCGCACAGGTCTAAATGGATATCTGGAATCTAACATAAAATAAGAATCTCAGATGCGAAAAATTCAAGGATAAAAAGCACAAAAGAAAATTAATTCTAAGCGTCCCTTTAAATATTCAGTTGGCAGCCGATCTGTCCGGAAGCGACTGTTCAGCCATATTATTCCTAATTCTGATCATCGATGAATGACGTCAAGATGCTACCAACATCTTCGATTTCACTCTTCAAATTCGAGAAACAAAAAAAGTTAAATCCTATTTTAAACTTTAACTGTTTATTTCCTTTGTCTTTTTTTGTTTGAATAATCTGCTTGTGTTTTTTTTTTTTTTTAAAAAAGTGAGAGTGAAAGTGTAAAACCGGAATTTATTTACTTTAAACGACTCTGGAAATGCGAGTAAATTGAGTTTTTTTTTTTTGTTGTTGCACAGAATGCAAGGGAGACAACACGAAATCTCTCTGCCAGCATCAGTAATAGTCGGCACAATGGTTGAAATTGAAGTAATAAATCCTAAGTAAATCTTAAATTAAAACTTGCGCATGAACATTCTGAATCTGTTCCATTGTGCTACGTTAATTGTTCCGGTTACTGTAGCGGGGCGGGAGGGGGGGGCGACCCTTTAACCAGGTCACGTGACATCATTAATTACGAATTGATCTCTCGACTCGGATTTTCTCGCACGAAGTATCAAAGGGGAGGTAATCGCCGAGTATCTAATAACGTACAACCTGTCTCCGAAGTAAAGACACTGCGTGAAAGAAATATCAGCGTCGATGGGAGGTGGCTGGGGGGCTCATTGAGGTACGTGGCACCGAGTATTTACCGAACTTTTCCAATTACAGGTGGTGTTCCCTCTCTGTCAGCTCTGGCAATAGTGGAAGTGACGGTCTACTATAAAGACGTTACAAGCTTCGATAAAATTGTCGTAGGCTGAACTCAGGTAATACACAAACATTCCGTCCCTGTGAACAACGGTGACATCAAACCTTAAAAGCGAATAACATGGCAATTGCTAGTTTTACTATCAAACTGAAATCAAATATAATTTCTGGATTTGAACTGTAACTATAATTTTACTTTTAAACTGTTATATACTGTATTTTGCATTTACTCTGTAATATTGCACGATTGTACATTGCAACTTATAAGAAACTATAGTTTTACTTTTCACAATTTAATGTAATATTTTTGAATTTTACTTTGAAATCGTAATATTGTATATGGCCACTTCAAAACTGTACAGTGATGCAGTTTAGTGTGTTCTACTTCTATTTTGTGATATATTATAACTTCAAATAAAAAAAACAAAGTTAATAAAGTCCTTTAGTATGACTTTTAAGCTACCGAGGATTTAGCTTCTTTCTTAAGGGTAAATGAATGGCCGATCCGCGAGGTCACAAACACGAATTTAGCTTTAAGGTAGGAACATGGAGACAAGGTCTCTTCCAGAACCATGCCCTCCGTCTGACGGAGGCCTACTGCTGGGATGGCTGGTGCCGAGTCAACCTGCCGGACGTTTGCTGGTGTCTTAGAAGCGAAAAGGCGTAGCGTTCGAGTCGGTGGAGTTCCCATAATGCAAGTGTTTCGCCCCCCTCTTCCGGTACAGTCCCGCGGTGAATTTCAGCAGCAAAACCAAGAGCTGTTAGACAGAACTGAAGGAAGCGCAGCGCATGTTTTCTCCACCCCTTGCCTGTTTGTTTGTGAGTACTCGTGAGTTCTACGTTTCTTCCTTTAAATTAAAGCCTAGCGTAATAACTTCCGCTTTCTCCTATCCACCGACAGGCGGCAAAACTCGATGTTACGTCACGTGTCGCGAGACGACAGAAAACAAATCAACCTATTCTTATCCGCCCGTGCGTACAACTGTCCTCTTTCTCCCTGAACTGAAAGCCATCTTTGTTGCTAATATAAGGAACCGACTTGTGCAAGATATTTATCTTTTTTCTTCCCATTTTTAATGTCGTGCGTATTTAAAGTAAATAAGATTTTTTTGAGGACCTTGTGCGAGACTTTGAAGGTATCTTAGTTTGAAAACCAAATTTGCCTTTCTTGCGAATGGAATTGCTGCTTTAATGGCGTCACGGAAGGCGAAGAAATGCTGATAGATATTTTATAACCCAGGTAAATGTTACCCGGAATAGTTGACTAAAAATGACACGAAGCTCGGCCATTTATTTCGACTTTGCACTGGGCTGACGATGCCTCGTGATTTAGAGTGTTACTCGGTGCCGTCGACCGTACGTGCTTGTCGTAAAAATCACGGGGTTCACAGCTCTCAGGCCGTAGATACATCATCGCCGCGGTCCCGGTGATATTTCGCGTATATCAGCTAGCGATTATTTTGACGCGTCCGGTGTTTCTCGAGACGACATTCAGCCCCCCCAATCTGGCGAGAGAGGAGAAAACAATAAGTACAACAATTAAAGAGTGAATCCAAGGAGAGAAGTGGAACTTCCGCTTCGTGTGGTCGGGTATTCCGAAGTCGCATCGCACCCAGGGCGCAGGAAAAGGGCATAGCGGACAAAAGCAGAAATAATGCTGATCCTTTAAAACCTGTTATCCTTTGTTTGAATACAGGTGTTGTCTAAAAAGGACGTAGCTAACAAACAGATTTCGGATTATCTCGTTTCCCTCGGTGTCCCACGGTACCTAGCAGTTTTTTTTTTTAATTGCGAATAAATACCGCATGGTTTTGTAATAATCCATTTTTTTGATTTAAATAACCCGAACTTTTATCAAAAGAAGTTTTTTTCTTGATAAAAATCTGATTATTTCAAGCAAATCAGGATTGGTTATTACATCACACGGTATTTGTCAAGTTCTACATAGAGGTATAAGTCTAACCACAATAAGAATTAGTAAGACACACACACACACACACACATATATATATAGTATTAGAAATAATTATGAAAGTAAAGAATGAACCGGGTATAAAACGAAAACCGCGTCTCGTGTGTAAAAATGAAATGCTCCATAATAGTCATTCACCTGTTAATATAGTGCACTGAGATTGGTTATCATGCAACCAATGGGAAAGGGTCACACCTGTAGCAGAATTATAAACGTATTAGCAGTGATATCATTGTAGTGCAGTGGACATGTAGTGAATACTGTGGCTCCTCGAGAGGAAATATCAAAGTCTTAGCTACTTAAGGTCACTCTTCGTGGCAGGTTGTAGACAGACTTCGTGTCTTGGAAAGACCTGCACGCAAAACTCTTAAGAGGATAAGGGAGGCGTGGTTCTGCTGACAAGAGACAGGGTCGGTCGAGGAAAAGGGGCCCTCAAGCTCCAGAAGCGACGTTAAGTGCCTCGGGGTCTGTTCGCTACACGGTACACGAGGAGCAGCGTGGAGATCTTGCGAAGTACCTTGCCTCGAGTCCGGGTGTTGACGTTTCTCTAAGAATGGGAAGATGTACATTAGCGTGAAGAGGTCTCGCTGGATGTGTAACTTCTCATAAACCTTTGCTGATGAAAGACGACCAAACGGCTAGGCTGGAGTGGGCAGCAGAACTGGAGCAGTGGGAATGACCAAACCTGGAAGAACGTTCTCTTTACAGACGAGTCCAAGTTCGAACCGTTTGGCAGTAACCAATGGCCGTTTGTTCGAAGACGGACTGGAAAGCAGAGCACTGCGGGTGGATCGGTACAGGTGTGGGGGGCCGCATATCAGCCAAGGGCGTTGGAGGGTTAGATAAAATCTTAAGTCATTCTGACTGCACGGAGATCGTGTTGGAGATTTATCTTTCAACATGGCAGCATACATCGAAAGTGGGAGGAAAACCGTCTGGAGCGTGGACAGGCTGACAAACCATCACAGACAGGCCCTGGTCTGCGCTGCGTCGTGGTATAAACTGATAGGGGATCATACGGACCGAGGAAACCGGAAGGCAGTCAAGGGTTTTAGGCAAATTGCAAAACGTTCTGCGTGGTTTTTGGAACAACAAACCTCGATAATATGGATGAATGCATAGACAAGCAGCTGGATAAAACATTATATATATATGCAAAAGTATACGGGACGCATCTGATTCGGTGGAACGGTACTGCTGAAGTAAAATAGTGGATCGTTCTCCGGGTGTAATGAATTCCTGACGCGAGCAGAGGGACCAAAAAACCCACCGAAATACGTCAGGGGGACACCGAGAAACCAAGCAAAACTACGAAGCAATATTTCATGCAATCGCATTAAAAATTCTATTGGATTATAGACAAAAGATTTAAAAGATTGCACAAAGTAAACCGAATAAACGAGAAATACTAATTACTAGTAATTATTAATTATTAATTATATTTATTTAAAATTTGTAAATATGTCTCTGTCATTATCCATGCAAGGTGTTTCCATGTTTCAAGTTTAACAAGAGTATTTTTTTTCGAACAACAATATGATATGTAGCATGTTATCTTAGAAATACTTTGAATCGATAATCTATAAAAACAACAGTAAAAGAAATAAATTAATTTCTGTCCGTTCACAGAGTAATTTATATTAATGTTGATTACTTCACCTGTAATCAGGTAACAAAGTATATTTAATCATTTTAATTTGCAACCATAAACTCGTTTACTGACATTTTCCAGGTTATTCTTTGTTTTACAAATTACACCTGGGCCTGCAATGGGAAAAATTGTCCGAAAACCAACAGCTGATTCTTATAGATTTTCGGGTGCTGTTTTCAGTAAAAATAGTTTAAAAATTCCATCACGTGCCATTTTCCCACAAACTCAAATTTTCGATTTCGATTTCAATGTCTCCAGAATCACTGTATTAAGCTTCTAAACAAAAAAATTAATTATAATTAATTTTTCTTCTTTTTTTTTTTTTACTCTTTTTTACAAACTCCTTTTTTGTTTCCCCCTCTCCACGCTCCCTACTTGGACTCATTTGCAATTAGATCCTTGTGTGAGAAAGTTCTGTCATAACCGGTGTACTTCTCCAGGCCTGTCATGTCTGCAGAAGTTTACTTTTTCCTCCTTTTTCCTTAGTGGTTTCCTTCTGTCTATAAGTGCACTAAATGGCTGCAGGGGGCTGTCTTAATGCACCTGATAACCTTTGTTACATTTGTGGGAACTTTGTAGTGAAGAAACAGCAAAGAAACATTAAAGACTTTGTTATGAAAGTGTATTATGCGTATTTTGGTGTGGAACTTGGTGACCAGGATAAGTCCTGGGCCCCCCACATAAAGTGTGTTCTATTTGTGTGGAAGAACTCCGACAGTGGTCTCAAGGTAAGAAAAGGTCTTTCCGTTTTGGGATCCATATCATCTGGAGGGAACCCCGAAATCACAGTGTTAGTTTTATTCGTGTAACGTACAGGGGTTCAATCTAAAAAAATAAGAAAGAAATTTTCTATCCGAACCTCTCGTCGGCAATACGCCCTGTACCTCATGGCCCAGATATACCAGTACCTTTATCTCCAGAAAAAAACTAGAAGACACGCCTGAAGACTCTGAAAAAGAAGGCCGGGATTCTGATGAGGACCTTCACGATGTTTCGGGCAGCAGCGAGCCCCAACTTTTTTCACAGCTTGAATTGAATGACTCAGTCAGAGACTTGGATCTTCCTAAAGATGCAGCAGAACTGTTAGGCTCTAGGTTAAAGGAAAAGAACTTGTTGTCCCCTGGTACGTCTTTCTCGTGGTTTAGAAATAGAGAAAAATATTTCATTCCATACTTTTATAAAGAAGGAGACCTGGTTTACTGTAGCGATGTCCGTGGACTGATGGAGAGGTTCAACATACAGTATGACGTGGACGAGTGGAGGCTCTTTATTGACTCGTCAAATAGAAGCCTCAAACTATTGCTGCTTCACAATGGCAGCAAGTACGCTTCAGTATCACCAGTAGGGCATTCTGTGTATCTGAAAGAATGTTATGAGAATTTATCCCTAATTCTCACCGAACTGAAATACAAGGATCATGGATGGACGATATGTGGCGATCTAAAAGTAATTTACATGCTTCTTGAACAGCAGGGAGGATACACCAAGTACCCCTTCTTCTTGTATGAATGGGACAGCCGGGATAGGGGCCAACACTGGATCAAAAAGGAGTGGCCGTGTAGAGTATAATTAGAACCTGGAAGCAAAAATGTAGTACAGTAAAGTTTGGTTGATCCAAGGAAAGTTCTCCTGCCTCCATTTCATATCAAGCTTGGACTGATGAAACAATTTGTAAATGCTTTGTCAAAAGAAGGAGAGTGTTTTAAATACCCGCGCAACAAGTTTCCGGGACTGTCAGAAGCAAAAGTGAAAGGTGTTTTCGTCGGTCCAGATATTCGGAAACTTGTGAAAGATGATCATGATGTGGTTGAAACAAAAACGGAAACAATTGAAAAAGAGGCCTGGGAAGCTTTCAAAGAAGTTGTAAAGAAATTTCTTGGGAACTATAAGGACCCCAACTTTAAGTGTGTTGTGGAAACATGCTGATTGTTCGATGAGCTAGAAGGTGCACTTCCTGAATTCTCATTTAGACTACTTCCCAGAAAATCTTGGCGCTGTTAGTGTGAAGGGCAGGGGGGAAAGATTACATCAAGATATCAAGGAGATGGAATGCAGATACCAGGGTAGGAGGAACGTCAACATGATTGCGGACTACTGTTGGATGCTGCACAGAGAAGAGCCGCAGGCTGCCTACAAGAGAAAAGGTACCAAAAGGAGCTTTGAGGGAAAACGGAAAAGGCAGCATAAGGACTTGTAGGGGTGAGTAAGTGTCGAGAACGGTTTTCTATCAATAATTTTGTAAAGGAAACTATTTAAAATTTTTTTTTTGCAAATAAATGTTTCAACTAGAATACGTATTAATAATCTCTTTTCCCATATTTTCGGATTCATTTTGTGAAATATTCTTACGCGATAGAGAAAAATAGGGGTCATATTTGAAATCAACGCACCAAAACAACATAAAAAATCAGTTATAATATTGCAGTCAATTTTCAATGACCCAAATTTTGCAGGTCTGTGCTATTTAGATATTCAATTAGGATAAAATATTTTTTCTTGAAGATGTGATGAATTATATAAACAAGGGAATTAACTGTTTTTGTTTCTTTTTCAGAGTTACAGATTCACGTTGCCAAACGACGAAATTTGTCTGTTTGCTAGCAATTTGCTCCTTAATTTGTGGATTTTTGATGCTGTAAGCTGCTCTGTTTTGTCTCTGGTGAAACCAGATTTGGCCAACATCTATTAGATAAAAGAAAAATAAAAAATACCTGTCTATTAGTCATCGTATTTATGTCGCTATCTGAAAATCGAAAATAATAACGAAGATAACGTTGGCAGCCTTTTGAAAGTACTTTATATGTAGTAAAGACCTAATGCACGCGCCTTAACCAGGTGAAACAGTAGCGCCAAGGTAAAGAAGCCGACGGTTCCCTGAATGTGGCCCGAGCGGAACATAGGAACCTGAAGACCGCACACAGATATCGTTAAACATTGGAGGATTGAACAAAGCATCTCAGACATTTATGTTAGAAATTCTCTTAAAATATGAATAAAAGAGAAGAAAGACTATAAAAAATAAAGGGAATACAGAAAAAAACACTAATTACCAGTAATTTAGCTTAGCTTATTTTATGTACTCAAAACTCTAGAAAACGTTATTGCAATTGTCCTTAATAGATTCTCTGTAAATATGCAACATAACTTGGACTTACAAAATTTAAGAAATAATAGTATATTTTATATAAATCTTACAATAACATGTTTTACAATTTAAGATTTTTTTAAAATATCAAACGAAAAACGAAGATTTTTATTCACAAAGAAATCTGTTAATTCCACTCCTTTCATAAGTAAAAGATTAGGATTTAAACATTTGTAGTCCATCTGGGGGGGGGTTAGTTTATCCTTTAAATCTGCATTAATACTCAGCACAGGCTGAGACATTCAACATAATCAGTTCTGTCAGCGAAAAACCCACCTCGCTCCATGCCCATGTATTTTTCATTACGAATGTGTTGACAAAGTACACAGCAAGTTACTTACTAGTGTTTCCAAGCTAGGGTACAAATAAAGGAAATAAATATAAAAATTAAAATATATATATATATAGTATTGAAAATTATGAAAGCACTTTGCATAATATATTTTATAATATTCATTTGGTGATCAATTTTAGTACTAACATTGATTATGTTTACATGATAGAAACGTGATTTTAAAAAGGTTTTTAATTGAAAATAATAAATTAAGCTATTTTATAATTAATATTAAAGCACAGTTTACGTAAACCTTTTACTTGCCACACTGTTCCATGTCTTCCACATTATAAAAGGTTTTGAAGGTAAGTGAATGGAGTATTTTCTCATGTCTTCTGGATTATTCCATAGTTAATTATCATTCGTTTGTGCCCTGGTGACTTTTTTTTTGGTTAATATACTGAAATGTTTTCCGGGTTAGTACTTTATGTAGGCCACTCGTGCGTAACACGGAACCTGATCTGTTTCAGTATGTTTGATATAATCTTTGGATTGTTATAGAATCGCAAAGACTTCTGCTTTTAAGTTGTTAAGTATCGCGGCTAAGTTAAAGTTCTGTACATACTTTATCGTGATTGTTTTCAGTACTTTTATATATATATGAGAGAGAGAGAGAGAGAGAGAGGAGAGAGAGAGAGAGAGAGAGAGAGAGAGAGAGAGAGAGAGAGAGAAGAGAGCGCAAAACGGTAGAGTACACAGATATATTGAGGTGACAGTTTTAGTTCAAGATGAAGATACACCTGAAAAGGGGAGGGATATTAGACAATTGAGAAATGAAGATGGAGCACCTATTGTCAGTCACTCTAGGATAATCTGTGCTTTACACTATCAAATCATTAATTAATTGCGGTTGTCTAAGAAGATGTTTTTTAGCGCAGAAAGACAGGATAGAGTTGTCGGTCCGTTCTTCATCACTAGTATTTATGTCCACTTTTTGGACGTTTGAATCACACGAAGGTTTAAACTTATGGGGACGATTCGGATATGAAATTATTATTAGAATCAAAGCAACAGGTGTACATATGTATTTATTAAACAGCAAATAAGTTAAATTTAAAAAAATCTTTTTTCTCCGTTAAAATTTATCTTCATTTTAAATGATTTTAATTAACTTTTCTTTTGTTTCTTCTAATTCTTGAAGAGGGAATTATATCTTTTGTCCACAGATTCTTGTACAGGGTCGCGGATCAAGCGAGTACACGGCTGTAGGTGTGTCCTTGATTTTGTGTAATATCCAACCGTACTCTAAAATACACCCTGCCAAACAGAAAATTACCCTTGTTTATTCTTTCCATGACTTCCAGAAAGAACGGAATACTACCTTTGCGTGATACGACTGAAAGTGCTACCTGTTTAATATGATTTGTTCTTATGAACAAAGAGAAAGAGAGCAGTCAGAACACCATTTTATGCTGGAGTTTTTTTTGTTGTTGTTTGTTTCTGATTGTAAATTATCTCGCTCTTTACTTTTAAAGAATGGCTCAATGCAAATGGCTACTGAAGATGTTAAGGCAAAGAACCAACCATTGCCGGTGTTCTAGCTCGTGAGCACTAAGCGAATACGCTTCGTCGTCCACAAAATGTGAGTTTGTATCAACACTTAACATAATTTACAAAAAAACAATTGTGTTAATGAATCGAAATCTTACGGGGAATTTAAAGTTTTTAGTTATAAAACCAGTGGAATTAACAGACTGCATTATAAGTAAAAATCTTCTGTTTTCGTTCGATATTCTTAAAATCTGAAATTGTAAAACGTGTCATTGCAAAATTTATATGAAATATGCTATTATTTTTAAATTTTGTAAGTCAGAGTTATGTTTGCATGTTTTACAGAAAGTCTATTAAGAAAATTGTAATAATATTCTCTATAGATTTAGGACACAAGGATAAATTAGGCTAATTAAATGGCCGAGTAGCTAACGGGAGAAACAAGGTGGAATGACGCTTGCACAGGCAGAATCCTCCGAGGAAATTGTTTTGAAATTCCAAATTGGTGTTTGCGTAACCGTACATTAAATGTTTTTTTTTTTAAATTACTTTGACAAACGATAAACAGTAATGTTTATTTACCAACATGTGCTGCAACTTTAGATTAGTGTAATAGTTATATACTTCCCGAAATTTGTTAATGACAAAACATTTCCATCAAACCATAAGTATTACATTTAACCCTAGCCCTGCTCTCTTTGGGATGGTGACTCACAGTGACCGAATTTCCTTCAGTGCATCAAGGTTTGAGATACATGGAACTATCTGCCCCTCTCTGGTCTTTACGTAAATGTCATTTTGCTGCAAGGCTGACGTTCTGGCACCCAAGATGGGTTATATCACCAAATTGGCCATATTTTTAATGTTGGTCAATGCAAATTATCATGGCGATGAAAAAAGACGACATCTGATAATCATAGAACATTCGAAAAGGTTGGTATGTTAAAAAATTTGACGACCTTGACGTAAACCAAAACGTTATTTCTAGAGCGTAGGTTAATCACCAGATTTTTGGTAGTGCTGCTAAACGAAATTGTTGTGGATGATCCAAGTACAATAAAGCCTCGCTAGGATCTCTTGTGAAATCTGACGTTCAAAATGCAACAAGTGCCATTGTCTCAACACGAACTGTACGAAATCGACTTTAGATTAATGGCATGTATTCAGAAGCCTTATCCACTTTTCACTAGCCATAAACCACTGCAGATCGTTGCTAGACTGGGCTGTAGACTATGTAAGGTGGACTATGAGAAACTGCCCTCTGTACTTTTCACGGACGAATCAAGAATTTTCCTTGATTTTACAGATCGATTCGAAATTTCCAGAGCAAAGAGATGGCCAGAGAATAGATTTAAAGATGCCATCATTGCTGAAAATGACTGCTATGGGGTAGTTAAGTGTTGATAGGGGAAGAGGAATTAGCTGAAATGGTAAGACTAACCTCTGTTTTTCCAGAGAAGGGGGACGTACAGGGATGAAATCTTGATATTTCACTGAAGCCATACACTAGTGCTATTGTGGATAACTTCTTTCTCATGGATGATAATGACCGTTCACATCTTACTCGGACAGCCGACCGGTACCTGGAGCAGAAGTCAATGGTGCACAAGACCTCTTTGGATGGTAATATAATCTAACGCATTTGAAACATGTTTCAAACTGTGGTTGCAAGACGCTACCTCGCAAGGAATGGTGGTTTCCTCGTGGAGGAATGGCTCAATCTGGATTAGATCACCATTCAGAGACATCTGGAGCACGAGAGTCCGAAGTCAAGCTGTTTTGCGTTCTGGACTAGAGGCTTTCACACAAGACCCCGAATGAACCTATGAACGTGACTTTGTCACCTTAGTCAGGTTTTACGCTCTGTTTCGACAACTCAGAATCTATTTTGAGGAGTATCTTTACCGAACCACTGTGACGTCATTATTTAATGATATCTACTGGCGGTATGTGAGATATCTAATTAACGCCATTTGTTTACTTGTTGCCATTCGAATAAAATATCTACAAACGCTCAGCCAGTGTCGCGCCATGTTTACTACTGAACAGTTTAAATAAATAAAAACACAAACAAAAGCAGGGCGCCACTGGTAAATAACACGTGACTATTTTAAAAAGCCAACAAACTATTATTTGTTTCTTAAGTAGCTTCACTGATAGATGATCAAATAGACATCAAATTACTCAAAACTACATTGGTGGCTGTCTGATCAAAATCAAAATCTACTGGCTATTATGTAAATCGCACTGGTACACAGATTTTGTTTAACTCTACAACGGATTTTCACATGTGATTTTGATAAAACCATCACAAATTAAAAAAAAACACAAAATTATTGTTTCACCTGCATTGGGTATCCTTCATTATGGCTTATAAACGTTAAGCAAAGAAAAGAATATTTAAAATTATTCTTTTATTCTAAAACTGTTATATTTTCTAAGGTATATATATGTGTGTGTGTATACCTTTTAACTAACAGAGATTAGACAGTTTGTAAAATTAATTAAGGTGGGTAATTTCGTTACATCTTTTACGTTATACTAAAAAAGAAGATTTTAAAGAACAGTATAAAAATAGCAGATCTGACACTGAAAACGTCTCATTACCTAACGCTTTTGTCTGATTTATGATGATAAAATTGACAGTTTAGAAACGTTTTACCCACTTTTCTTTACGAGCCAGGATTCATGAAATCCAAGCGTATTTTAGACAGGTAAGTCAATAGAGATGACAAGGGGAAAACTGACAGATGTTATACTAAAAAAGAAGGTTTTAAAGAACAGTATAAAAATAGCAGATCTGACACTGAAAACGTCTCATTACCTAACGCTTTTGTCGCTTTATGATGATAAAATTGACAGTTTAGAAACGTTTTACCCACTTTTCTTTACGAGCCAGGATTCATGAAATCCAAGCGTATTTTAGACAGGTAAGTCAATAGAGATGACAAGGGGAAAACTGACAGCATTTACAGTAAGTCTTATACTTGGGGAGTTAGTGCAGCAAGAGATCGCCACGATGTTCCGATCCATAAACCGTGACGAACCATTTCATACCACGAACAGAGCAGCGAGTTTCCAAGATGGTTTTAGCTTTGGCAGTTTATCGTGTTTTATTAAAGCGAAACAAATCGTATCTGTTTAAAATACATCACGGTGTACGGAAAATTTTCTATGTGTCCCTCACATTTTTTTAAAACTCGTCGCTATCCACTTTAAAAGTTCTAATCTGATAATTTTCTATTAGTGGTTTTAGCGTTAAATCCGTTATCTTTTAAAAATTTTATACTGATATTGTAATTGAATTTCCTTCCCGATTTTACGTGAACGGATGAGAAAAAATTTTCTAACGTGTGATAGAATTCTATTTTTTTATAAGACTACTTCAATTTATTTTAAAAAAAAGTTGACCCTTAATATTTTTATTACAAATTACAACTCATAATTGAAGAGAAACGTATTCCAACTTTTGTGCGAGTTACTCAGATATTTTTTCTTTATATGACGTCATTCAAATTATATACTTTAATAAACCGTAAACCAGAAACCATTTTCGTTTTAATTTTTTTTTAAAGCCAGTAACTAATTATACTTTCAAATGAAGCAAAGCATATAACATATTTTGGGCAATTACTGCCATAATTCTTTAATGATATGATATTATAGCAAGTTATTTGCTTTGAAAGTCTTAATTTGTTTATGTTGCAATAAAGCAAATTATAGGGAAAACCTGAGCTGATTGTTACAAGGGTGAGTTGTTGATTAATTCCTAATTAAACATACAGCTGGGCTATAATCGACGCAATATGTTTCTGCAATAGCTCATCTCTACGTCTAGGCAGGAATTATTAATACTGTAATAACTTAACCCTGCAGCAAGTTCCTGTGGTCTTCCCTATTATTGTCTTCTGGAACCTATGCATGATACAACAAGAAAATATTTGCAAATACATGGCAATGACCAGTGGGAAGTAATCTGTGGTTATTAGAGTGAGGATAGCTGGATATCTATAACGGAAATACATCTGAAAAATCGAATAAGTGATAACTTTCTATTTTGACATTCTGAGATGGAAAAAAGAAAAGCAACAGCACACACTAATCCACGAAATAATTACTAACCATTTATTAATATTATTATTAACCTAAAAACCTAAATATTACTGACATACATCGAATTCATCAAGTTTTTTTTTTCAAATTTACGGAATGTATCATCTCCGTGAGTTTACCACATGTTATTACTAACCTATTAAATGCTTCGGAATTTGCTTTCGCCAACTGGAAATATGAGAAAATGGCTGGTGAGACAAAACATGATAGAGTGAATAACTTAATTCACTTAATAAGCCCGGATAAAACAATACAAGAAGTAAATACATTTTACCTTTAATATAAATGATCTTCATAGGGGTAAAATGATTACTGAAAATTACCCTACATCCAAAATATATTTTTTCACATTTGTTGCTCTACTTCGTAGAGTTTTCGTGCCACTCATCGATAGCTTTTGACGTAAATATTTTATTGGGAAAGTAAATGACAAGGAGAAAACTATCAATGGCTGCAGATGAAGTAGAACTGGAAAGTCGAGACAAGCCGTGATCTATTATTTCCCTTTACCGTCATTTTAATAGGTGACATTTGGTCAACTTCGTATTTCCAACGAAGCCATGACATTTCTCTCTCCTTTTTTTATTATACCAGCTGTCATTTATCTAACTGGAGGGTTGTGGAACCACTATACGTTTTCCCGGTCAGATCGACAGACGTGCCAAGCTAAAGAGCCATTGTTTTCACTCGCTTCGGGTTGGGAAGGAAGAAGAGGTCTACGACAAAAGGAGAAACCAGCTGAGACTAGTAAACAAAAGAGTCTACGTTCGAGAGTCGCGAGACTTTTGGTACGTAAGAGACACACACACGAAAACGGGCGGTTGGCGAAGGATGGCAAAGACTTGAGTGCATCGGCTCGTATCCTCGATTTCTCTGAGCTTGGCCACCCAAACGGTTCCACCATCACTGCACAAAGTGGCTACTTTTAGCTGGAGCAGTGTCTTTCTCTTGGCAGGGAAACTGACAGTCGAAGACATGCTCCGCTCAATGGAGAATGAACGTATGCTTACATTGCTATTCCAAAGAGACTTCGATTTGTTTTACTGACACGAGACCATTTAGAAACAAAAATTCTGGCTACTTTTATTTGAATCATGGAAAATACTATCCACCCCCAAAAATCTAGTATTACTTCATTTCTGATGTCCGACAAAAACAGCATTTACCGGGTATTTACTTTCATATTTAATGCTGTCTCGTAAAGATGATCGCTTAGTTCTTACTATCAGGCACCGAACACGACGTAGGGTTGACATTGTGTTAAATAGTATATGATTTACGTTGCTTATAAGAATGAATACCATTGCAGTGTATCATTTACATACGATACGGAATTCGTTTCTCTAGTGATATCCTAGTTTAATTTAGTAGCTAAAAATAGGTAGGAAGTCACTATAGAAGAAGAATTTCCAGTAATGCAATATTTGAAATTGATTAAAACAGACCCTAGTATCTACACTTGCAGGTGATTTATCAATTCCTAAACAATTCTAATATTAAAATATACTTTTACTGTGTATTCCTTGCAACTATAGCTCCCCTACAAATAAACTGTTTCCTTTTCCCTGGGTGCAACTTTTGGTGATTTCGAAAACCTGTATAGAGGTCTCTACGTAAATGTCCAAAATTCAAACTCGGTAACTCTTATGTTTCTATCGTTCACTGCATTCTAATCGCTTAAGACCTGGAAACGTTCCAATAAGTCTCATTTTTATTGCAAAAGAAAGAACCAGAAGTATTTGTCTTCGCGCCGTCTATAGACCTCAGAAATTTCCCACCTGTGCGTTTAAAAGTCGGTCGCGTATTTAGATCAGATGTACAAAAATTAGCTTTTAAAACTGAATAATCATCCTCGACAAAGTTATATACTAACAAAACCTTTTCCCGATCATTGGAAAGCTATCGTATTCTTTACATTCGCTCGGTAAACAGCTCATGACATGTCAATATTGTCATAGCACTTTACAAACTTGCACTCATTTGAAAATTATATTTTGGTGTTGTGGAATAAGCTCGGTAGGGTGGGGTCGGTTCTTCACCCCGAGTTTGTCGGTGGTAATTCAGTTTTACCTCTATTAATTCTATGAAAACTTTGAAAAAGAGAGAGAGAGAGAGGAGAGAGAGAGAGATGACGTCAATACGACCAGAGATGATGAGACACAGACACAGAGAATGAGGTCATGATACAGAGAGACATGGCCCATACACACAGAGAGAGATGACGTCATTAACAGAGTTCATGACGTCAAACACAGAGACGATGTCATTACACAGAGAGATGATGTCATTATACAGAGAGACATGAAGTCAATACACAGAGAGAGATGACGTCATTACTCAGAGAGATGAGATCATTATACAGAGGGTCATGGTGCCAATACCTACAGAGAGAGTGAGAGAGAGAGAGAGAAGAGAGAGAGAGAGAGAATTGAGTTCGGATGCATTTGTCATTACACAGAGAGATGATGTCATTATACAGAGAGACATGACGTCAATACACAGAGAGAGATGACGTCATTACTCAGAGAGATGAGATCATTATACAGAGGGTCATGGTGCCAAGACCTAGAGAGAGAGAGAGAGAGAGAGAGAGAGAGAGAGAGAGAGAGAGAGAGAGAGGAGAGAGAGAGAGAATGAGTTCGGATGCATTTTTCTTGTTAACCTGGCGACTGGTTTCGGAATACACCGGTAAAAAGACGGCTGCTTGAATAAGGACGACTGATGTTTCTCGTCGATCGGTGTCACGTTAAGAAGAGGAAGTCAAGCGTTCACTCGCTGTTGATGCTTGGTTTTGATGTCTAAATCGTTTCAGTCCATTTGCCGTTAGTTTAAAGCTGCAGGTTGTGCCCAGGTTAGGAAAATACAGACACACACACACACACTGTTTGTCAGCACGATTTGGATGCGCCAGACGACCACCAGGCGCTGTTTTGCAGAAAAACAAATTAATTTAATTTAATAGAAAAATGTTAAAAAGTGTGTGTGGGTGTGTGTGTGTGTGTGTGGTGTGTGAATAAACTTCGCCACCACGTGACTGGATTTTCTTTTCTTCGTGTGTTTTCTTTGGGAGAGAGCAACGAATTCCACACCAGAGCCAGATTCTAAATGAAGCTGAGATGCACAGGTGAGACAAAAGCCGGACAAGGCCTCGGCGGGTCAGACATTAAGGGAACAAAATCCAACATAAAGATAACGATAATTTTAGATACCACTGCATGGCAGGTAGAAAGAAACAAAAAAACCCGTATTTACCTGTCTTTTTAGAAATAAAGCCTACACCTGTTTATAAGAATTACACGGAATTTACTAATAAATAAACTTTATATGAAATTTACTGGCACATTAAGGACGTGATTCTGTCGGGTGTAAGTAGAGTTGATTTTTGCGTGATGTTTACATGTAGTTTACTGATAAAGATAGAGGTCGCATTTACTGGCATAATAAATATGGTTTGTTCAGTGTGTCGGTCTATAAATGAAATCTGTATGGCATTTACTTATAAAGAGAAACAATGCATACTATTTACTTACACATTAAAGAATGTTTGAAATGTGATGTAAACGTTATTGCTAGTGGGGACAGAACTTACGCGATATTTGCTCACACATTGTGGAGTTTATGACCGGTGTAAGTAAACTCCATCTTTAAATCACGTTTACATTATATCAGTGCCATACACGGAATATTTTCTGACTCGTTAAAGTCGGGTATTTCTCCACTGTACGGAAGAAGCAAAAAATGGAATATTCTCGGAAGATTTTGATCGAATCGTGTCGAATGCCTATGGTAAAAGTGTGATGTCGACTTTGTGTTGAAAGAGACAAGGTGCTGTCCTTAATGCTAGTTTTTGGAAAGCCGGAAGTAAGAAACCACTTGATGTATTTCCTGGCCGTCTAAGAGACGGGGTGGAAAGAAACACTTAGAGATGTTAATGGCTTTTCGGTAGTTGATTTTATTTAAAAAAAACAGCGTAAAATATTCTAGAATAATCAAATTAAAATTACACACAGCAACAACAAAAATCCAATATAAATTAAAGAAACAGAGAAAATCTGTTGGGATACCTGTCTGGGGGATAGATCGGTCAGTTTGTGCACAAACGGATGTCGGGGAAAGGTACAGAGCTGGAAATATTGGCCACATTCGTGACTCTCCGATTTGATAGTTCAAGCCCGAGTCTTGAAACATTTGCAAAAGACTACAAAGTCGTAATAATATTAAAAAAAAACTAAGTTACTAATTTATTTATATAACCACGTTCTATTTAGTGTGTAGTTTCTATGGCTTTCTGATTTTCTAACTGCAATCGTCAACCATTTTGCTCGAATGCCTGATTTACTTCTTCATTCGCCTCATCAGGAGGTTTTATTAATTACATCTTAGTCTAATATCTGTGACGAATTACATTTGTGTCGCCGTGCCTGATGCCTGCCCATTTTTTTTTTCGAATAAACAATAGGCTTGTTTATCAAACTGCCGCACCTGAAGTCTTGTTTGAAAGACACAAGTGCTTTAGAGCTTTTAGGACCTCGGGAAGTGCGCTGCGCACCTTTCAACTATTTAACCCTTGGAGTTCCATACACTTCCTACAAACTGTCTGCGTACAGATGAACGGCTTCTTTCTGGTTACTTGTCCCTGCAGCCTGCTTAGGAACTAAGCACGACTTCTCTACTCTTCTACAGATCGTTGGTAACTTCCGCAGCAGTTTCTTTCCTACCCTTCTTTACCATTCCTCTCGTCGTCCCGTCCGTTTATCTTACTTGACTCCACGACGAGCAATGACAATCGTGGTGTGAAAGGGAAGAACGTCCAAGAGACATTTGAGACATTGGCACACGTTTAAGACCGCAACACATGAAACTTCACGGGACTAACCCCCCCAACATCCTCTCGTTTTTAAAAATTTATATTTAAATACTGACATTGCGGCTGGTATACGAATCGTTGCTTCTTAGAATTCGAGTGTGCTCGGTGGAACTGCTTGTTCACTCTTTAGACGATCTGATGTGGCGGCCCAATCTCAGTTGTAAAAGCTGGCTTCAGTAGAACATCGTTAAATAATTCAGTGCTGTCTTCGTAATGAAGTACAACGAGCGTAAGGAAGTTGGGATGGATAATAAACCAACACGCACACACCAATACAAGGTTTGAATCTTTAAAATCCTCGTGAGAAGAATGCTAACAAGCCTTAGACAGACATTTTTTTTATAGAGTTAATGAGACAAACTGGAACGTGTTAAAGATTAGACATTTTATAAATTTAAAAAAAAAAAAATTATTGTGTGGCATCTGCCTAGAAATTGTGAAGAATAGTATGAACACATTTCTAAAGAAAAATAAATGATATAAATGATTTTTCATAAACTTATTTAACAGAGGCGTAACATCTTTATTTTCCATTTGCTATCTATATCTCTCATACGAGAAAAAATAATTTTAAAAGTTTGTTTAATATTTATTACAGAACAGAGTTAGTAGTAAATGTATGATATTCGTAGTGACAAGAAAGTGACATTATAGGTTTCGATATATAAAAATAAATCGAGCAATTTAATAGTGACTATTAGTTACATCACAATGATACAGCGATTTCAAAATCTTCCCTTTCTCGATTAGAGGCATTTGTCATCTACAAAAGCTCCATAGTACCCGCTGGTTTACATTCCACCGTATCCGTTTAGTAGTATTTTGTCCAGGTGCTTACTTCGTGAACACAAAGAAAGAACTTTAATTAAATGTCTAAAGATACTTCGTTATTCATATGGACTAGAATGATCGGGAATAGGTTTATCTTATGTGAAATATTATACAATTAAAAGAAATTAAAACTGGTTTAACTAAATATTATACAATTAACCAGCGTATTTACTTTTACTTACCTTTATTTTAATTATTGAAGACCAAAGGTAGACTGTAAAATTTCGTTAATATTTTTTTTGTAAATTATGTAAACTCATTCCACATATATTTGGGATAAAGTGGCTTGTTATAATAATAATAATAATAATAATAATAATAATAATAATAATAATAATAATAATAATAATAATAATGTGTTATTAAATCGCTAAACGCTCAACCTCTTTTCCTTCTAAGCTTCAGAGCCAGGAAGCACGTGGTCCTGATGTACGTTTCATGCTAGTAATTTTTTCACTAGAAAGTTTTACATCCCCATAAAGCTCTGAACCAATACTGGAACTCATCATTTAATTAGCGTTCTAGCGCACAAATCCATAAGAAGGCGCCTAGCCTGGATCGCATACGTTGGTGAGTAGCCTATATGTGATGGGCTAGGCAGATCGAAGTCCTGAGGTCGATAAAAGGACGCCAACAGACGCTAAGAACCAGACGCACAGATCAGAATTCTCTATTAATTTGCATCCAAATCCTATCAGAGTTCGCAACAAAAAATTTTAAAAAGTTGTTCGAAGTAAAGCAGTTATATTACACAACATGCTGATCGATAGTGATTATTGAACAGCCTGATTTACTATCTCTTAAAGGGGGGGTTCGTGTTAATAGTAGATTGTGTTAGACGAAGGCGGACCGGCCACACGTGTCCTCCCTCCCTGCACCGAGCGAACTACGCCAGCTGCAAGTAAAACTCACTTTCGCTTGTACCCGCAGTTTTCAAACTGGCGAACTTCTTGTCGTACTGGCGGCTGTCAGAGATGATCAGCAGCTGCTGAAGTATTCGCCTGCACTGAGCTCCATTTGACCCACTTCTCAAAAAGGGTTAACGTGACTTACACAAGTCGGGCATTTCGTCGGGCCGTTTTCAGGGCATACCGATAATATATATATATATATAATCCTCCGAGAGTGAAGACAGACCCCCAACTAAGTCTTTAGAAAAGTGACGACTAAGATAGAATCCATCCCTCCGCTTAACTGTAGTGAAACCAGATACATTTCGAGAGCGAACTGCTTCGCGATTTTTTTAGCGAGATTTATTTTCCACCGTTTAAGAGCTGGTCAGTGATTAATTGGCCGGGTATGGCGGAGGTTTGTTAAGTCGGCCCCTTCAGCGAGAGAGAGAGAGAGAGAGAGAGAGAGAGAGAGATGACGTCATTACAAAGAGAGAGAGACAGAGAGAGATGACGTTATTACAGAGAGAGAGAGACAGAGAAGATGAACGTCATTACAAAGAGAGAGAGACAGAGAGAGATGACGTTTTTAACAAAGAGAGAGAGACAGAGAGAGATGACGTTATTACAGAGAGAGAGAGATGACGTTATTACAGAGAGAGAGACAGAGAGAGATGACGTCATTACAAAGAGAGAGAGACAGAGAGAGAGATGACGTCATTACAAAGAGAGAGAGACAGAGAGAGATGACGTTATTACAGAGAGAGAGAGACAGAGAGAGATGACGTCATTACAAAGAGAGAGAGACAGAGAGAGATGACGTCATTACAAAGAGAGAGAGACAGAGAGAGATGACGTCATTACAAAGAGAGAGAGACAGAGAGAGATGACGTTATTACAGAGAGAGAGAGATGACGTTATTACAGAGAGAGAGAGACAAGAGAGATGACGTCATTACAAAGAGAGAGAGACAGAGAGAGATGACGTCATTACAAAGAGAGGAGACAGAGAGAGATGACGTTATTACAGAGAGAGAGAGATGACGTTTATTACAAAGAGAGAGAGAGAGATATGACGTTATTACAGAGAGAGAGACAGAGAGAGAGAGAGATATGACGTTATTACAAGAGAGACAGAGAGATATGACGTTATTACAGAGAGAGAGAGATGACGTCATTACAAAGAGAGAGAGAGCAGAGAGATGACGTTATTACAGAGAGAGAGAGACAGAGAGAGATGACGTCATTACAAAGAGAGAGAGACAGAGAGAGATGACGTCATTACAAAGAGAGAGAGACAGAGAGATGACGTCATTACAAAGAGAGAGAGACAGAGAGAGATGACGTTATTACAGAGAGAGAGATGACGTTATTACAAAGAGAGAGAGAGAGAGATATGACGTTATTACAGAGAGAGAGACAGAGAGAGAGAGAGAGATATGACGTTATTACAGAGAGAGACAGAGAGATATGACGTTATTACAGAGAGAGAGAGAGCAGAGAGAGATGACGTTATTACAGAGAAGAGAAGACAGAGAGAGATGACGTCATTACAAGAGAGAGAGACAGAGAGAGATGACGCTATTACTTACAGAGAGAGAGAGAGAGAGAGAGAGAGAGATGACGTTATTACAGAGAGAGAGATGACGCTATTACAGAGAGAGAGAAAGCTGACGTTATTACAGAGAGAGAGAGAGATGACGCTATTATTACAGAGAGAGAGAGAGAGAGAGAGATGACGCTATTACAGAGAGAGAGAGAGAGATGACATCAGTACAGAGAGAGAGAGAGAGAGAGAGAGAGAGATGACGTTATTACAGAGAGAGATGACGCTATTACAGAGAGAGAGAGAAAGCTGACGTTATTACAGAGAGAGAGAGAGAGAGAGCGCTTTATCAAAGATCTGAATCACCTCGACTCGAACAAAGCCGGACACGCAGATTAAGATCGATACTTCATGTCGCGAGAGAGAGGGGGGGTGGGGAGGGTGTCGTGTTTGAATGTCTTTTCACCTGTGTGCGACAGTCGGATAATGACGTGACATGCCGCTACCTGACTGTTGCGCAATCTTAATTGCGCCAGGCTTGTATATAAATCGACTCATTACTTGGCAGGCTCACTCTGACATCTCCCAAAAAGTTGATCGACCGGTGCCGCGCATTTTCCTTCTCCGCAAACGATTCCTGTCGCTATTATTATTATTATTTATTTATTTTTTTTTTTTTTGTTTAAATTCCCAGGTATTGTTCCAGGTGCGGATAACATTCTCGGCCTCTGCATTATCTTCCATAAGTCTGAGACTCGCTGGCTTGAGCGAAGGTCGTGTTGCGGCTTCTACCTGTTTGTTTATTTCCAAAAAAAACGTAGCCTCCTTTGATTTATTCTTAGAAGAAGAAAGAAGAAGGAGAAGGAGAGAGAGAGAGAGAGGGGGAGAGGCGGATATAAGACGAAACGAAAACAGCCCCGTGTTTGTAGCCAAGGGTTGCCGAGTTACGAAGATGATGAATAGAGTTCTCACAGCCGCAGTCGTCGTTCTGCTGGTTTCTCTTCAAGGTAACAATTACTACTTCTTCGTTTCTTACCATTTTAAACCTGTAACTTCTATTGGTATCCACGTATCAGCGCCCAGTAAGTCTTCTTCATCTGGCAGACTGGCTGCTGCTACCTGTCTCTGCTTAGCCGAGTTAAGTGTTCTCGCTGGTACCCATGTATACCGACCCCTTTGTGGGTCGATCCACCCGTTATTGTTCAACTTCCTTCAGCCAGGGAGTTGCATAACAAATAACCGAGAAACAGGGGCCGTAAGGCTCTTTGCCCGGTAACTTCTCGCGTTCGATGTTTCACGGATATTTCCATTTTACCGAGTATCGTACTCTTCATAAATTATATATATAACTTTCTTTCTTTCTCTTTCTATTCTGAATTCTATTTTCCATTCGGTTCTAGTTTCTAGAAATGTCACATTGACCTTATTACGACTACTCGCCACTCCGGTGCCCTTTCGCACGTTTGACAGCTAAAAAATAATTGTCGGGTGGGGCAGACAGAACTCGGCGTGGTAGCGCGCTCGCTCGTCGCGGTGGCGGCTGCCGCTTGTGGATCTCCGGCAAACTAGGCGTGGTAGCGCGCTCGCCCGTCGCGGTGGCGGCTGCCGCTTGTGGATCTCCGGCAAACTCGGCGTGGTAGCGCGCTCGCTCGTCGCGGTGGCGGCTGCCGCTTGGATTTCTGGCAAACTCGGCGTGGTAGCGCGCTCGCTCGTCGCGGTTGCGGCTGCCGCTTGGATTCCAGGTAGACGCTGGCCGCGCCGCCCCGTGTCCGCTATCTAGCCAGTCTCCCGTTTCTATACCGTCCCGTCTCGTTTGTCTCTCTCCCCTCTTTTTTTTTTTTATTTTTTACGACAGCACTAATCAGATGAATTCTAGTAGCAACCAACCCGACAACCACCAGCTTCTGGGTTTACGAAAATTGCACGAAACGCACAACTAACTACCCTCCTTGGAGGTGACAGCGACCTGCGTTCAGAAGAATAACACAAACATATTCACTTACTCCCCTGTTAATTGTTTTACGTATCCGACTACTTTATCTGTACACGATTCAATAATCAACAACGCAGCCTTTATCTTGGTTTCTCATTGCCAACTCTCGCGAATCCTCCTTTGATCTAGTAAATTTTCTCTATCTAAAATTAAAATATGTAGAAATCCCATGCGCGTGTGAGGGAATAATTAGAAGAACTGAGTCCGATCAAAGAAGTAAACTTGCGTCTAATATTTTCGATAACGTGTGTTAGAGTTCTCCTGTTAAGGAAACCAGAAACAACACCCTTACGTTACATCTGCCCGTAATGCTACATAGTATTCTGGCTGTGCAGGCTGATACATTACTGGGGTCTGTCGTCATTCATTTTTTCTATTCTTACTGTAAAAAAGAGTTCAGCAACATAAGGTGGCGATCCCCGAAGTATGGATGAGGGATTTATCAATTATCCAACCCTCACGTGCATTTGATAACTTGTAACTAGTAATTTTTGCATCGAAGTATGTTAATAGTTATTCGCAATACGTTTGAGTTCTCTTAACAGTCTAGATGCCGTACGAAGCCTTTTTTTTTTTTTTTACTTTATTTACATATTCTCTCTTACGCTTGATGTCTTCGTGCTTTGTTCTCTGTTTCCTCAGTTTAGCCAGCAAAAATCGACCAAAAAAAAGGGCGGGGGGGTGTGTCGAATTGCGAGCTCTAAGGACGGTCCCAGCGGGGATCGGGAAAGTAAGTCCTATCAACATCACAGCTTTAAGAAGATTCGTGACTGAAGAGTTCCGGCAGCGACACCACTTCTATCAAACAAACGGCTTATTTATTTATTCTTTTTTAAGGACAGAAGGCGCTGCAACATTCGCCGCAGGTTGTGCAAAGCTAAATATACTCGGCCCGTGTACATCCGTCATTGGTGTGGAGGCATGACAGCAAACAGAAGCCAGGTCGGCAAACAAAGCCGGCCCACGCAGCGGAAAGCCTTATTTTCTAACAGCGACTGCGGAGTGAAGTAAATAAATCTCCGTCGCTGGCAGGGCTGTCAGGGACCGGAGTAGGCGGGAGGGGAGGTGACTTCTTTTCCGTGTTTGTTGACCACATAAATAGCGTAAAAATAGCAAGAATTACTGCTTTAAAGGGGGCGGCCGGCGGCCCAGTGGTTAGGGTACTGGACTGCTGAGGTTGAAGGCTCGGTTCCTCCAACAGTCGGTCGGTCGGTCGGTCGTGCGGATTACCTTCTGCATCGGAAAGATGAAGAATTTTACAAGACATCTCACTGCTGATGTCGGCAGTGCGAAGCGAATAGGCAGCGGGCGCTCTCTGGTGGCTCACTGCGGCACTACGTTTTCTCTCACCAGAGTTGTCTCGCCTGTAAAGACTGGCGTCCGACACTCCTGAGTGACCCACGTCTACAGTGACATTATTACTACCGTTCATCGTTAATATCCCTGGTGTGTGACTAGATCAACTGAAAGCGACTAGATAATATTGAATATTAATAAACACAGTACTAATTAAATACATACTAAATAAGTAAATACATTTTAATGTAGATAAGTAAATAAAAATTAATAAATACTTACAGTATCTAGTAATTAAGTAAATATAGTAATTTTACTGCTTATAAATATAGCTAACAAGAAGGTAAACATAGTTATAAATTAATAATTAAATTAGTAAAAACTATTAAATAAATAGTTTAGTTTTTATTGCGCGCGTTACATTGAAAACCTGGAGTTTAATAGAATAGAGTCCGTTAAGGAGCCCTGCGTAGTGATTCTTTGTGGGGAATGTAAATTAAAAGTAATAAAGTATTTCCGCCGAAGCAATAACCTTGGACATCCGTAGGAGGAGTCCGTACGGTGAGGAGCAGCAGCTCTCTGCGAGTGATTGCGGGGTTTTAAATAAGACCATCGTAAGAGAGAGAGAGAGAGAGAGAGAGAGAGAGAGAGAGAGAACCTTATTACAGGAAGATATAGCGTCATTACGGAGAGAGAGACATGACGTCATTACAGAGAGATGATGTTCATACAGAGAGACGTGACGTCATTACACAGAGATGATGTTCATTACAGAGAGAGAGAGAGAGAGAGAACCTTATTACAGGAAGATATAGCGTCATTCGGAGAGAGAGAGAGATGACGTCATTACAGAGAGAGAGAGCGAGCGAGAGAGAGAGAGAGAGAGAACCTTATTACAGGAAGAGCGTCATTACGGAGAGAGAGACATGACGTCATTACACAGAGAGAGATGATGTTCATTACAGAGAGAGACATGACGTCATTCACAGAGAGAGAGAGAGAGTCGCCCGGTCATCTCGGTACAAGGACGAGGTGTTATGTCACGAGCCAGGTAAATGACGCCGAAAGTGACTGATGCCTGGCCTCGTTCGTCTGGGTTTCTGGCGTTTTCTTTATCCGACCAGAGCCGAACCCCAACTGCTCTGCACGCTGGGATCCGACCGGCTCGGGGGCGGCTTCTGTAAAAACTCGCGAGGAGCAGTCACGTGGTCGCGCACTAGCGGGACGGACACCGACCGGCTCGATGATAACAAGTGTCGCGGGTAGAGTGAGGGTGTTAGAGACATTCTCGCGCGATGCCAACGTTCTCTGAACGCTTTCGGTATTCAACTGCAACCCGTGCTGGACGTAATTCCCACTGGCGAACTCGTCATGCGGTGTCTGCGGAGTTATTAACTCGAGCCATCTCTCCGTGCCGAGAACTATACGGGTTTGCGAAATGAACAAAACTGAGGCTAGAAAATCAAACAACTCTAAGAAGTATCTGGTAAAAATCAAAGCCCCGTAACGTGACTGCTACGAACGCCAGCAAGAGCCAGACAAACACGAGGGAAACCACTTCTCATAATTGTATTGGGATCCGCGGTTGGTGCTTTACGGCGGCCAAATGCAAACGTAGTTGTCGGTTTCCGCAGATTTGCATTATGGGAGCGTTCTCTTAATGGCCGCTGGGCGGAAACGTGCTGCAGTTTCGATTAAAAATCAAAATAAGTAAAAAAAAAGAGAAGAGAAAAACACAAGTATTTTTTTTTTTTAAAATTGTACTAGTTGACATTTAAATAGCATTCCAGAGTGTGAAAGTCAACAGTATATCATGGGTGTAACTCAATTAATTTTTACCCATTTTCAACTCAGTGCTCCTTTGGACAACACAGAGAGAGAGAGAGAGAGAGAGAGAGAGAGAGAGGAGAGAGAGAGAGGAGAGAGAGAGTTAATAAAGAGATAAGAAAGAGAGATGAGGAGATAGATGTGAGAGAGAAGAGAGAGTTAAGAAGAGAGATGAAGAGATAGAGAGAGATGTGAGAGAGAGAGTTAATAAAGAGATAAGAAAGAGAGATGAAGAGATAGATGAGAGATGTGAGAGAGAGAAAGAGAATAAGAAAGAGAGATGAAAGAGATAGATGAGAGATGTGAGAGAGAGGAAGAGATAGATGAGAGATATGAGAGAGAGAGGGAGAGAGGGGGGGTATTATAAACAAAGTAAATGATACCATTAAGAAACGAATAGATAAAACATGAGAGTACCTTCCATAGTTTACATGTTTATCTCGTTATTTAAACGCTCTCGGATTTTAAAATTTGCATAGTAGATAATGTATAGCGTATAAATTTATTAAAGATCTTAGAAATGGCGCTGGTAAAGCAATACTTTTAAGTATTTTTTTTTTTAAATACTGTAGTTATTCGATATTTATGCTTTTTTTGTAATTGTGCCTTGTTTGATTGTTTTGCGGTTTCCTGACAACGAGGCTCAGGGACGTGGCACAGCCAGAAGGGAGAAGGTGTCGGGTATCAGCCTTGATGGCGAGCGAGTAGTTACCTCGGTATGGTTGGAGGTCACTTGGTCGGTGGTCAGGAGGCGAGTCAGTCGAGAGTTACCCGCGGAACATCCACCACAAATAACCAGAGGACCACACCAGGATTCTTCAGTTCTAGACGTGGGCGGAAGGAAACTCATTGGGCCGGCTGGTAAAGAAGAGCAAGAAAACATCTACGCTAGAGAAGTAAGCCAAGCCGAGCGCGTCGAACTCAGGTCTCCAACCCCATCACTCAGTCGGCGCACCAACGCGCCGCCTAGTTAAAAAACAATGAAACCAAAGCGGCTGCATCTGAAATAAGACGAAGAATAATTAGAGTTAGAACTCTCCATACTAAGTAATCAGAGTGGAGAGATTTTATTACGCTGTTTGACAACGCACTCGTTCGTTTTTTTTTTTAAGGGGCTCTCTGTGTTCCAAAACCATGCTGCTTCAGCCCGCAATTCCAAGCCAACTTTAGAAGGGAAACAAGCTACTTTGATGCCGTAAGGGGGTTAGAGTTCGCACAGGTAAGGAAACTTCATTTCATTGAAAGCGTTTGTCGTGATTGTTTTTCCCTTCCCAGTCCTAGAGGCTTGTGGACGCTGCTGCAGCTTTACAAAATGGATGAGGGATGAAGAAGGAAAAATGTCCGCGCTAAGGCCGACTCGGAGCCCGCCCAGGCCTGAATGGGTGGTGTTACCGATTCAGCTCTCAGGGTCGTAAACACCAGGACCCTCAGTCCTACACGTTTCCACAATAACTGTAGAAAAGCAGTCACTTTCTTGGCTGTAGTTCCCGATCGCTTCATTCGATATCGTGATAATTCAGCATCCTCCTCTCTATTTTTCAGATGGAAACAAAACTCTACTTTGACTATTCAGCCAAACTGGTGGCAAATATCGTTACCAGCGGCGGCCTCACGATCCGGACAGTGTCCAATTACTCTTCGGTCAGTTCTTTCTCTGTATTTTTCCTAAATAGAATTTCTTTCAGTAGAAAGATTGGTAGAAGCCTTAAAAGTTAAAGGACTAAAAACGAGTTCGTTCCAAGTTATTTCTTAGCGAGATTTTGTGCAGGAAATTTCAAATTCCGTTCTGAGTTTCAGAAATATAAATGACGTCACAACTGCTTGCAGTAGTTTTGACCAGCTCTTCCAAGGTTTTACACAAAAGTCATAACTGATCTCCTTCGGATCTCCTGCAGTATTCAAAAAATCCATATATTTATGCCTACGTTATCTTCCCCCTTGTGTGCTGTTAACGGTAGCCTTTGTTTCCCAGTATGCAACTTATTGCTGTGCATTTAATTAGCTTTTCTTGTTGTCGAACCCCTGCCCTAATATCTCGGGGACGTGAACTGGAGAATATCACAGCCTTGATGACCTCCTGGGTACGGATGGTGGCTCATGAGCCGGGCTCAAGGTGTGTCAGTTAGTCAAGCGCTACCCACATAACTGGAACTGCAACCAGAGACATTTATTTCTAGATGTGAAAGAAAATCCCTGGTGAAGAGGAGCAGGAAAAAAGGTATAGAGGACAGGTACACCAAGCCGAATTAGAGCATCGACCGGGATTCGAACTCAGGCTCTCAACCATGGCAGTCCACTAGAGATAACCTGTACAATGATGCATGCACAGCCAAATTGGGAATACATTTTTTTCTTTTATCTGGAGAGAATCCGTGTGAGCTGACACATCTGCGTTGGAAAAGATTAAATTGCCTTTATTACTCGTGTAGATCGGTTAATTCTCTGAGAATGGTTGTACGACTGTTTTGTTTTGCAACTTGATATTAGTTAGCATCACTCAAAGCTGAAGAAGCTCCTCGACCACCGCATACATGTAGTTCGTGAGGGGAACAGTGAATAATTCACGAAAAGTAAACATGGACACTGCTTCAGATACTGTTAGTTAGTTAGTTGTTTTTTTCTGTGACGGTAAGTGAAATACTCTTTCCGATTTTCTGCCGGTGTTATGATAGCCGTTGACTGCAGAGTTAGCTGCTGTAGTATAGCATATGATGCTAGACCATTCAGATCTCTATGACTGAAGAGCATGCATCTTTCTTTTCTCGCACGTTCGACCCCCCCAAGGAGAAACTTCCGACCATTATCTTTCTTTGTACCTACAAACTTCCGTATTTCAAAGGCCAGGTTACTAAGCCCGCTCCCTCCTCTCCCCCCTATTTAATTTGTCTTGTATTGTTGCAGGGAGTCATTTACGTGATTACGGGTCTCGCCCTCTGTAACTTTAAAAAAAAAGAGAGAAGACAGAAAAAAGGGTCACTCCTGTTGCTTTCAGAGTCATTTTAAGGGGTTTAAAGCTGGGCATGCCCAGACCGACGACAGACAAGGGCATAATCTGTACACTTCTTGGTAGCTAAGGATAAGGCTCCGGAAGGAGCTCATTCTGAGCGTATTGCCATATGGCGTGAGTCCTGATACAACAACAACAACAGCAGCAGCCGGCCCGGTGAGGCAGGTGGTAGCGGGTTAGCTCCGTAAGGAGACCGTTGCTCCTGTACCGGGTTCGATCCCAGGCTGGGGTCGGAGGAGAGTTGTCGCTGATGATCACCATAGCGTGAAACAGCTGTACGACGTCTCCTTGGTGTCCGACGTGAGAGAGACCTCCCGGGTCCTTGGGGCCCACGGTGTCGGGGGACCGGGCCGTTTGTCGGCTCGACGAACATCTCTCAGTAACGAGGAGGACTCGACAGAGAACAGGCCACTTGTCTTTACGGGATGCGATGCCATTGGCAGAGCCTCGTTCGGAAGTCCAACTCGCTCAACAACAACAACACGGCCCGGTGGGGCAGGTGGTAGCGGGTTAGCTCCGTAAGGGGACTGTTGCTCCTGTACCGGGTTCGATCCCAGGTTGGGGTCGGAGGAGAGTTGTCGCTGATGATCGCCATAGCGTGAAACAGCTGTACGACATCTCCTTGGTGTCCGACGTGAGAGAGACCTCCCGGGTCCTTGGGGCCCCCGGTGTCGGGGGACCGGGCCGTTTGTCGGCTCGACGAACATCTCTCAGTAACGAGGAGGACTCGACAGAGAACAGGCCACTTGTCTTTACGGGATGCGATGCCATTGAAAGAACCTCGTTCGGAAGTCCAAACTCGCTCAACAACAACAACAACAACAGCAGCAGAAAATTCAGTCGAGGAAAGACCTCGTCAGAAGCAGAAGAAATCGGAGTCCACGGAGAAAGTCACTCGAACTAGACAGAGGAGAAGAGCCAGAAACGAAACAAAACGATTAAAAATCTCTTTAAAAAAATAAATACCTTGCGCAAATATCTTTGTCGCTATTTACTAACTCGGTAAAGACACAGTACCTGTATGACATATACCGGCGTTTACTGAGAAAGATAGATTATGCGAGAAATCCAATAATCTAAACAGATTTGGACTTCCCCTGTCTGTTCTTCCATTGACCGGCCATTTAGTAAATCTAGTTGAGTGCTTGGGGTTGAACAGGGAACCTAGTTAAAGTTGGTCTGCTGGTCTATAGCCAGTGTTTCGCAGTCAACTGCTGAGGAATACGAAGACAAACAAGCGCATGCCATAACCCCTCCAAGGCGTTTCAAAAGACTGTCAGACATCGTCTTGCCAGTCGTTCCTTGGAGAATCATTCTTCAGCACAATCTTACCTGATGAAAATCTCGACCACAAAATATAACTGTAAGCTACATCACGTTTATTATTGCAGTTATTATCACTCATGAAACACTTTACTTCTTTTAGGGGATTGCTTATACCATCACACCGAAAAACTGTAGCCAAATGCCTATTACTGAACCACTGAGATCTAACTGCATTCCACGTAAGTAATGGTTACTTCCCATCCACGTATACACGGCCAGACTACATCACACCCAGGTATATATGGGTGTGTGTTTACCACATACTGCCAACTAACGTGGAGAGACTTACCTAAAAATACTACGGTAATCAACCGTTAATTATTGAAAATGAAATTCGGTTCTAGAAAGATTAGACTTTAATATTTACTTACTTCTCTACTCCTCGTTTTCCAACATCCTTTTCATCCAGATTGTCATCTATAGTATTTTCTTAAGTAAAGAACCACAACAAATCTGCCTGGTTTTAAAGAATCCATTAGCCAGCAAAATAGCTATCTAAGAACGGTAACTGTGCATCTGACCTTTCGTCGCCATGTTTTTCATATAATAATTTACCCGTTTGTATTCATTACTTTTACCCTTTTCACAACAAGAACCGCGGTAAAGACATTAATATATATATATATATATATTTTTAAAAAATAAACTATATCATGTAGTGTTCTAAAGAGGATGCTGCGTTGTACATTTCGTGTATTGCAATTTTAAAAAAAAATACTAATTTTCAGAGCCCTGGATTTGCTTGTTTATGTATGTACTGTGCATGAACACACTATTTTAGAAATAAAATCTAATAATATTAGGTGTTTATAGGCTAAGAAAACACCAAGGGCAACAAAAGTTAATCTCGTCTCTGCCTTTTCATTGTGCTTTTTGATGAAAGAAAGAACGTGTACGAAAATGCTCATTTTAAAATATCTTTTGCGTGGTTTCTTTCTAAGATAAAACAAAATAAAAAATACTCTTTTATTTCTGTAGAAAATGCCACTTTTCTGAGTGAAGCCAAGGTGGGAAGCGGAGCCAGAGCCCTCTCACTACGGAGATGGAAAGCCGGATTCTCTAATGGGCAAGAGACGGTGTACTATACAGTCGTGGCGAAGGACTGTATCCCTGTATCTTTAAAAGTGATCAGTAAAGCAGGTGCGTTCTTCTATCTTCTCTACGGACTAACACTGCTTCGAAACATCTTTGTAGCGCCTTCGTTGATTCTGTGGCTAACGCCGTGAAGGTGAAAATCTCATGATGCAGACGGCACAAAGTCTCGACGAGAAAATATGGCGGCAGATGGACCGGCACTACTTTAGCACTAGTCGTGAAGCCCTGTTTACCTTTGTCATAGACGACAGACACAGCGAAACCACTGAACCATCTTTAATTAGCGTTTAAGTGACATCGTTTATGAAAGGTAGTAAATGACATAGCAAGGTGGTTTTTTGTTTCCATACGTCAAATCACTAACGATGGCGTAAAAGCCACTTCTCGTTCGGCTTTCGTTGTTGCTGGCGTGCACTGATAGCCGAAAGGTAAATAGGCTCGATGAAGGAGCGTTACAAGTCCCGCGCTACGTGGGCCTCCAGCATTTCCAACCTCGGCAGGGAAGTCCTTACTATGAACTATTTTTTTAGATACGGAAGGAAACCAGAGTACCCGGAGAAAATCTACGGAGGCCGGCTGGAGAAAGAGAGAGAGAGAGAGAGAGAGAGAGATGGATGAAGATAGAGATGATAGAGAGAGAGAGAGAGATGGATGAAGATAGAGATGATAGAGAGAGAGGAGATGGATGAAGATAGATATGATAGAGAGAGAGCGAGATGAAGATAGAGATGATATATATATATAGAGAGAGAGAGATGGAGAGAGAGAGATATTAGACGAGATGCTGGTGTTGATTTTGTTGTTGTTTGTTGTTGTTGAGCGAGTTGGACTTCCGAACGAGGTTCTTGCAATGGCATCGCATCCCGTAAAGACAAGTGGCCTGTTCTCTGTCGAGTCCTCCTCGTTACTGAGAGATGTTCGTCGAGCCGACAAACGGCCCGGTCCCCCGACACCGTGGGCCCCAAGGACCCGGGAGGTCTCTCTCACGTCGGACACCAAGGAGACGTCGTACAGCTGTTTCACGCTATGGCGATCATCAGCGACAACTCTCCTCCGACCCTAGCCTGGGATCGAACCCGGTACAGGAGCAACGGTCTCCTTACGGAGCTAACCCGCTACCACCTGCCCCACCGGGCCGTGTTGTTGTTGTTGAGCGAGTTGGACTTCCGAACGAGGCTCTGCCAATGGCATTGCATCCCGTAAAGACAAGTGGCCTGTTGTTCTCTGTCGAGTCCTCCTCGTGATTGAGAGATGTTCGTCGAGCCGACAAGCGGCCAGGTCCATCCGACACCTGGGGGGGGGAGGGGCCCAAGGACCCGGGAGGTCTCTCTCACGTCAGGTGCTGGTGTTGACGTAGTTGCTTTTACCTAAAAGTTACATTCTCTGTTTTTTCTTCACTGAAGACTCGGGTTAAACATTAAAGCGGACTATTACATTATAAGTGTCGACATACTTCTGCCACCTGATTAAAATTTAATGTAAATAAGCAGTGCTACAGATATTTAGAATGTGGATGAGGAATCTTTAAAATAAGTGAATGAAGATGCTGAGACAAGATTTCTTGGAATGACAAAAGTTACTGCTCGCTCTAAAGCTAAAGCTCATATATTAAAAAAGAAATGCTAAAAGCAGAAATGTCTTTTGCAACTCTCGTTGTCCCAATGGCTTGAAAAGAAGAGTGTGAGGAATATTCTTTGCTGAGTGCAATCATGCCTCTGCCAAAGAATAACATTAGCCAGAAAGTACATGTACCCTTAATCCATAGACGAGTACTTACCACAAGCGCAGAAGTACATAAGCTGAGTATAGCATACACCGCAAACGTTTTCCATTCTTAATTGACTAAATCTCCAAGTAGTCACGTGATGTTTGCTCCTCAAAGAGTGTGGAGTTACCATTCCTTTTATTTTTAGGTTGACGAGAAGAGAAAAATGTTTGTTTTCTTTTTCTTTCTTTCCAGCCCACCAGACCAGCTTCTTCTCCAACGTCCGACGAGGGTTCGACATGCCCGCGATATTCGACGTCCCGTCTGGTTGTTAGCGGCTGTCTGCACGGCAACTCAAAAGTAAATATCGCGAGAGAAATCGGCATTAGCATCGTGTTTAGTTCAGCTGGTCCCGACTGCGGCCGGCGAACGAACGACCGGTTGACGTGGGCAGTTCTGTTCTAGGTGCGATGGGAGCCTTTGCAGCTACTGCAGCACGATATTAAGGAAGAGATGAACTCTGGATCCCTTCCTCGAAATTTCACCGTATTCTCTAATCTTGTGGTCTTTCGATTTTTTACGAGAAAATAAATAAAGTATCGCTAAACAATAATAATAATAATAATAATAATAATAATAATAATAATAATAATAATAATAATAATAATAATAATAATAATAATAATAAAATAATAATAATAATAATAATAATAATAATAATAATAAAATAATAAATATAATAATAATAATAAATATAATAATAATAATAATAATAATTTAATATCTAATTTCAGGTTTCTTTGCATCGATGATATGACGGCTATAATATTTCCTGAAAACTCCCTGAGACGAATACAGAAACCTGGCTTGGTGATGATCATGAATGTATCTGTTTTTATCGCCTATTTTCAATTTATAAAGCTTGCTTGGGTATACACGATAGGAGCAGAATTTATCTGCAAGTTTAATGTGGAAACACTTCAAAGTAATGACCGCTTTTTTTTTACTGTTTTCTTTCCTCCATTACACATCTGTGTAGGATTTAGTTGTAAATAAAGAGATTGTAAAATGCAAGTACCTAATTCGTTTCGTGTCCTTTATCATTCATTGCCAGGTAGCTATAGATGTAGGAGGTAAGAGAGGTGGAAGAATTTCAAGGTCCTATATAGCCCCTATTTGCCCCAAAAGTGCACGTCTACCATATATATTTTAAATCACCCTTATGTCTAATCGAGATCGTTTCTCATATATATCATACTTATGGACTCCGGCGATATGTGAGGCTTCATTAGTGTTAAACATCTACCTGAGTTCGTTTCTTTCCCAAAAACGATTTTAGTTCTGTCGCCGGGCAACCAGAATTCCCCGGATGTTCGTCGATCAGCTCAGTCAGATCGTTGGCTTTTCTCGTTACCAGGTCCCAGCAGTTGGTACTTGGCCGGGCTCTTTCGCTGGTAGATAGGCGACCATAACAGGGGGAATATGTTCAGCAGTTATTTGGCTGCCCGTCAAGGACGAGTTTCGTTCCCAAAACCTTTTTGAACCAACAGCCATCTCTCCCCCCCCACCTTCAAAGATATCTTTTTTCTCGCTTCCCTAACCCCTCCTCCTTACGTTCGAGGCTCAGCCCCTTGACTTGGTTTTATAAGGGCTGGTCAATCGCTCACATCCCGAATTACCTCCAACTTTCCTCACCCGTTTCCGTTGCTTTATAAAGGATGATACTAAAAGACGACTTTTCTTCATGTGAAATTCTGTTTTTAGGTGATATTTTCATTTGCCAAACCAAGCAACAGCTAGCGGTCGTCAGTAATAAGGTCCATTGGCATTTTTATACAAACGCTTAGTATGAGATACCTTTCATTCAGATAAGTATTAAGAAACGATATCGGATGAATGGGATAACATCCTGCTTTTGATATAAACTATATTTAACATTTATAGGAATAACTTTCTGGGCTCATAATTATGCAAGAGCTTCAAATGATAGCAGTGTTATGTTATTTAAGCGGAACAGTGTATTCTTATTTACAGTAAAGTGCTGATAACGCAGATAGCAGTGGGCTCATAATTTCGAGCTCCAGTGTATATATTTTTAAAGCTTTATTCGAGTTATTAAGTTTATAAGAAAAGCGATTATTACACAGAATTACTGAGGCGTGTTTAAAACGGGAAGTAATGTTAACTCCCTTGTTATGCTGCCATTCGAACCACAAGAGCGGAAACGCAGCAAAGGGAGATAAACAGAAAGTGTTTTAGCGTTTAGCAGCAGCAGCAGCAAAGACCAGAAAACCACCTCGCGTTTAATATCTATTATAAAGAACCAAAGTAGCAACTGCGTAGTATTTAAATGATATTAAATGTAGAAGGCGATAAATGCCGCCGGGTAACGATTATATCGGTTTATTACGGTAGTTATTAGAAGACAAAATAAAGATGAACCTTTGTGGTCTGTAGCTCCCGATAAATTATAATAAGAGCGAGAAATTTCGAGATCAGGTAAGTGTAGGGCAACGGTTTATTTTTTTAGATGGCTGGCTTCATCTCTGGAGCTTTAGCTGCTGTGTTTGCTGTGTACACTGTCGTTTTTTATCTCCCCCATATACGCTGCGAGCCGGCAGACATCATCAGATGAGAGGCAGCGAAAAACCTTACCGGAACCAAAATCAATTTACTCATTAAAGTTTCCTTTGCGCAGGAATTTCTTGCAGGCCTTCCAAGTGAAGCAGGAAATGTCTTTTCCCGGTGCTAATGCTTCAGCCTCTTAAAACTCCTTGTTAAAAAAAAACAAAAAAAAAACAGAATATATAGTGAAAGAGAATTTCTCACGGAATGTTTATCTGACGATCTTCACACCGGCGCTCATAAGTTAAAACGAAAGCCAAAGAACTCCTGCTAACTTTAAAAAAAAAAGATAAAAGTTCATAGTGTTAACCTTATACCACCACTATTTATTATTAGCCTTCAGTGGTAAAGTTACTAATCGCACAATTACGAAGTTATTATCTTATCGCCATTTTTTTTATCTTGAGAGTAGCGACCCCAAAGACATATTCGAATGCCATAAAGCCCACCATCTCGCACAACTATGACGTCACAAGCATTATGATATTCTTGACAGGAGATGCATATCGACGTCTATGCACCATATAAACGTGATACAGTTCTTTTCAAAATTATTAACAGCCTGTTAAAAGAGAAAATTGGGTTTAGCTTTTGATTAAATCAAGTCTGTTTATTACCAAACTTTGATATTTCGTTGATTTAAATAAGTCTTGCATGTAAAAGACAAAATTGATGCTCAGTGTAATAGCTTAATAGACAATTGAATACATTCTTTAAAAAATAATGGCGGTAACTTTGAAATGAAAATCGCACGGCAGTTTATAATCCGTATTATATATTTAAAAAAAAATAAATGATGCATATTTTTTTCTAAAAAATAAAGATGTAAAACTACTTCAAGAAATCAAAGCTGTTTTAATACGTAATTATTGTGGGAAAAGTAACAGCACAGCGCAAGAAAGACTTCTGAAAAGGGACTGATGGAGCTTAAGAGGTCTAACCTGAAAATACTCATAGCTGGCACTTCACACTTAGAAGAAAATTTATATGACATACATGACTTTTAATCCAAAACGTGTGAATTTGCAGCGTTTCATCTGTATGTCTGCCACGGCAGTTTTGCAAGTTCAATGAACAGCTTTTCCTGAAGTCGGTTTTTATGACTTCCCAACCGCTGCCCATGCTAACGGAAGTGTGCGTACACAGAGAATCATGGGAAATGCATTCCAAGCATTCGCAGTTTTTGCTACTGGTAGCGACACTTGCGTGTGTGACGTCACCTTCGATGTTTCCTTGGTCGGGGTTCATGTAGCCCCAGGATCTTGCGCAATCTTACCCATGTTAGAGGAGAATAGATCTGTGACTGGTGCACCATCGTGGAAGCTCTACCAAAAGTTTAACTACTTCCATCATGGATCGAGCAAGACAGTGCGCCTAGACCCCAAAATCCGCTCGCCTATTCCTTCAAATTACGCGGAAAGATGATGCGAAATCCAGTAAAGTTCCCAGTTATCAAAGTTTCGATGTGTGATGCGGTCCCGCTGAAGGTGTGGATTTGGTAAAGCGCCTCGGTGCGGGAAACGCCGTAAGGGTCGATAACTCATTAAGAATCTGTTACCGAGGGCACTTCTCTCGCCAGAGTTGCTGCCCGTCTGGAAAGACTGCAGATGCTCATTTTTTTTACATCAGTTGAAGCTCCACCCGCTCAAAGGTGCGTTCACTTTTCAGATGGAAATGTTACCGACGCAATTCGTGGAAATAAAATCAGGCGTTCTACTAACGGCCTGGTTACGTTGAGAGAAAAGGTTTATATAAACGATGATTCGAACCAAAAGCAAAAAAAAAAAAAGAAGTTATTTATTAATTACCATAAATCTATGGAATTCGAAGAGTTAGCAGAATAAATGATATTCTGAATGTGGTTCTGAACCTTGGCTTTGGCCACAAATTTTACAAACAAGAATATAATCGGTTTTGTTCACTGTGTTATTTTCACGAATAATAGTAAGGAACATCTGATTTTCTTTAATGTGTAAATTGAATATTGGAAATAGCCATCGTAAATTAATTGTGACCATGGCTTTAAGCGCATCTCGAGCTCTATGCTGTTGCAGAGGTTTATCAACAATCGAAACGTCACCTGAACTCCATCTTCGTTGACTGACATAGGAACATTTACTCCTCTGCCTTTGCAGTCAAGAAAAAAACAACAAACGACTATATTTACCTGATGCTTATGCAATAATATATATATATAAATAAATTCCAGTATATGGCAGGGAATGTCGATGATCTTGAAGCTTGTGAAGAATGTAGAAAAGAGGGCACGATGCTCGCTCAGTCTGCGGACCTCTGTCCTGACGTCTAGGCTTGAAGTCAGCTCACAGCAGTACGCGAGAAGAAGGCGTGAAGACATATGCCTGGGTAGCAAAAGCAAGTTACCTGGCTACGGTTCAGATAGAGTTTCTGAAGCAGTGGTCAAGAGCCAACCTCTACCGCGAGTACCCAGAAAATGTCAGCTAGAATTCTCTATGTTTTTTTAGACATGGAAGGAAGCTCACGCGGTTGGTTGGTTGGTTGGTGACGAAGGGCGAGAGGAAGGATTGCTAGGCTGGTACACCACCGAGACAAACAAATGGCTAACCAAAGGATGCTGAAAGACATTACAGTCTTGACTTTTGCGCCATTATCCATAATAAATACGGAAATTTAGAAAACATTCAATAAGAATTTACCAGTTTGATTTAGAGGAAATACAAGATTTTAAGCATTGAAAACGTCTGGTTATATTCAAGTTTGTTCGTCTTATGCGAGCATCGGAAGTATAAAAAAAACTACTTCTGATTTCGTAGAGTAACACTTTTGCAATTAGTATCTCATAATAGGAACATGATAACCATCCAAGTAAGCGAACGGTTATCGGTGATGGGTTAGGGGTCTGACGTCGACTCTATCAGCAAATACGGGATCTGTCTGTGAACTGTGGAACATTGTGCAAGAAGTGAGAAACATTCCGCCAAATTAAATTCTAAAAATCTATCATTTTAGGGTCAAAAGAGATGAAACAACGTACTAACTAAAGGAAGGACCAATAGTAATTGGCAAATAACTTAACTCATTGTTGATACGCATTTACGAGATATTTACGTCACCAGATATTTTTGTTACTCATGCTATTTATTGTGTAATTTAAGTCTTGCAGTGGCTGTGGGTTATCTGGAAGATCAGAAATAGGCTTTATCTCGTCTCCTCGATAAAAAAAAAAACGTTCCAGATGCATTTCTACTCCTGTGTCTACAGAGTGTCTGGTTTTTATTGCTCGTGTGAAGGTCACTGCGTGTCACATGATGATTAACTGGCAGTGAGTTGCATGTACCTGTAGATAAATGCGTTTGAGTGTGGGACATCTAGCTATCTTTTAAATTCATTCGACCTATTTTATTATTGTCTTAATTCATATATTTTGTGTTGAAAAACTTATGTGATGCGCACCTGTTTATTTGATGTAGTTGATCGGTCAACTACGGTCAACGCATAACAGGTGCGCTGAATAGAGATATGGCAGGGCTTTCTATAAGTCAGGGAATTTGATGTACCTTTTGAAATAACTACAACAATAACCACTACTCTGAGTAAATATCTGTCGTGGTTCAGAATTGACCACTTTAAAGCATATTTTGATTTTAGCTCTTTGTCACGCGAGCGAATGTCTGTTCTGTTATTTTTAAATTTATATTTATAAAACAAATGCGGAATTCCCTTGACTTTTATTTTCTAAACTTCCAAAAATCCCCTCTGCATTCGGTCAAATTCACTTTATACCAATAAAAGTTGCATACGTATCGCGAGAATAAACGGAAACAAAAACTAAAATGTGTTTGGACAATAAATCTATGATCTGTCTGACATCTGGACCAGGGGTCGAACCCCCCATCGATTCACTTTGTCCTACTATCGTGGCAGAGAACGATAAATTTTACGAAGTTTTGCTTCTACTCTGCCTCTGATTGCACCGCTGTTGTACCAGAACCCACTCTGTTTAATTAAGGAAGAAAACCAGGATAGCAGCTGGTTCTTGTAGTGCATACCAAACCAAGATTGATTGTTGTCCGATTTAGAAAGTTATAAATTCTTTAGAAAGTAACGTTGCGGGAAGTATAACCGTGGCCTTTTGATGTTTCTACTTCCTGTTATTTCCAAAAGTTGAAGAACTTCGCACATCGGGGCCGAAAGATAATTTAGAATTCATCTCTAATCTCTGATTGACATCTAAAAAAATTCTTTGCAAAGCATTTGATTTTTATGTCAGTCATTAAAGATGAAGCTGACGTTGGCTTAGGTTTAAGAACTTAAACACTCTCAATATCGACAGCATAAGCTGAAGATAAGAAAGCTATGCTGCATGGGAAGGAAGGAGCCTCAGGCTGGAGAGAGAGAGACATGACGTCATTACACAGAGATGATGTTCATTACAGAGAGAGAGAGAGAGAGCGAGAGAGATGACTCATTACAGGAAGATATAGCGTCATTACGAGAGAGAGAGAGACATGACGTCATTACACAGAGATGATGTTCATTACAGAGAGAGACATGACGTCATTACACAGAGATGATGTTCATTACAGAGAGAGAGAGAGAGAGAGAGCGAGAGAGAGAGAGAGAGAGAGAGGGAGAGAGAGAGAGAGAGAGAGAGAGAGAGAGAGAGAGAGAGATAAAAGCAGCAGTCTTCAGGTGCTACTGGCGCCGCGCCGGCTTCATCCTCTTGTCCACCGTCTTACGCTTGCAATATTTGTAGCAAAGTGACGTCTTCCGATTTTTTTTTTAGGGAGGCTTGAATAGGACACCAATTCCGCCATCACTGGCGGGGCGCAGATTACCCGGATAAAGTGTTCCCTGCGACTTGGTCGCCGACGGGCGGCCAGAAGTACGTTGTAAGAGCCTCCGGCTAATCCCCTGGGAGCGGCTCGCTGGCACCAGCGGCCATATTTGGACGGATCTCCCCACCAACCGAGAACGAGAAGTGGGACATCTATATCAAGTAGACAAACCACCGGAGCCCTGCTTTCAACCGATACGCATAATATTGTAGAATACTGCTTCCGTTTTAGCTCCTTTGCACTTTGATAGAGACTCTCCGCTAAGGATTTCCGGAATTGTTTCCGTTTGCATATTTTAAAAAGAAATAAACAATACCTATCTCCTTTAATCCAAAGAAGTCTAATTGTAGGAAGCATTTGGAATCCTTAATAAAAAAACCACTAAATATAACCAGAAAGAAAACTTATTAAGACCCTGCTACTCCTAAAATTGGATTCCTTGGAATTAGATAAATAGTAGCTGCATTTATTAGAAGTATGAATTTATCGAAGGTGGTTCCAATCATCACCGATGCGAGCTAAGATCCGTTGGTAGCACGAACGGCCGAGATCTGATTTCGGAGTTGCTCCGTCACGTCGCGGTGTCTTTAGAATTCGCAGAACGACCGGACAAAGCTCCTTTGTTCTTTATTAACTCGGCTAAAAATAAACGGTGGGGTGATCTTTGAACACACAATAATAACAAACAAAAGAAGCGTTAAAAAAAAACAACCGCCACCAGACGGACTGTGTCTCGGTAAATTTAGAGGAAAAAACCGAATCAGTGAGTATTTACTACGCTGCCATCACTACCGAACGTGGCCGGGTGAAATCTGATGACGCAGATTTGAAAAGAATACAGAAATCTGCGGTGTTAGTTCACTCGCGATCGGTAGAACACCTCCCCTGCTAAGCTAAGGTAGGAATAGAATTGAAATAGTAAGCAAGGTCTGTCCAAAGGTGCACTCAAACTTAAGTGTCATCCGATTGTTTTGAGTACAGGGTGAGTTGGACTAAAGGTCTAATCGGAGAATACGTCCATCGATGTCAGC
This sequence comes from Nautilus pompilius, assembly GCA_018389105.1. Lineage (NCBI taxonomy): Eukaryota > Metazoa > Mollusca > Cephalopoda > Nautilida > Nautilidae > Nautilus > Nautilus pompilius. The sequence goes on along the minus strand of JACATO010001129.1, from coordinate 80,994 downwards.
TGCCTTCATTTCGCGCACTATAAAACAGCAAACATCGGACTGTAGGCTCTCGTTTTCTGTTAGAAAAGGCGTAGTAAATTATATATATTTTATTATTTTAAAGAATGGCTGAACACTCACGCTCACGATAGATTTATGTATACGCAAAACTATACACGCACGTGTGTAGTAGTTATACATACAGTAAGCTTACATACAACAGCAAACCATCACACACCACACACACACACACCACACGCAATAGATAATTAGATAATCAACAGATCTAAGGCAGAGATAAACCAACACATCTCATCCTATTATAGACAGGTATATTACATTTCTGGCTCGCATGGTTGCTATAGGATTCAAGGGAGATCATTCTAACATCCAAGCAGAATTTCCTGCCGACCTATATTTAAGTTGATGCAGGTGGGTACGACTGATTAGATGCGCGGTAGAGTAGGAATCTCTACGATAGCAGTTCCTACAAATTACCTTTCAGGGGTAGATGTAAATATGTTAGTATTCGCTAAGTTTTACATGTATTTTAACGCATACAGAAATTGCCTGTTTCTGTTTTCAGGTAACGCTTCAGCTTACTTGCAATTCATATCGGCAGAATTTCCCATGAAACCTGTCCGTCAATTACTGCTCCCAGGTAGCCCGGATTCATTTAAAATGCGTTCTTAAATATGAAAATTGCAAGGTATCCTATTTTTTGTACGACATAAATTCGAAATAAAATTTGTCTTTAAATTTAAAAAAAAAAAACAAACTGGACCTGGAAGATATTTCTAGACCTTCAGCGATCGTTGTAACGCCGTCATATCAGCGCCACCTGTTATTTTCCAGCCTAAGTCGAAATAACTGATAATAGATTTGTTATAAAAAAATACCAGGCGGACCGACAATCTGCATTCGGTTCAGTACCACTGGTCGACATCCCGTTCCCAAGTTAGAAAGCAAGTTTATTTCTCCCCCCCCCACCACCTGGACACGGTTATTGAACCTTAAAGGCGACAATGGTGAGAATATAGTTTAGTATGTTTTCTGTATCTACTATAATTAGCATTTTTTAAAGAAAAAACAAACCAAGTTTATCGCAACAACTTTATATCTCTTCACTTTCGTGTTAACAGAACTTACTGCTCTACTTTCAGTATGATATGAAGCGAACTGCTCTTCGTATACACTAATAGCGATATATTCATTACAAAGCGAGATAATTTCTTTTTTTTTTATAAATACAATATAAACTAATTTATTTTCTACAGTTTTTTATGTTCATAATTTTTATTTTAAACTATTATTGAATGTAATATTTTTAAAACCATAAATAACCTCGTAATACATTTTAATGTAGCACAGTTTATATAGGTAGTCTCGTATGTTCTCGTATATATGCCATAGTTTATGATAGTGCAGTGTAGTACCAATTTAGTGTGGCACTGCATCTGACAACACAGTGTATTGGTCCGGTCTCTCAGTGTAGTACAGCAGTATAGCAGAGTATACGACAATATAACGTAGTACATTATAGCTAAGTGTAGTACCAATTTAGTGTGGCACTGCATTTGACAACACAGTGTATTTGGCCGGCCTCTCAGTGTAGTACAAAAGTATAGCAGAGTATACGACAATATAACGTAGTACATTATAGCGTGCTAAGTGTAGTACCAATTTAGTGTGGCACTGCATTTGACAACACAGTGTATTGGTCCGGCCTCTCAGTGTAGTACAAAAGTATAGCAGAGTATACGACAATATAACGTAGTACATTATAGCGTGCTAAGTGTAGTACCAATTTAGTGTGGCACTGCATTTGACAACACAGTGTATTGGTCCGGCCTCTCAGTGTAGTACAAAAGTATAGCAGAGTATACGACAATATAACGTAGTACATTATAGCGTGCTACAGTACACGACAATACAGTATAGCGTAATACTAGCAGAATACATGATATTGCATTGTAGTACATCTTAGAGTACTATAGCATTTGTTAGTATTGACTAGCACCAGGGGATCAACATAATACGTGTTATAAATTTCTGCAGCGCTTGAGAATCTACATTTAAAGCGACCGACTCGAGAGTCCCAGCTTAGTGTGCGCCCAGACTTTGTGTATCCAGCTGCTGTCCACTGCTATTATTTTCTCCAAGAAGAAAAGACGGCGAAGACATCAGAATGTTTCGTATGTCTTGTTATTAAAACAAATAGTTAGAAATCGGGGCCCTGAAGTGGGGGGGGGGGGACACTAGATCGTTTTAAAGTGCAGAATTGTAATTTTCTTGCCCTTAGTGGTACATTTTATCACGAGCGGACCATTACGTTTGTTTCCGTTTCCGTTTACTTTTATGAGAATCTTTAGGTAAAGCACTAATTAATTCAAAAAAAATCGACTGGTCTTGCATGATCTGTAGACAGGGTTCAGATCCCGGTCGGGAACGTATCAAGTCTGGTTGGGTGTGGGGGGAGCCTCGTTAACACTTTTTCTTGTCGTCTTTCTTCTTCAGCCGACCTCCGCGTGGGTTTTCTCCGGATTCCCCGATTTCCTGCCGAGACAGGCACCAACCAAGACGAGGTCATTGTAGAAGAGGACCTGACCTATATAATTTTTTTCTGATTTCGCATCGCAGCGAAGGCTTATCTCATGAGAAAATGTGGTGGAGGGTGCTTATTCATAAGAGTACAAGCTTGAAAGCTCTAATAAAGGGAATCGATTCTACTTGACGAAAATAGCAAACGAACGAGCAAATGTTCTCTTTTTTTTTGTAATGTTGCTGCAGTTTTGTGCTGTTTCATTCGACCAGGAAACAAGCCATTGACCGGAATTTTCGGGTTGATCACGAAGTTTAATAAGACGAAATATTCCGCTAATATGTTGTTGTTTTTTCTCTTAAATTAAATTTATTTTCGCATTTAAAATATTAGCACAAATTGAACAGTATCAGTGAACTTTAATAATTTATGCAGATATTTTGATCGCTGAAATATCAGGGACTTTAAATTCTTCTTGGTCCATACGTAGGAAATACCCAGAAATTCCGAAACGAAACTTTTTGGGGGGGTGGAACGGTACGATCGTCAGTACAATGGTGTGCTTAACCACCAAAAAAACTGTAGTTTATAGAGTTTTCTTTTTAAATTTTCTGTAGACTACATCGTGATTATAGCTGACAGGCCCTTGATAATCGGTTAGTCGTATTTAGATTTGTATAACTATGATACAAAAGACTGTAACAATAAGAATTGAATAACTGACACTTTTATTATCAAAAAAATGACTTGTTTCCTATGAAGTACATACATTATTCATAACGCGGAAAACTAACCCAGTCAAGATTAGAAGCAAAGCAAGAATGTATTTACTTTATTGCTTCTATGCCACGTTTTTAGGTTACGCAATTTTAGAGAGGGGCTAACTCAAGGACCAGTTTAAAGGAGAAACCACGCGATTCTACGTTGACGAGGGCAATGACGTCACTAATTAACACATCATTGCGAAGTTCTATGACGCTAAGGATAACTTTCTGAAACAGCTGCTTATCCTCTTATCTCTGCTATGTTTACAACCCCCCATAGTTAGAACGTCTTACAAAACCTTATTCGACATTCTTATTATATATCTACTGGATAATAGAAAAAAGTGAAAGCGATTTACCAAATTTATCATGCCACTTTATTGATTTCAAAGGAAAATGTCTACCTTCCAAAATTATTATTGTTGCTGTTTTTGTTTTTAATCGATATCTGGCTAATGAGTAAAAATGGCATCTGAGGTGGCTGTTTTAGTCTGATATTATCGAAGAGATAATATGATCGAGATATTACTGTCTGCACACTGCAGCATACCGCAGCTACGACCTGAAGTCATTAAGGCGAAATGGCTGCAACTTTAGTGTATGTCAAACGTCTAGTTGCGTTTTCAAGTGAGACTTTGATAAATGGGCATATTTAGGTCAGAAGGAAATTGCTCTATTCACTATATGTTCTGAGGAATAGCATTAATGTTGGTAATTTTCAATTCTATTTATTACAGGTGAAGGTGTACTACCTCCAGCTAGTTCTGCTTTTTGTTACCGGAACAGCCATTGAAGGTAACCCGCTGATTATGCTATACTTTGTTATAGTCTTTAACAAGTATGTAATCAAAATCTTATGGTTAGCGTATCCTATATTGCAAGGCCTGTACTCTCAATAGCATGTATGCAGTAGTTTAAGTTCAAGCTTTCCTACTTCTTATGTAGCAACGTCCACTGGTGGCAGTGAGGTGTTCTTTCACTGTGGTGTTCAAATCGTTGCAAGTATTTTAAACGCGCTCAGCGCTCATAAAGACTAACTCAACCAGTGTTTGTAACTTTGGGGGGGGGGCTAAACACCCCTGTGGTCACGGTCCTCTTGGTGCCCAAAGCTCTTTCCAATTAGTCTAAAGTCGACATAATGATCTACAGCATAACGGATGACAGTTGCAGATCTTCCCACTACCCTGTTTACAAGTAGGATAAACACAATTTAATTCAATTTTTCTCCACCCCCCCATCGTTGCCGGACAGTTCAAACTAGGGCTCCTGGGTGATGGGACTCAGTCTTCCACTGTACACTAGTCTGCTTCCTGTTCTTCCTGGGTCCATCTCAGCCTTGCAAAGCACAAATAATTTTACAAGAGATATCTCTTCCGCTCGTACCCCCCCTGTGTCTCCTAACGTTTGTGGATTGTAAATCTTTGTGGCAATTCCTTAGGACGTTTTAACTGATTTGTAAGGTCTCGCGATGTCAGGAAATGATAGAAACCTTGATGTTGTAGTCATCATGAACAGTGTAATAGTTCTCTTTCGATCTTGTCTTTGCTGATTTTCCACCCACAACTCGTTAGAACTCCTTAGTCATTCGGGATGTTGATCTCTGAATGCTGTTATCCTTTGGTCGTCCTAGTGCCACTGGATGGTTTTCAACCTATCCTCTGTAGATATTTCCCTTTCCTCTACTCTTGTCGAAACATTTTGCCCCTTGGCTATTCGTTTTATATATCTTTATGTATAATTTAAGTTTACAATAAATATTATAATTTACCTACTTTTCAGATTCTGTAAGAAAAACAACACTACTCAAGTTCTTTACAATTCCGATTTTAAACTAATGAGGTTTATTTAAAATGTGTGGTGGTGCACATCGATTACTGGTGTATGCCAAGTAAACGTACGTGTGCTAGACGTCTTTTAAGTTTCGTGTTACAGAAGCTGTTTAGAGGAGAGAAATATTTCTTTTACATACCCTTTACCTAGGTTTGGTTAGCACTGTTGGCCTGACGAAGGGAATTACCCTGGCGTAACCGCTGTCCAGCTGATATCGAGTCCAACTACTAGGGAAGTGTTTTTTTAAAAAGAGGCATCTTTTTCTTTCTTTATCTAATAACAGTTTATTTAATATATTACAGAGCCACGCCAGAGTAAAATGAGCATTAATGAGAAATAAGGGAACTTTAATAGTACCCACAAGGCCTTGCGCTTACGCTATAAATAGCACACATCCTGAGACACCAGAGCGAGTAGGATTTTAGAGATGTCTTGTACAGTTGGTACTCGTGACGGCGGCCATTGTAAGAAGCTGGTAACGCGGAACGTTGGAGTCGCAAATGGGACAGTGAATAACGTCAGGGTCACCTTTTCATAAAGTAAACGAAAAAGCAGCTAGAAATGCATGCTGGGCATGAAAAGAGCTCTTGTCTGCCAAATAACGTCCAGTCCACGCATTTAAAAAAATTGCAGAAATGGACCACACTGCGGATGTCTCACAATGTACAGCTTAACGTTATTTGCCCAACTGGGTCGCAGTGGTCACGTGGTTCGAGGAAAAACTCCTGGTAACAGGAGCCAATGTGAAGCGCGGATTTTCATGGGCTCAGAAAACGATACACAGAGAGACCTGGATCACGATGGATGTCCGTTCTTGTTTTCTGACGAGACTCTGTTCGTCAATTCACGACTAGTAGAAGAACGTGGTTTCGAAGAACTCTGATGTCCGTGACATGTATATCTGTTCTGAATGGTTAACTGGTGCCACTTTTCGAACAAATAGGCTTTTGTAGTTCGACCAAAACATTTTTTTGCTGGAAAGAATATTAAGCTATTTGTCATTTCCTGGAAACTGTAGTAAAAGACAAATGGGTTTGTACAGTAGGTTCTTCCCTATGTACCTGAGGGCCCTGGCATGAATCCAACTGAACACGACTGGGAGAGCACCTTAGTCATTAACTACAAAAGACAGGACATCCTGTGGTAGATCTTAAAGGAAAACGGACTAAACTCTAAGAAAATTTGGACCATGCTATCATACAAAGTTTCATTGTATCCATACCACATATGAGAAAAAGCTACTAGATATACTAGATATAGATATAGATATTTCATATTCCCCTCTTTCTTATGTGACTCTTAAATGTCCGCATGAGACAGAACACTAATTAATTACGCTTCAAGAGCGTTCGGGAGTCTGCGACATTCCGGTCGTTTAACGGGTAAAACTTTGAATTTCCTTTCCACCCAAGGACTTATGAAACAACCATAATCCCCCCAAAAAAGGATAAGGTTAAATATATTTCAGGTGATTTTATTACGAAATCGTGATTAACCAAAAAAAGGATAAGTTTAAATATATTTCAGGTGATTTTATTACGAAATCGTGATTATCCCAAAAAAAGGATAAGGTTAAATATATTTCAGGTGATTTTATTACGAAATCGTGATTATCCCAAAAAAAGGATAAGGTTAAATATATTTCAGGTGATTTTATTACGAAATCGTGATTATCCCAAAAAAAGGATAAGGTTAAATATATTTCAGGTGATTTTATTACGAAATCGTGATTAACCCAAATCAACTTTCGTAAAAACTAAAGACCCTTATTATAAATATTACGAACATGATAGCAAGAAAACGTTCTCGGATACCTCCATGGAATGGTATCGCTAAATGGCGGACTTGAAAGTCCGGAAATGATGCTCAGGGCCAAATTGCTAAGATATACTGTACAATAAATATTAAAATTAAACCCAGCTAGATACTATTACGGGGATACTATTTTCAAACCGGGTCTATTGAAGAACTATGATAATTAGGAGAGTTCATTTCCAGGTGTTCTGTTTTCCTCTCAGGTAAGGAGTACATCCGCTGGTGTTACTACACTAACTGGGCGCAGTACAGAAATCCACCCGGACAGTATTTTCCGAGAGATATCGACCCTTTCCTCTGCACACACATCTCGTACGCTTTCGCTTCATTGTCTGGGACCAATATCAAACCTTACGAATGGAACGACGAGAGTACGCCGTGGAGCAAAGGGATGTAAGTACAATCTGGGTAAACCAGGGTCAAATTTCTGTATTTTCTCACTTTTATGATTCAGAGATCTTAAAATAAATTTGTCACCGTGGATTCTGTAGGCTAGAGGTTTGTTATCTCACAGATTCTATGTGGGAAAATCTCTCTGGTTTACAGATATGCACAATATTGAAAAACGTTATGAAAACACGCACAAGATATGCGCATATAATTAGTAATTCCAATTAAGAGACGTACATAATACATATACAAGACATTATTATAGAAAATATACAAAGGTAAAATTAATACGTTGTACAGTACATCGGTATTTGGTATGTGAGCCCATAGCTTTATATAGTGCTGACCCCTTGTTTCATGAACACTTTCCACATTTCATCCAAGGTGTTTGGTTGCCGTCTGACTTTCTCAGTAGCCATATAATCCCAAATAGTCTCAATGATGTTCATATCAGGACTTTGTGCAGGCCAAGCATCTCTGTGAGTGTTCCATCAGCCTCTCTATATACCAGTCGTCAATGTCATGTTGGAAGATGAATCCTCGCCCAAAAAGATGTATTTAAAAGCGAATGGCGTGATGAAAAGATCTACTGGCAGTCAGAATACCTTCGATTTTATGTAAATCTGCGATACCCTTGGCTGATATGCAGCCTCACACTTGTAATGATCCGTTATATGCTGACTGTTATACCCGCCTTCGAACAAATTGTCGTTAGTTATCGTTAAACAGTCCAGGACTCACCTGTGAAGAACACCTTCGTCCAGGTTTGGTCATCCCATTGTTTCCGTTTCAGCCTCGCCGTTTGGACGCCTCTAATCAGCAAAGATTTTCGGCAGATACATATCTATTGGGACTACTATGTGCTAGTATATGTCTCACTCCTTTAAAGGAAACACTAACACCCGAACCTGCAACTGGATCATTTGCACGATCTCTACTGTATCGTCGTGTACACGTAGAAAACAGTCTGATATAATTGGCATCACTTTTGGAGAGTTTGGGTTATATTCCTCGATCACGTCTATCGTCAACAGTACCAGTTCCAAGTATCCTTCTCAGAGTCTTGCGTACAGATCCTTCTGAAACATAAAGTCTGGCTTCTTTAATCTGCCGCATGGAGTGGTCTTCACGAGCTATGACTGACTTCCATATGCTTGTCATGTGATATTTCTTTCCCAGAATGTAGACACACATTCGCCACACTACAATGGTACCAAATCCTTTATAGTCTTTCTACAGTGAGCATTTAATTTTTACACGCAAAATTCCTTTTTTTTTTAAAAAAAAATCACGTGTTTATTTTATTTTATACCCATTTCGTACTTCCTCTGTCTCTATAATTATTTTCGATATTTTTTTAAATAAGGAAACTCGAAGAAAAGAAAAAAAGGAAAATAGGCAAAATTTAAAAACTGACGAATTCTTCGCATCTCTGTTCCAGTCATCTTCTACCTACGGTATTTACAAGTATGGAGAAAGTACACGTCTTGCAAAGAATACAACAACTGTCTATTTGTCCATCATAATTAAAGGAGTTTAGTAAGAAATTCTATTTCAACTATGAAAACCGCCAACAATTGATGGAAATTTAACTTTACTTCGTTTTTTTAGCGACTGGCATGAAAATGCCACGTTACCCGAGCTCTTCATCGGGCCAGTAGCTGTCATGTAAGGTCCGTATATAGATAGTCTTGCGGCTGCATGAAATATCAAGCCTCTTTCAGCTGAAACCGCTCGGGAACTCGGTAATGTCCGAAATCTGTCATACGATACTAGTCTGACATCGGACTTCGCTGAGTTTCCAAGTGGTTTCCGCTATAAAGAATCTTGATTTCTTGTCTATCCGCTATAAAGAATCTTGATTTCTTGTCTATCCGCTATAAAGAATCTTGATTTCTTGTCTATCCGCTATAAAGATTCTTGATTTCTTGTCTATCCGCTATAAAGATTCTTGATTTCTTGTCTATCCGCTATAAAGAATCTTGATTTCTTGTCTATCCGCTATAAAGAATCTTGATTTCTTGTCTATCCGCTATAAAGATTCTTGATTTCTTGTCTATCCGCTATAAAGAATCTTGATTTCTTGTCTACAAGACGACACACATGTGTGATTATTAGATTTTAGTTACATTTATTTAAAGACCTGTAGCTTTAAGACCATGGTAATCCTATTCTTGCCTTCAGGTTTGAAAGGGTTCTCCAGTCAAAAAAGAAGAATTCTAATCTGAAAGTGTTTTTGGCGGTAGGCGGGTGGAACATGGGCTCGGCGCCGTTCACTAAAATGGTGGAAACAGCTGGCAGCAGGAGTGCCTTTATCTCTTCCTGCATTTATTTCCTGCGAAGTCATGGCTTTGATGGCGTTGACGTCGACTGGGAATACCCAGCAAATCGTGGAAGTCCTCCCGAAGACAGGGGGCGCTTTACCGACCTTCTGATGGTATGTCTGTATTCGGTACAAAAGCTATACCGCCGACGTTCAGTCGTCTTTTTTCTTATATCCATTGGATAAACAATTATTACGTAAGAAAACCCTATACCTGGATAGTTCGCAGATACAGGTGCGTGTATTAAGAATTTTTTTTTAAAAAAAAATAATTAAAGTTAGTTAGCCTGTCTTGGTCGTCAGGTATCGTTCTGACCAATGAAACCGTACTGGTCGTTTAGTGCAGTCAACTGAACCTCGTCGGTGAGTTGCTCAAGCGTATAGGCTGTAGGTCACACGTAAGTAATGTAATCCCTGTCTAACTGAATATCTAACTTACACAGACTGTAAGAGTTCGGCTATAATCATCTATGTAGGCTAGTTAATAAATACATTTACTTATTTATTTATTTTCAGTGTTCGCTAGCGAATTCCTGAAAAATCAATTAAGAGCAATTTATGTTATTACAATACGAGAAAAAGTTACAGGTGATGCCATCCAATGGAACATTCAGATGAGCCAACAATTTCGGAAATTTCCGCGAATTCTTGTTAGTTTACCACATTCATGGTGACTGAGACTACTAAACGGAAACAACTTTTAAGTTGACTCCACGGTAAAAAAAGTATAAATTATGTACTTTATCGCTTATTTTCTAACGAGAAGCTAAAATCCGTCCTTAAACTTTAATTGCTTGCAATACCTCGTCTTTAAGTATGTTGCAATTTCAGTAAATTTAGAATTACGATCTTTTACAAACGATTGTGGTCCGTTTGGTCAGGAAGAATAGGGGAGACCGGGGTTGAAAGTAACAGGATTAGGTTGTAAAACTAGCAATATATCATAAATAAGTGTAAGGTTTTGGCATGTTTACATCCTGTGAGAAGGCTCTACCAAATACATTTCTTGTAGGAATTAATTAGAAGTCCACCAACACCCCCTCAGAATGGTAGTAGTTCTGTTTTTAAACTGTAAAATTTTGTTTTGTTTTTCACCCACATGACTCAAAGGTTTTGACTTTGGGTGTTTTCAGTGCTGTAGTGTCTAGATTAAGCATATTAAGATTCGGGCCATACGTGATACTGTACTGTCTCAGGACCTATGTTTTGCAGGTTATCCATATGGGATTGGTTATAATAAAGGTAAATAAGTATTCCGGTCAGTAAATTAGTACATATGATATATATTTTGATGATTCAAATGATAGAATTTTTCATAGTCAACTCAAAACATAAAAGCTTATTTGTTGTCCCATTTGTTGATCTTGGTTGTCCATAGAAATTTCAATATCTAAAAAGAGAAAGTTAAAAATAAAAATTACTTGTAAAGATTTCATGTCTTTAGTCTTCCTCATTTTATTCTAATGTTCCCCTGTTCACATTACTAGATATTTAATAATTCGGCTACATTATTTGTGTAGAACCTAGACATTGTTTACTTCCCTTGTTGACTTCTTCAATAAAGTTTTTCCCCCCTGTTTTCTGAACACGCCATATTAACATCTCCGTGTAATCTTACCTATGACACACTTTAAGACCTTCTCAGGAGTACCAAGTGTGTCAATTATGCTGAAAAGGAAGAAATACTAAAGCCACACACGTACATAAGAGAAACAGAAAGAGGAAACACCTCATGATATCATCATGCAAGTTGTACACGAAGTAGAATCAAAAAGCCATAATTTTAGATCTGTTGCAAGTAATTATGATATCTGTCATGTTACTTTAAGCTAATATTTTTAAAAAAGGCAAGTTTGGCTAATAACAATGGCAGTGCCAAATGGAAACAATGGCAGTGTCAAATGGAAACAATGGCAGTGCCAAATGGAAACAATGGCAGTGCCAAATGGAAACTCGTTATGCTAGAAATAGACATGTTCAGCAACAAACCAGAAAATTAAATAAATGACTATGTAAAAAATATCAAATTTTCTTTGGATTATCACCTAAGGACCTCAAGATATTTTTTTCTAAGCTATGTAAAAGAATTAACACAAAAGCTCCAGATTCTTGTTATGTTAATGAATGTAGTGGATCACATTGATTGGAGTTTCATGAAGCATCATATAACTTTACCAATCAAGAGTACCTGTAACACCAGTTTGTCACAGGCAACCAGCTTTAACGGTTATTCACATGCAAAAGACTTCCCTCCTTTCTTCTTCACCGTCGTTTTAAAGCGAATTGTTTATTTATCTCTCTAGACGAAAGAGCGAATTTGTTGTAGTCGTTGTTTTCCTCGATTTCCGATCATTTCCTTCCAAATTGGTAAAGGTGCGCGAATCTTCACGGATGTTTCCTTTGTTCCACGTAGGAGCTGAGCCGCGAGTTCTACCGAGAGGCTTCGACGACAGGAAACTCCCGATCGCAGCTCCAGCTGGTGGCCGCTGTGTCAGCCGGGAAAAGTAAAATTGACACCGCCTACGAAATCCAAGAAATCTCCAAGTAAATATATTTATAGATAACCGACTAGTAATAATTAGTTAGCTTTGCTCTAGGTTTCCCCGAGTTTGATTTAATGCTATACCGAAATATATCACCAGTCGGGCGCCAGTAGGGACCCACGAGAATTAAGGGAGATCTGTTGAGTTAACAAGTCACCCGACTGCGAAGGATAAATATAATCGCGTGGAAATAAACCGGTTAATTCCGATAATGTTATCATTAATAAAGCGGTTGGTACCGCCAGAGACGAGTAAGTGCGCTCTTGAGAACCTAATAAGTGAGAACACGATTCCATAGGCAGCTTCTGGTCGGCTGTCGCGATCTCGCTCGATACGGACTCACCTGGCTCTTGTTTTGCAGGTATCTGGATTACATCAACATCATGACGTATGATTTCAACGGCGCCTGGGATACCGTCACTGGTCACAACAGCCCGCTTGTTAAAAGAGGAAACGAAGTGGGCGAAAAGATTTACTGGAACCTGGTACGACACTGTTGGCTTCCCTACCCCCTCCCCTCGAGTGACTTCAGAACCCTCCCTAACAATGCTTTATTTCGACAGCTGCTGTAATGAAGCTTCAGAAAGCGGCCCCGATTCTTTCGTACTTAAGCGCTGAGCCGCCTGGAGTTAACGACGTTCTTATTTGTTTTCCTTTAATGCGAAGAGAAGCTGGAGATGTCTCCGTCACACGCGGCCAACAGCTCCTACCGGTTAAAAGGAACACTAAAGTGCTGGCCGGAAAGCCCGAGCGAGAGGCAGGAGTGCCGTTACCTCAGTGAAATCATGAGCGATGTTAATTCCAACCCGTGTATAGGCACCCTTTCTGATTCTTTAACGCGGTCATTACACTCCAGCCGCCACCATGAAGTGCGAAAGCGCTACAGTAACCGCCAGCCCAGTTCTCTGCTCATTAATTGTACATATTCCCTAATTACCATTCAGTGACAAGATAAATACGTTGAGAAAACGAAATTTCTCCGACCATCCTTCTGCGATAAAGAAAGTAAAATACCTCTTTTTACTGGATCTAAAATTCGGGTAATATCCGTACGATTATAAATAACTCAGAATTAAGGATTTCTCCCAGAGTCCGTCAGTTAGGTGTTGAATGATCTCAACACCAAATCACGTGACTGAAACTTCTCCATGTAAAGCCGTTGCCTATCTTTCAGCAAAACCTTCCGATGAATATTCATTAATTTGTACAAATATAATTTTCCTTCTCCTAAAATTGGAAATATGAATGTGCTTCCAAATTTCTTACCTTGCAGATTAAAAGAAAATGAAGTGAGGAATCCGATATTTTATTATAACAAGTATGGCGGACGTTGAAACTTTCCATTAAATAATTACTCATAATGTCTTCAACAACTGACGGTAAATCACAAGGCTGAAAATAGTTGGGCATTTGTAGTGTCATACTTTCATTATCGGCTTTTGGAATTTAACCTTTTCGACCCCCCCCCTTTTTTAAAAAGAACATTATTTTACATCCTTGTTATTACACTAAACGATTTTGTCTTATGCTTGTATTGTTTCTCAGGAGGATGCTGCCACCTACTGGTTAGGTAAGGGAGCTCCCGCGCACAAAATTAACATTGGGCTATCGGTGTATGGCCGAACGTTCACCCTAACAGATCCTTCCAACAATCAAGTAGGAAGTCCGGTGAAAGGACCAGGATCAGGAGGGCCCTATACAAACTCGCCTGGTTTCCTTGGTCACTACGAGGTATGAGTTTACCACCCACCCAAAATTAAAAAAATAAATAATATAATATCAGCAAGGTTAACCAAGGGAATTAACTCTCTGTCATAATTTATGCTAATATACGGAAGGTTCAGTTGCACAATCTTCAGTTGTTTTTTTTTACATCAAAGCTGACTGCTTATTAATTAGATTCAAAGTTGATTATAAAATCAATATGCGATCTTTAAAAATATATTTAATAAACCTATAATATATGTTCTTGCATAATAGCCAACACAAATAAAACATTAAACATTATATCTAAATAATAAACAAGTTTATTTATCAGTTAATTAATTCTATTTCATTTCAAATAAATTTATTCACTTCTTTTATTTTATTACATTTTTAATTATTTTAAAATTAATTTAATTTAATATTTTTTGTACCCGGTTTATTTTCACTTTTAGTATGATACTAGACAGGTTTCTGCCATAATAAGTCGAACACTCCGATAAAAGCTCGTCTGGCCGTGAATGACGTATCCATCCATCGTTACCTTTGTTCAGTGTACTGTCCAGGTAACTCATTTTCCTAAAACGTGAAGGCGAAAGAACACGGCACTAAAATATTTCCTTATTTATCCGGCATCAGGTAAATGGAAAATCTGAAGCCGGTCGGTCCAGCCACTATAAAGTACTTCATGTCATAGGCGGTGCTGGAGATAAAATAAGTTGCCAAGACGTCCTGATTCTATCAGCTGTACAAGCAAAAGAAGTAATTGTCTGCAAAATAGGCAGTTATGCAAATAAAGGCTTTCACCTTGCTTCAGGTAACGTGCCCATTGGTAAGGAGCCAAACTTGCATTAGATGCATATGGGTCTGGAGAAAGGTTACCGGGACATTTGGTCCCAAAGAGGTGTCAACCAAAACGACTTTGTTGCATTCGACATCTAAATTCCTCCGGCCACATGACTTAATTTCGGAGCATTACCTTGCGTGTGTCTGGTCAAGTGATCTCCGGCCGTAATCACCATAATTCTAAGAACATGGAGCATCACGCCATACATCCAGAGCCACCCAGTATTTAGAAGATGGGAATTACACTTCAGTTGTCTCTCTGCTTCCACAGAACCCGAATATAATCCTTGGGAGGCCCTCTCTTTTGGTACCACAAAAGAGAATAAATAATTCTACTTTCTTATAGATCTGTGATCTGATTAAAAATGGAGCAGAACAACGATGGGACGACATACAGAAAGTTCCTTACTTGGTTCACAATGACCAATGGATTTCATACGACAATCTGAAAAGTCTGTATTTAAAAGTAAGAATAATTTCGTTTTTCTATAAAGTAATTTTCAGATTCACGCCTTAGTAATTTCATTGTCGCTCGCTACTGGCCTCATTAGTAGTTGTCGTGAAATCGATTGCTACCGACTTACGGTAAGTGTCGTAACCTAATAATGAACTGTTGCTTTAATTCCCAGTAGATTAGTTTAACTAATGTGGCGTGTTAACGAAATCAAAATATTAAATTTAATTTCTCTTAAACATTCACGATTCGGAAAGACGACATTTTCAAAACATCCACACAAACTAAATGTATTCCGACACATTATAGCAGTAAATATATCTATGAGAACCTAAAATGAAATCTATAAAATACAAATTAAAATTATAGTAATAAATAGACTCGCTTCTAAATATTTACAAATCTAATTAGTTTCCATTGTGTACAGATTGGCATCTAAGTCCATGAATGACTTCAGCAAACTTATTGAAAACTTATTTTTCAGAAATATCAACCCTTTCGAAATGGCTTATAATTTTAAGATTATATAGTCAACATTTAAATTTGGATATATTTTCATTAAAGAATAAATATTATTTTTAAAATATTTAATAAAAAATACAAAGTTTGCAATAATGGATTTGTTTATTAATGCCAAACTAAAAGATGGTAAAGATATACGACTGATAGTCTATAATGTACCTGCGTTCAAGTTTATATAGAATAAGTAATTTTTTGTTTTTTAAATGCCCCAAAAACTGGGGTCAAATTCACTTTATACTGGTAAATTTAATCGTTGGAGTTTCCGCGTAAATTAATGTCTCAGAAATGAATAAATATTTTGACACAATTTCGGGAAAAAGTCAACTTTAAGATGTGATTAATTATTGGAAACTTTTAGCTTTGCGAGTTTCGTGAGTGGAGGATACTTCGACTTGAGCGTCTCTTCTAAACAGCACCTTTTACTGTTGGCCCGTCTAGGTGCAGTGGATAAAGAAGATTGGATTTGCCGGCGTGATGATCTGGTCTCTACCCCTCGACGACTTCAGCGGTTCTTGCGATGGTACAAAGTACCCGCTCATCAAGGGAATCGTCAGAAGTCTGACCTATGGCGGAAGTTCGTGAGTATTTCGTATGTGCGTGTGATGCTTGCGGTACAAATGTACGCGACTGTACGAGTGTAAGCTCTGAGAAGCCGGGGCAGCTGCATCAACACTTTCTGCAACCCTGAGAAGCCCAGTTTTTCTACAGGCAAACAGTAGAAAATGCCAGGAGAGAGATGACATTTTCACAGTTCGAACTTGGTAATTTGAATATAGTCAAAAGCATCAACCGATGAGCAACGCAGTAGATTAGGAGATTTAAAATAACTTCCGACCCAAGGGAGAGTAAGCGTGTCGCTTCCGGCGGAAGTAAATCTTGCAAAGTAAATGGCCATAAAACGAATAAATTAAATTAGTTATATTATTAAAATAACTATAAAATTAGTAGACGCCATTTTTAAAATGCTGATAGAACATACTTATGGTCATGCCCCATTAACGGTTCTATTTAGGGAAATAAATGATTTTAAATGCCGATCGAATTATCATACGTTTTTAATCATTAAAAGAAATGTGACGGAAGTTTCATAGGTGGAATTCGCGACTTTTAAATGTGCTTGCTTCGGATAGACAGCGGTTTTGGTAAGTCGGTCAATATCTTTAGAACCCCATACATTACGCCATCTTCGTGGCTTGGCGGAAAAGTCTTGTAGCTTTAACTTTAATTGTTCTTTTTCTTTCCTAAAGCCATTTTGGGATCGTAGAATGTTGCCCGACGTCGACGAAAGTGTCAAATCTAACGCTTTATTTCATATTTATTTTACTTATTTCAGAATCGTTAACAGTAATAAAGTTGTGCTTAACACGGAAAGTGACTGAAATAACATAAGAATAAAATCTTTAATAGCCAAAAAAACAAATTAAAACTAATTAATAGTTAATTAATCAATACTTACTGGTGCCATTCATTTATTTAGTATGTATAATGTTTCTCTTGCGGCTGGTGTTCAGTAGCTAAGCTGCTGGACTTTTATCATTGAGAGCCCGAGTTCGCATTCCACTCAGTACAGGCTCGGTTTGATGTATCTCTGTTCACCAGCCGGCAGCGTGCGTTTCTTCTGAGTACTCCGGTTTTCCCCAAACCCCTCCCCAAATGTGAAAAAAAAAAAACGATTTATGGATCGATTTTCCAGATAATTGTGGAGTAAGTTGTCTGGACTTCTCGGATATTTCTTGACGTCAGATCAAATTACCCAAGACTGGTGGTCACTGAGCGGGCAGTGGCCCCTACACTGTAAACAAAAGTTCACACACCCAGATGTTTACGTATAATATCTGAATGATCATCTTAGATCACCGGATCCACCATTAGTATCTTATTGTTTGTACGTTTTTATTGATACTTCGATAAATCCCCTATACATAAATGTGGAATACTGTAGCATAAATCTTGCACTAATAAGTTATGATTCCTTATCGGCATTTTTTCTGGTTTTAAATGTTGGTTTATGTAATGCCATACTCATGCCCTGAACATATTTTCACTGGGTAAGCAGGTGATGTCGGCTATTATCATGATGCATGATCACGTCTACGTATATTAGAGGCTAATTAATAAAATTAATTATACTACTACTTCAGATTGCTATGCCATGTTTGAGACCTTTCTTTTCTAGTACTGCATTATCGGTACCTACATACTTCACTGACAACTAACCAAGCAGACATTTTTCTTCATCCTCTGTTGTTACCTATTAAATTCCTGTTTTAAATCAGCCAATTTTCTTAACCGCAGTAAATAATAAGCACAAACAACAACTGTAGACTGAACTCTGATCGTGATAACAAGGAAAGACCCCCCACGAAAAGTAGTAGGCTAGTCCTGTTCCAGGGTGGGGACAGGGGATACCCGAATAAATCCAGTTCTTTACTTTCTGGTAAACAACTCATCATCTCAATAACTTTCTCATTTCTTTTATTTTAAAAGTGTAGGTAAAAACCCCAGAAAATTTTGATAACTTGTTTCCATCTCTTATTAAGTTTTAAAAGCAAAACTTTAAAATAAAATTGTTGTCTTTATTTATCGTTAGCGTCTTTTGTATTCTCCGTGTTTTCCAGAATTCAGGTCGGTTTATCCACCAGCGAAATACCACAACCACAAGTGACCTCGGTCTCAGGTACTGAAATACTTATATATTTGCATTTCCTTTTTTTTAATTATTATTTAGATATGCGTAAATTTCTACAGAGCGGGGACGCCGGGTGTGTCCGTTGGGGTGATACGATAAATACGTTACGAATACCATCGAACAACACCACTCGATTGCGCGGCCGGTGGTGGTCCCGTGGTTAGGCTATTAAACTACTATGGTTCGAATCCCTGTCGAGGCCGGGGAAGCCTCTCTGGCGTGGCCTTTTTTTTTTTTCTTTCTCGCCGAAGCGTCCTGTTCTGGTAAAGCTTCCCTCCCCCTACCGGAAGTGACGGAAGAATCTCGAGGCGGGACCAGCGAGGAGGCGTCGTCCTAGCGGACAACCGCAGCACTACGCTCCACCGGCAAAACGTATCTACCATTAACAGGCAACGATACGTTTTGCCACGGATAAAGCAACGTTGCTTCTACTCCTGCACTATGGATTTTCTTCTTGTTTCACCTGCTACATCTTGAAGACGAACGCTGAACGGAAACGCGTCGTTACCGTACCTCCGATCACTGTCCGAACCGGAATGGCCACTTCTACGCAAGATGGCAAACCTGGCAGTCTTTAAAGGGATGGAGTAAAGATGGCGCTCCGTTCAGTGGACGGTCGATTAATAAAAGCGAGGTATCACGTTGAATGCTTATCGCCACCGTGTAGCTCCACGCTACATTTATCAGCCAGGACTGCTGTCATTATTATCTGATAGACTGTTTGTTACCTGAGACTGCTATATTTTTAATTTTTTTTTTTTAAATAACGTAGTCTTGATAATAATAATAATAATAAAGAGGAAAGGCGCCAGGGAAACTAACGGTTAGTTTCTGAAGCAGTAACAAGCAAAAGGTTCTAGAAGTATTTGTATTTAAGATATTCTCTTGTCCACTTCATCGCGCACGTGTGCTTAACTGTTTAGTCACGAGACCAACCACTTCCTTGTACAATAATTCTGTGGAGGAGCCCCTTTGAAGCATATCTCGAAATTAACGGTGAAGAGAAAAGATAGGGGGGATAAAAAAATTCCAGCCAGTAATACTAAAGCACAACGTTTCCCTGCTGGACGAGCCTGATGCAAGCATGGCTAGTTTCAATAATCTCTGTACATACCGTAGTTCATGATTTTATACGGATTTGATCGCTTCTCTGTCGCATTGCATTGTTGGGGGAACTACGCGCTGTCGAATTGCATTGTGGGGGAACTATGCGCTGTCGAATTGCATTGTGGGGGGAACTATGCGCTGTCGAATTGCATTGTGGGGGAACTACGCGCTGTCGAATTGCATTGTGGGGGGGAACTACGCGCTGTCGAATTGCATTGTGGGGAGAAACTACGCGCTGTCGAATTGCATTGTGGGGGGAACTACGCGCTGTCGAATTGCATTGTGGTAAGAAGGAAAGCTACGACGTGCAGAGCGAGAGAGTCGGTTGTGTTATTCATTCCTTGTAAGGAATATCGTGTAACGCAAGAAAAACTAGTATCATTATCTTCGTCATCCCGGCCGTGACCGTAGAGCTCCTCGAACCGTCGTAATTCTGAGCATTCTGCCGTGGAAACAGAATAATTTCAGAAGCAGGAGGGGCCATAACGCCGCCTACATTCCAAACGCCAGCCCACCGGGCCTCTGTGATAATGGCGACCTCGTACTGTCAGTGTTCAAAGTTCGCATTTTGTTTAGAGGAGAGAAAGCGGACCTTGAAAAGACAACCTGTGTCAGCTGAGAAAAAGAAAACTATCTGGAGGTAGATAGGTAAAGTAGTGTAACAGAAGCCTACCTGGTTTATATGTTGGGCTTAAGAATGGACCAATTTGGAAGTTGCACTGATCCAAACATCGCACTTACAGCCGTGTACTGAAAGACATGGATTTGACTTTATTGACTTCCATCAATTAATGGAAATAGCGAGTTACCTGTGGACGGACTGAAGACGTGTTTCTGTCAACTATATGGAGGATTTAGAAATTATCTCCTCTCAAATGCCTAAATATTCCAAGTCTGTTCAGAGAAATCTTTACTGTAGGTCTCCCCTCAAAACGTATTATAAATTAAAATAATATATAAAAACGCCTGCTGAGCCAATGGAAGTTTATTGTGACACTAAGTTTTCAATGGTAACTGTGTCTGTTTATCAGTGGAATAATAAACGACCACGACGATCCTCGGTTACAAGACAAGGCAAAGACACAGGAAACGTTTTAGGTTTACTGAGAGGCCAGAGCATCTAGTTTTTTTTTTTTTATAAATACAGCGTCTCGAATACAGTTGTCCCCCCTCCACGATTTAGCAAAAGAAGACAACGTGTCTCTCAACTGATGTACTTTGTTTGGTTTTCATGTTAGATGAGAACGCTAAGTGCAATGTGAAAATCTACGAAAGACCTCTTCTATAAATAGATTGGCTTTCGTCGTTTTGGAGAGAGAGAGAGAGAGAGAGAGAGAGAGAGAGAGAGAGAGAGATGATGTCATTACAGAGAGAGATGAACCCAAATAAGGGAGATAATAGCATAATTCGGAGAGAGAGAAGAGAGAGAGAGAGAGAGAGAGAGAGAGAGAGAGAGAGAGAGGAGAGAGAGAGAGATATGACGTCATTACACAGAGAGATTATGCCATTAAGGGAGATATGATATCATTACGGAGAGAGATATGACGTCATTATATAAAGAGATACGTCATTACAGAGATAGATGACGTCGTTGCAGGGAGATATGACGTCATTACACACAGAGAGAGATGACGTCATTACGCAGAGAGATGATGTCATTACACGGAGAGAGAGATATGACATCATTATACAAAGAGATGACGTCATTACAGAGATAGGTGACGTCATTACGGAGAGAGAGATGTGACGTCATTACACGAGAGAGAGATGGAGAGAGAGAGAGAGAGAGAGACGAGAGAATGGAGAGATTGAGAGGATGGAGAGAGAGAGGATGGAGAGAGATGGAGAGATGGAGAGAGAGAGATGGAGAGAGGAGAGAGAGAGAGAGAGAGAGAGAGAGCAGAGAGAGAGAGAGAAGAGAGAGAGAGAGAGAGAGAGAGAGAATACAGATAATGCAAATTTAAAAAGAAAAAAAACGGGTATTGTAAAATACATTTTGCTGGAATGTTTGTTGTCTCTTTAATGCTGCATCCTCCGCAACAATTTCAGGTAGGATGAGGTCCCCTCGGCAAATAACTGTCAGTAGCACGTTCTGCCAGGGACGCAGTTCTGGGCCCTACTCTCTACCTTCTACCTGCTCCGCCTACGTGTACTGCAGCGGTGGGAGACCGCACCTGATCTTTTGTACGAACGGCCTGTACTTTAACCCAGCATCCCGCGCCTGTGACATACCCATCAACGTGCCCTTTTGCGCTGCCCCTACCGGCGTTATTCCAACCGAAGGTTGGTTGTTGTTGTTGTTTTTTTTTAGATTTAAACCCCTCTTTCCCATACTACAGCCGCTCGGAACTTTCTTCACCGGTGACGGGAGAGATGCATCGCCGACCGCCTCGCGGTGCCATACCGGCCAGATTCCCGCAATGACTCGATGAAAAGAAGTCACTTTTCGTCTTTGCACGACATTTACTAATTAGAATTAATGTTGCATGAAAATCTATTAATAAAGATCGACTTCAGTCGACATTTGCCGATGAAGATCCAGATCTACAAATCGGCTGACATTGAAGATGCCGTGACAACCCGACCGGTGTTAGAGAGTACAGTGATTATCAAAGAATACATCTTTTTAACACCTGCATAGAATTAGCACGTGTTGCGTACGAGCTCCTATTATCTAAGCTACTGTGTTCGGAGTTATAATAAATCATTTGTAAAAGAGCCCCGAGGAAACTGATTTTAAGATACCCATTACTGAGTTTAAAGCATCGACGAAAATCGATCCAGACTGCTGCTGTTTACCGATAGTTTATCTCATATGTATTTTTTTTAAACGATCGGTCTCCTCTGGATCTATCTGAATCTAGTACCTTAATCAGGTATTAGAAATCTTTTAACCAAATACCAAGCGTGCCATCCATGTTCTTGTGTATAATCTACTTTAAGTAAAAGTATAAATATAAAATGAAATTCTTAAAAATGCTATAATGGTGGCTTTATTATCATTGCTGGGAGGATCTTCGAATAAAATCATTTAAAAAATTGACAAAAAATATGATCATTCTAATTCTAGTTACGAACCAGAACTGACTAGAATAATTAAGTACTTTTGTTAATATTAATACGTGTAGATTTTTCCCTAAAATGGGCCACGGGAGTCATTAAATAAGGATTTTTCGGGGAGGATAGAAGCAGACTGCTGCTGTTTCCCAATACAATGTTCATTGCAGTGTCGATTGCAGGGCACTGACCAGGTATCGCCAGACTGACCGGTTCGCGGAGCGAGCCCTCAACGATGAGATTAACGGTACCATTCCATACCCTTATTTAAAACAGACATTTTGTTTCCGCCCAATATTTGAACTTAGCTTCTACTACCATTAAGTTTTCTAAATGGAAATTTCTGGATTGGTGTCTGGTTGAAAGTTCACGTAACAACATTTTTGCCTTTGCTTGAACATGAAGAAAATAAAAAAATCTTCTGCCTATTATTATTATTATGATTATTATTATTATTATTATTATTATTATTATTTATTATTATTATTATTATTATTATTATTATTATTATTTATTATTATTATTATTATTATTATATATTATTATTAATTAATTATTATTATTATTGTTATTGTTATTATTATTAATTGCTATTTTCAGCTGAATTATTTTGTTTTGGAAAGCCTATCGGCAACTACCCAGATCCGACAAACTGCCACAAGTACTTCTCCTGCTCCAGTTTCCGTGTGTCTCACGCCAGCTGTGAAGGGACGAAAGTCTTCATCAGCGGAGGATGCACGCAGCTCACCTCAGTATACACATGCTAGCTTACACTTCCCGCCTACATCGTCAGCAACCACTATCGTTTCACTTTAATTCAGGCTACATACTTATAACAATCTTCTATTTCTAGTTTTTAGAATTACAATAATTTTCAAAAGGGCAACGCTGTAACGATGTACCTTATGATCGTGTAAATAAAAGATCAGTGGCAGTAAAGTGTGTTAAAGACTTATCCAATTTTCTTTCTTGTAAGTTATATAATTCTGGTAAATGTTTGGGAGTGGACTTTCTTAAAGACTTCCGTCATGTCACGAGTAGTCCCCCCTTTTTTTTGGTGCTACGAATTAACGGTAAACTCCTTTTAGTTCCGATCTGGAAACAACTTAATGGGAATCGTAGCACTGTTAATCCAAATTAGAGTCAGTTCTATAATCCACGTGGGAAAAAAATAGTTGGGATGTTCAAATCATACTTTTTAGTTAAAAATGGCAGAGGCGAAAATAATGTTTTATCTTGTTAAGATAGTTTCAAATGGCCGCGACTGATTTTCATCGTTGGGATCGTGACGAGTCTTTGTTTCTGCTCAGAAAACCGTGAGAGAGGAGAGAGATGGTGAGTAGAGATCGGGAGAGAGAGATGGTGAGAGATGGTGAGAGAGAGAGAGATGGTGAGAGAGAGAGAGAGAGAGAGAGAGAGAGAGAGAGAGAGAGAGAGAGAGAGAGAGAGGGAGAGAGAGAGAGAGAGAGAGAGAGAGAGAGAGAGAGAGAAGAGAGAGAGAGATGGTGAGAGATGGTGAGAGAGAGAGAGATGGGTAGAGAGGAGAGAGAGAGAGAGAGAGAGAGAGAGAGATAGAGAGAGAGGCGAGAGCGAGAGAGAAGAAGAGCAGCCAGAGCTTCGTCTTACAGGTAAAGTCTGTATTTATCACACAAGCTGGACTTTGGTGACTCTGTAACCCGACAAAAGTCGTGTCCCTGTTCCTGCTTCGACAAAAAAGGCACAACGGCCACATGAGATATTGCCGACACCAATTGAGCGCCGTTATACAGAACCATGACAAGCTACGATGTTGCAGAACCGAAACGAAATCTCTGCGTTCGGGCTTAGAGGTACGGCTGCTGGCCTCTAGGCGGGCTGAGATATCATCTTCTGGGACGTGACGATCTGTGACCATTGCTTTGATTTCACCTGTTGTTTTCGCCCGCCGGTACCAGAGATTTGCCGGTAATAAAGTAGAATTAATAAAGGAATATGCTACAAATTTACTAGACTAAAAGGCCATGCTTACCTGTTCCTGACTGAATTCATTGTCTACATGGAATTTACCTTCATTTGCTATTTATTTCCACCTAGAAATTGTCTTCTGGATTTTAGGGAAATTTTTAGACGAAGAGAGAAATAAACTTTTTTGTTGAATAAAACTGATATCTTCATTGGCCAAATATACACAGCGCCTGCAGTTTAAACTCGTTGGTTTAAAGATTCACAATAGAATTAAGTTAATTTCTGTCCAGTCACCTACATTTCCAGCCACGGTCAAAAGCTTTGCGACACCCTAAAATTTAAAAATTTTTTTGCTATTGTTGTTAAAGTTGTTAAAGTTGCAGAATTCATGCAATAGTGTTGCGCCAATACATTAAAAAGTAATCTCCCACATAAATAATAGGAAAAAAAATGACAAAAATTCTAAAAATGAGATAATCTGAGATCTATCACGTGACCTATAAAAAGTACGCTATATGTAAATCACGACAGGGGAATATTCGACAGCAGCCATTTAGAAGTTGTCACTCCTCAGTGTCGAGCTAGATAAGAATAGATTTGAAGAGTTTTGTTATCGTTATTTTTAAGATGATGCAAAACTTTTGGCCGTGGTTGTGCGTTATTTACATGATTTTGATTTTAAAAATACTCTTATAGTAAAGCAATGCTATCTACGCCAGACTGCCATAATGTCTGTAGCAGTAACGTTTCCAGTAACTTCGTTAGCATCACCTTCTATCAGAACTGTGACATAGAAGTGGCAGCCAAATGACATCTACATCTGAATACACGAGTTTCCATCAATTCAAAGATTTCTAACCACTTCTCTTCTTCATCTATTGATTTATGTTTGCATTTTCTAACGTTTTCTTATGCTAATTCCAATGACTAGGTACTACTTACAAAGATAAATTAGCGTCACATTAGGAAAGTTTCTCTTTGTTGTAGTATTTTTCTAATATGCTTAATTAACAGTAGAGCCACTGGAAATAAAGATTAAAATTGGCTAAGTAATTTTAGTTATTAAATAAATGCAAGTCATAAAAATATATACACCATCAAAAGCCTTGCGTAAGCTTTCGTTTTCACAGATTCCTCTCATGCGAGTGTAGTTTTGAAAGAATACTACGCTTTACCACACTTAATGAATATCTGTAGCTTTGCCTTTTCTTTCCCTTTAATAAAGATCATTCTCTACAGGAAGATGAAGCTGACAGGTAAACTGCTTTCTGAAAAGTCGATAAAAAAAGAACAGGTGATAAAATGTATATTTAATATTTTTTACTGCTCGCCAAATATTAGCCAGAAAGTGATCTTAATCCATATTCTCTGTGCATATAAAATATTAGAAGCATCACGAAAACACCAGTTCGACAACAGTACAAGAAATCGGTAACCGGCGAAAAGAACAGGGCACCAGAAATAATGCGAGTTTGTTCTTTATTAATTTAACTTTATTCCAAAATTGTCAACCTTGTTCACCAGAAAGAATTAGTCTTACAGAAATAAAAAAAAAAGATCTATAGATCTGTATGTACGTAGGGTTAAATGCCGATATTTCATTAAAATACCGAAATAAAACGCTAACTAAATGCACGGTTAGTACAGATAGAATCCTCAGCGGCCATTGTCGGTGAGTACCGGGGTGGGCGTGGCAGAGAAAGCAGACTGTGTATCAGAAGTTGAATAAAATACAACTGCATAACGTTTCCCGAGACAATACATTCGTTCAAAAATGGGTAAACTTGTTTATACTAGACGCAAATGGTA
Source organism: Nautilus pompilius (assembly GCA_018389105.1). Classification (NCBI taxonomy): domain Eukaryota; kingdom Metazoa; phylum Mollusca; class Cephalopoda; order Nautilida; family Nautilidae; genus Nautilus; species Nautilus pompilius. The sequence continues at coordinate 54,676 of JACATO010001129.1, read as the reverse complement.
GCTTTCGTTTGATTTGCATTTTGCGTTGGCGGATCTCCATGTATAATTTGTATAATGCGAGATATCGGCGCAGGGCTAAATTCTGAAGATTGAGGAAGTAACGGGATGAAGTTAGGAGTTACGGTTTGATTAAATGGAAACAGAGATACACCTCACGCCTTGTAACTTCAAGTAGGGCGAAGTTGTTCCTTCGTGTTCGGTATTTTATATGTTGCTCTACAGTTTTTTTTTAGTATTACAAAACTTGGAAAAATGTAGAGTAAATTTAAGTAACCATTGGGCTGAAGTGAAAGAACCGGCATAATGGTATTGCCACCATAAGCAGAGGTTGGTTGGGGGCGGCGGCGCTAATTTAGAATAGTTAATAGAAGTGCAAAGAAGAGTTCAGTAGTAAGATGATGCGAATTACTTCGATTATTACCATCCAATCCGGAAAAACTCTGTAGTCTTCCGGATACTTAAAAGATGAACTTCTGCGATAACAAAACCGGAAGCAGCAACGATAGTTGCTTCTTAGGCTAAGTCAGCGCTTCCATTGTAATTCTGTTGTTTCGCTTCTATCGTAAAAACTGCGATATTAAAAAAAAAAAAAACTGAATTATAATTTTTTTTTTAGGGGAGGAATTTACTTTTAATTAATGTTTTTAGTACGACAAAATTTTTTATTATTATTATTATTATTAAAACGTAGATTTCGAGAAAAAAAAGCAAAAAACTTCGTGGATGTTTCCGCCAGGTAACAATAGTTCTCATCGGAGGCCACCGTCAACCAACACGATCTGCACAAAAAACGATGCGCTTGCAAAGGAAATTATTAAATAATGATTTCTCCCCTCCGCAGCTTCTCGTGCGGTGTTCGAAGTTCCATGGTCGTAGGCCCAAAGCAAAGATGCGTCACTTTTTTCAGAGCGACTGAAATGCGCATCGCTTTCTGATCTTTGTGTTGTTGTTTTTTGGGGGGGGGGGTTATTTTGCATCCTTAGTTTGTTTCGCTTTTGCTGCTTCGGTTCTTGGTTTTCTAGCAACCGGGAACGTTCGTGGCGTGGTCGCAGCCACCGATCTCTTCGTGGAATATGGTTCCGTCCGCGCACTTCCCGTGGTATGTCTTGCCGGCGTGGCAGTTGTAGTAGTAACTGCAGTCCACTGAGTTTCGGTAATGTCCGTCCGTGACCGTTCTGCAATAATCCGGATCGACAAATGCTGCACGTGAAAAAGACAAAAAGGGTCAATACATGGTTCGGCTTCACCGAAAGAGGCAAGAAGCCTTTCTACTTGGCTTATGCAAATCCACCCCCACCACCCTATGACGGAGTTTGTTTGAAAACAGTCCTGCCAGTTAACTACGGTAAAAGCGCGGTTCATCCGAGGAAGGGAGTCTGTGGGTGCCCCAATCTCCGGGCCTATGCTTACTGAAAAGGCGAGAGACTATTACAAGCAAACGGAACTCACTGAGCCGTGCGCGTTTCCCGTTAGGTGGCTCTCCCGCTTTGAGTTGCGCCATGGAATAACACGCCTTGATGTATCAGGTGGGGCGAAGTCTGCCGATCACGAAACAGCCAGCCCCCCCCCAATATGGCAAGTTCTTCTATAATTTATTGTAGATCGCAATCTGTCGACAGATCAAACATGCAATGTGGCCTACTTCAAGCTTAGCGGGTTCTGGTAAACCAAATGCTTCCCGATTTAAGTAAAATAAAGACCAATTGACTGGATAAGTACAGGGTTATTCAAAAAGAATGAACCGATTTCATTACGCAATATTTTAATAAGGAAAAGCAATAGAAAACTCCAGCTAAGTCACAAGTATTCTACTCACAATCAAGTTTTATTTTCCGTCTTACAAGTGCTCAATGCGGCCACCACCTGCAGCACGGGCAACATCAATGCGATAAGAGAATTCCTCCCAGACGCGTATCGGCATATCACGATCCACTGAGTTGATCGCTGTTGTTATTCGATGTTTAAGGTCATCGAGGTTAGTGGGTAGCGGTGGATCATAAACGCGATCTTTTACATATCCCCATAAGAAAAAATCACGCTGCACCGTGACAACCGATTTTGTTTTCGCAAACTCGAGAACGCAGAACGCCTTTTGCTGAGGACTCGCCATTCTGAGGGTAAACAAACAACTGAACGTTGCCAGAGGAAAGATGCGACTACAGCGCCCCCCTCTGGCAGCCAATCAAAACTTAGAAAACTCCTCTTTCAAATGGTCACTGACTCATTCCATGACGATGCTTGAGAAACTGAGGTAATGCGTCATGAAATCGGTTCATTCTTTTTGAATAACCCTGTATATCACTCGATTAACCGGCACTAAAACCATTACCAATATATTATAAAACGTTCTTAGTACCAAAGTAATTCTTTTCAGTTGCATTTCATCTGCTGACATTTCTAAAATGAGGTTGTGCGGATAACCTACAGTTGGATTAGCATTCCAGACTGTGGATGATTGTCAGTTTTAATATTTTTGAAGTTTGTAAAGGAAAGCCAAAATTCTGAGCCGATCAAGTAAAAGAATCTCATTTTCCGCGCAGGCAGGAAATGTAGAGATCAGGCCAAACTGCGGAGCTGTATTCGGATGTCTGCTTCACTTCCTAACGATAACTAAATACTTTCCGACAAAGATTGGTATTTACCGGAATATAATGAATTCATGGTTTTGTTTCAAATAAAGGTCTCGCAGTGGTGTTCGATGTTCATTTCTTATCACTGGCTTTTAATTAAGTATTTTTTTTGTTCTTTTAAACTCACTAGAAAATAAATAGAGAAAAGAAGATATTTTGGAAATCAGAATAAATTATTTGAGGAAAATCAATTCAATAATTCGATAATATTGTCAAATCACTTGGTGATTCAGCAAACTATTCTGGGTAATATCCATACAACCGAAATCAGACTTTCGCTAAATGTTTTAATCGTTTGTTCTATTAGTTCGAAATAATTATTCATCTATTCATGTACACGTAGGAAAATAAGCGAAATGTCATCTTGTTCGAATTCCTGTCCTGAGTTTCGAGGTCTGTGGATGCCCCACAAAATTGATGAAGGGGGGAGGAGGAGTGAGCCTTGGTGACCCAGTGAGTAGTAACCTAGGGCGAGCTTTTGAGCATTCATCAAAGCACGAGCACGCCAACAGCTACTCACAAAGCTCCGCCGTAACACGAACGCCTAAAAAAAATCCTAATAAAACGTTTTTTTCCTTCATGTTTTAGATATGGTGCACTGATTGAACCCGACTGGTGAGGAAGACGGAGAAGACACCTCGACAGGAAAGTACGACAAACCGAATCGGTCCCGACTCGGGCTAGCGACCGTGGGAAGTCCAGCTGGCTTGCCATTGGTTCACCGGCCGTTTGGTAAAAAATCCTTGAAGAACCAAAACATCCTGTTTACGTCACTCATCTTCAGATATAAAGGATTATAAATGTCATCTGTCCGTTACTTAAAATAAGTCACAGCTTTGTTGCAAGAGACACTTTGACCTCTTTATCTTACTTATTAGTGTCCATTTTTTTAAAAACTTTTAAGCACGCCCGAAGTTCCACTATAATTTTCCTACGCACGACTGCAGCTAACTTTACCATCAGTTCCTGGGTATTAATCGCTTTATCCTTAGCGGCTACATAAACCTAAGAGTGCCTCTCCGATGTTTTTGGTATTGTCGTGACCGATCACTGAGAGTAAACTTACTTATTAGTGTCCATTTTTTTTAAAACTTTTAAGCACGCCCGAAGTTCCACTATAATTTTCCTACGCACGACTGCAGCCAACTTTACCATCAGTTCCTGGGTATTAATTGCTTTATCCTTAGCGGCTACATAAACCTAAGAGTGCCTCTCCGATGTTTTTGGTATTGTCGTGACGGAGCGTTTTCTGAACCTCTCGTACCCGAACTGTACTAACCGGAATATATCAATATATCAATATATCAAAACCCCGCTTCCGGTCTCTAAAAGAGGAGCCTTGTGTCTATTAGTCTTATCTTTGGAAGTAAATTTCAGCGCTAGTTAGACTCGCTGAACCTTATATAACATTGTTGGATGCACATAAATAGATATAGATAAAGATATATATCCGAAACTTACACGGTAGTTTTACTGACGTCGTGATATCGGTAGTGGTGTGCTGCAGGAAGATATCTGGCTGAGAAGTCGGCCATGCCGACCTTTCTATCGAACAACCGGCGTCGTTAGGCCAATCGCAGTACTTCTTGGCGTTGTTCCATTCCAGTCCGTTCGCGCAGATGCCTGTATGTTGGCTGTTGACATCGCACACGATGTATTCGTTGCACGACACGGGGCTGGCGTGCATCCCGTTCGGTAAGCCGACGCAAGAGAAGTCCGCTGTGTTTTTGTTGACTCCCGGTGTTAAGAAGGCGTTCGTTGTTTTCGAGGAGGCACTGGGGAAGATTCCGGCTGACGTCATCTAAACATTCACATTTAAAAGAAGGAAACTTTGTTGAAAAAGGCGGGAAAAAAAAGACCAGGAACGTAGAAACCGATGAGTATTTTTTAAATGCTTTTACAAAACAACCAGAAACGAGTCGAATTAACTCTTTTAAGTCTCCGGAGAGTGGAATGTTATCAGTAACGTGTTGCCATGGTTATGTTACTTAATTATGCAGTGTATACGGATGTTTAAAATTGAAAAACAAGCCTGACTCACCTTGAAAAGTTAATTGGGGATCGTTCATTTTTCTAGGAGCCACAGTCGGTTGGAATAGATCAAAGGTTGCAGTTGGTTTGTCTGCCTGCAGGGAACCTTTGGGCTGTTGACGACGAGGGTCAGCAGAGGGAAGGTTGTCAGTTCCAGCTGGAAAGGATATGGAACCCGAAGAGGTATCTGGAGGTACAGGGCGATCTGATTTAATACGAGATGACGGTGAGAAAGGATCGGAATGTTGAGAATCAAGTAATGGAATGCGATCACCAGTTTTACGAGAATCTAATGGGGAAAAGCGATCTGAAGAAAGGGGTTCGGAAGAAGGAAACCGGTCTGAGGGTCGAAGGTCGGGCGAAATAACACGGTCAGAGGATCGGGGGTCTGGTGGAGGAAAACGGTCTGAGGGCCGGGGATCCGACGAAGGAAAACGGTCTGAGGGCCGGGGATCCGACGGAGGAAAACGGTCTGAGGGCCGGGGATCCGACGAAGGAAAACGGTCTGAGGGCCGGGGATCCGACGAAGGAAAACGGTCTGAGGGCCGGGGATCCGACGGAGGAAAACGGTCTGAGGGCCGGGGATCCGACGAAGGAAAACGGTCTGAGGGCCGGGGATCCGACGGAGGAAAACGGTCTGAGGGCAGGGGATCGGACGGCAAAAATCGCTGTGAGGGTCGGTTATCCGACGGCGAGAAGCGGTCTGAGGCCCGAGGGTCGGACGGCGAGAAGCGGTCTGAGGTCCGAGGGTCGGACGGCGAGAAGCGGTCTGAGGCCCGAGGGTCGGACGGCGAGAAGCGGTCTGAGGCCCGAGGGTCGGACGGCGAGAAGCGGTCTGAGGCCCGAGGGTCGGACGGCGAGAAGCGGTCTGAGGCCCGAGGGTCCGTCGGCGAGAAGCGGTCTGAGGCCCGAGGGTCCGTCGGCGAGAAGCGGTCTGAGGCTCGAGGGTCGGACGGCGAAAAGCGGTCTCGGGGCCTGGAATCGGAAGGCGAGAAGCTGTTTGAAGGCCGGAGATCAGATGGTGGAAAACGGTCTGATGACGGGAAGTGATCGGGAGAAGAACGGCGATCCGACTGTCGGAAGCGATCGGAAGAGGAACGGAAATCTGACTGTCGGAAACTATTAGAACGAGTATCTGAAGATATAAATGGTTGAGGTGGTTTCCAGATTGCTATAGTTGTGGTTGATGGCGGCATTGTGGTGGTTGTGGTTGTTGTGGATCTGAAAACAAACAAAAGAGAGCTGAAACAAGTAGACTGGAGTTTACAAAGACGACCCACACCAGTGTAGCAGTTGCTACCGATCAGTTCTGTTAGATATTTCTTTGGAACGATGATAATTGGAGAACCTGCCATTGTTCAACTTACGCCCCCTTTCGCTGACTTGTCGAACTACACGAAATAAGCAATCACTCCTCGCAGCTCTTGTTCATCGTCGGACCAAACTCCCTACTAACATTAGGCTTTATTTTGCTTTTTGTGACTGGGTTTAAAAATTAGTTTCCATCTTTCCATTTCGCTCTGACGGAAACCCGAGTGTATATTTAAGATTGTAACGATTGGTTTTGTTTTATATGGCAGTAATTTAGCCTTTCTGTCTATCCATTGCTGCTACGAGTTCCCCCCTACATCGTCTTAGCGTCAATGTGTGTAAAAGTTAGCACCAGAGACCATTTTGAAGAATCCAAATTTAAATGAGTGATACACGGTTTAAAAAAAAACTCTACACCTGTCTGAATCTAACTGACTTCGAAGGGGATGATTTTTTAAAAAAACCTGGCAGGTAACAACGAACGTAAGTTCCGTCATTGTGTTTCTTTTTATTACTTTTAATTAAAGTCATTCACTTACCGGTAACCATTAAGTTCTTCGGCAGCAACTCTGATCAGAGGGAACTTTTCGTTGTTGCAGAACTTTCCGGTAAAGTCATCCAGAGCTAGGGACCAAACTGCTGCCCCGCCAAAGTCATTTCTCTTGATCCACCGAGACTGCAAAGAAATCGACGACAAAACATTTAGAGCGGAACACAAATCCAGAAGTCAGAAATGTCAGCACTAATGACATCAATGAGTTAGATCTCTTGCTGCATCTTATGAGCTTACTAGAAATAATTTGAAAATTCTACTACCCTAGGGCTCAGCTTTCTTCGTCTTGTAATATCAAAAATCAATGTCCATTTCAGTTAATTATTTCACAGGGTTAGTTTATTTTAAAGAAATTATCAGCATGGATTGGTTTTAACAACATATTAGAATTGGATATTTCTAAAGATTTAATGGAAAGGTCTATTTTAAAAGGCAAATAATCAAATATAACCTAAGATAATTATAAAAAAAAAACATTAAAGATATATTAAGGCTGAAAACAGTTGGTTTGGCTAAAATCTGTTCCCGCTTTTGCTCTGAATAAATCTGGAAAGAGATTAAGTGAAAAGCATTTGGTGGTAGAGCCTCAAAACGAAAACAGAATTATTAAGGCGGGCAAAATACAGAAATTTAAAAGGACGGCAGTTTTTTTAAGAATCGTTGATGGGATCCAACAGAATACCTGCGAAGCCATTTTGACTTATACAGGGAAATATGAATCCAGCGCCAACTCAGATGCTAACCAGCAGCTACAGCGTATCTACATTATCAAATTGTTCATTTTGTTTCTCAATTCAGAAAGTCAGCTTCCGGTTCCGGCGCACGTACAAACAACATCCATAAATAGATCCAACAGAATACCTGCGAAGCCATTTTGACTTATACAGGGAAATATGAATCCAGCGCCAACTCAGATGCTAACCAGCAGCTACAGCGTATCTACATTATCAAATTGTTCATTTTGTTTCTCAATTCAGAAAGTCAGCTTCCGGTTCCGGCGCACGTACAAACAACATCCATAAATATACTCTTTTGACAGAACAAACGAAGATGCTAACTGACAAACTTTAATTCTGATATATCTGAGATTTTCTGTTGTTGTTTTTTCTTCTTTTATGCTTTTGAAAATAATTTGGCCAAAAGACATCTTAAGAAGAACAAAAAAAGAAGTTATCAGCAACATTCGCTGAACCGGGTGCACAACATTAGCCATTTATCGGTGACGTTAGCAACAGCAGGAGACCGGCGTCTTAGATTTATATAGAGACGCCGCTGAGACATGAATAACTTTATATCTCTCTTTAAAAATGTACTAACCCTCAGTACATTCACCTTTTCCCAATCAGCTGTCAGCAACGAAACGACAGAAGAAGAGGAGAGAAACAAACACTCAATCGCCCGAAAACGTAGCGGAGGAAACAACAAAAAGATACTGAAAACGCTTCGCCAGCATCTCGTGATATTTGTTAAGCAGAGTCGGGTGATTCCGTTGTCCACTTTGTATATTTAAAAAATTAATCAACTTCTGATGAAGTGACAGACTAAATAAATATATCATGCACACACCTTTATTCTAATGCTGGTTGGATCGTCATATCCCATCCATTGATCATCAAGCACAGCGTAAGGAACATTTTGGTCATTTAACCAGTGCACCTTTGCCCTTTTCTTCAATTCTTGGCACACCTGTATTGTTAAAGGGAAAGATAATAAAATTTAAAAACTAAATCGTGGAGAATTTCTTCAACCATTTAAAATATAAAAGGCATTTTTAAGAAGAAATTAAACCAGAACAACGAGACAAAAGCAGTAGCGGGAAAGTGTACGCTGCTGATTGGTAGTGAGAGAAACCGTATTATTCGGAAAAAATTCACGCGGAAATGACCGTTACAAGAGAGTGGAAGAATTAAGTGGCTAGACAAAAAAGCGCAGTCCCACTAGGGACGGAACCACAACCGCTGACTAGGTGAACCAGTGCGCTTTATTCTGTACTTAACCACCGCGGTTATTCAAGTACAAATCTCACCTAACTGACCTTGAAGTGGAAATATTTGAATCTATATAAGGTAAATGACAAGACCGAAACAGAGGAAGTTCCATGCCTACATATACACTAAATCTACGTCCTTTTTTTTTATTAAACGGGAAATTCATATTTGATAATGTTAAAAAAATACAAACAGTTTAGAAAAATTTTAACATAAAATTCTACGAGTTCGTTATTTTGACATCGGGAGAAAATAATTAGAACTCTGACGTTGAAGGTATTTAAAAACTATAGGTATAAATCACCGGTTAAAACAAAACGTGTTTTAAAACTTCGTACTTCAAGATGAAAGCATAAATTGTGAGCCAACGTATAACATCAACATCAGCGTTTATTATCATTTTTAGTTTTATTGCTCAAAGGTACGATATTAAAACCATGAGGTACACCCTCGACGTGAAAATATTTGCGGAAGAACAAAAAAGGGCTAATTTATCATTTTTATCTAAAATAAAAAGTGGATGACACATTTAATTTATACTGCTGAAGCTATGTATTAATTTTACCTTTACGTCAGTGGCGTCTAATTCCTTTTCTCTAAACTTCACCAATTGCACGGCTTTCTTAACGGGCGGCCATCTTGCGATAATCATACGTAATTAACCTTTTCTTCTTCAATTTAAAATTCTATTTTTTTTTGTTAAAGCTGCGACAATCATTAAAATGGGACTCCAAGAACCCAAAAGATCTTACTGACTTACTTACCTGTATCGTTACTTTCAAGAAACATCCAGTAGATTTGTAAATTCAATACTTTTCAAACATCAATACGATAGGAAACACCGGAGCTCTCCTGTCAAGATTACTACAAACAAGTTCTCGCGCCTACAATAGGGCCGTATGACGTTCGCTGTACGTCACGTTTGCGCGTGAGTTCCTCCATCGCTATTTTTCTTCTTCCTAATCTCTCTTCAAAGAGCTCAAGATGGCGGTCTCCGAAGTTTTCGATATGAGACCTTGGTTATTTCCAATATCCACTGAATAACTCATTATTTCTGTTTGTGTTTGTGTTTGTGTGCTGAGACAGAAGAGTTTATGACTTCCGGGCTACTGATTCTTCTACCCTTAATTGAAGAGTTCCAAAACAAGTTGGCGGATCCCGAAGAATCCTCAAGAGAAATTTTCTTTTTCTTTTCCCTCTTTTTTGGAATCTAATCATTTGGGTAATTTTGGCGCTGAAGCAGAGCAGCAAATAGTCGAAAGAAAAGTTCTTTTTTTTAAAAAAAAACAGAAATCGCGCCCCGAAGTTATAAAGTCAGGACGGAAGGGGGGTCGTACTTACTTCGTAAAATGACAACAGACCCTTTTCTTTGGTATAACGCCCGGGTGATCCAGGACCTAGAACTGGGGCTCCAAGTTCTGAGTTCGCGGAGTTTGACAGTGTGTAAGTCCTTGCGTACGTTGGCAGTCCGATATTCAGTTTTCGACTGTCAGCTCCTTTTTTAACCCAATAATTCGCAGCCCATTTCTTAAAAAAAAAAAAGAGTAATTTGTTATGAGCAATTTTTTTTACAGTCTAAGTCTAAATCAGAAAAGCTGTTATATATACACACATCCGTAGAAAATGTAACTTTTGACCATCTAATGAAAACTAAGAATAGTAACGGCTAAAATGGTTAAGAATTCGTGGAGAAGACCAATTATTCTAAGAATAGTGTTAATTCCTTAAAATTTCAGTTTTATTATGCAAGTTTTGAGAAAAATACCTTTGGTTGTTTTCTTTCTATGATGTTTCTTCCCCGTTGGTAAAGGGTTAACGGCAGTACCATATTGACTGGTCAAAGAAAGAGCTGCAACCTAAAATTTTCTTGGCGATGCATAATGAAATCAGCCTGAATCTCAGACTGAAGTAAAATCCAAAAACATTGTTTACCTCATATTATGCTTGATCAAAATAGTAAATTGTATACATCTATAGCACTTGACCTTACTATATATATATTTTTTTCCCTTTTTTAAATATCCGTATACCACGTCAGTTTTTACCCTACTTATATCACCCGTGGGTCGCGTATTAGGGCTATACCCGGTTCTGTCGCCACAGAGGGTTCTATTAACGACAGAGGGACTTTGTCATACACACACACCCCCTCATCGGGTGCTGAGTTGTCTAGATGGTAAGCATAGGATTAAAATATTCACTCCGTTATTTTATTTCTTTGATTTAAATAATCCTTAAAATTAATTGAAAGGCACAACGTAATTTTAAAAGTCTATTAAGTTTAAATGAAAAAAATCTGCTTATAACATTTGGTTTTGATGAACGCATTTGTAAGAAAAACTGAGACATTAAATGTTCTATTATACACTTTCTGTGTACCAATTACTGCTTCATCTTCTTACATTTAATAGATTTTAATATGTTAGGATAATTTAAATATAATTACAATAAGTTTTTAATATTTCTTAAATCGTTGTCCCACGAGTAGATTAGTGTGAGTATGGTCATCCCAGGACCGGGTTCGGAGACCCATCGTGGCTATAGTGGAGTGTTGGCGCTGGGGGCAGTGATCGGTGGTCGGCCTTTAATGAGGCTAAAATATCTCTACACGGACCGCGTAAGGACACTCTGATTATTCCCACAGAAAAGGTCAAAGTTCAGCGAGTTTTAAAGGTAGAGAGGTCTCCGTGGGATATAGCACCAGTCAGAAAGTTTGGACTCAGGCAGGATTAAGTAATATAAAGGATTTTTATTATTCGTCTAATTTTCCATGGGTAGGCGGTTGTTAGGTGTTCTTCAGGTGCAGAGTCCAGAATCTGAAGACAGGCGTTAAAGTCTTCGCTTTCTTGTGTGCGAAGTTGGAACTTAGGTGATGTTCACCTGTTACCTGTAATCAATCCTGTATTTTTAAGATCCTCGTTCAATCTCTCGGTTTTTGAATTTTCTAAACTTTCACATTTTTCATAGACTGTCCCTGTCGTCGGCTTGCGGTTTCACCTTTGGAGAAATATGTCACGAGCATCATTCAATTTTTCAGCTTCATTAAAAATTTAAAAAAAAAAAAACTCGTTTCGTTTCGTTTCTGAAGCCCATGCGATTTTTTTTTTTTATATGTTCTCCTTTTCTCGTCGTCAGAGTCGGCGTCCCCTTTTTAGAGCAATTTAGATACCATACTCTCGGCTGAAAGAGAACAATGAACGTTTGTAGACCTACTAAATTTAGCTGAGACTGCTGGCGATTCTCGTATATGGACGCCTGCAGCGGGCTGTTGTGACCAGTCTTATCCTCCCATGAACCATGGAAGTCGTAGGTCATAATGGTGATGAAGTCCAGGTATCTGCGGAAAACAATTGAACGTAGACTTTAGCGCAACCTGGAGCGGAACAGTTGGAATTCTCCTCTATTCGCAAACAAGTGGTTTACTAGAGCAATAGTAATGGCCAGAAATGGGACACCAGCCCTTTGTGTGCCGATATTTAAGGAAACGCTCCCACAATGCAATTTTACAAAAATCGGCCCTCAACTCTACGCATTTCCTGTAGCAAAGATTAAATTAAGAACTTCTTTCCTTTCGCTCAAAAGCACAAGAATTTGCTTCATACATTACTTTGCATATCCAAGATCCTCGGTGGTGATGGCGAACGGTGTTGGGTAAATACCCATAAGGGTAGCACTGTTCCCGAGCAGATAATTTAAAATCATCAAGTAATTCTTGGAACACGTAGAAGATATGCACCGATATTTCCAATATGAATCAGTTAAAACCAAATATTTGTGAAGTTTACGGCAATCTTTTGTGAACCGTGAATTATAATTTACCAACAAGAAATAAATATTAAATTGAATCTATAACTGAATTATATTAATTTTAACAAATTTTTGTTGCGCACTAAAGCATAAATCAAACTATACAGGACAAAGTTCGTGGCATTTCTCGTCGCCTTATCAGTAGAACTAATAGACCTGAAAGTGTCTGTTATGATGCGCAATGCTTTTAATTTGCACTAACCATTTCTTTTATTGGATAGTACACCTTGCTAAATCTGGTCTTGAACCCACGACCTTGGGTTGCTAAGTGTATTTACAGGCTGACACACAGACAAGAAGAATTACTTCCTGTGTTAATTCTGAGACAGTTGCAAATCATTTAAAATTTAAAACTATAATAATAATAATATAATATATAAAAATAATAATAATAATAATAATAATATAATAATAATAATAATAATAATAATATAAAAAACAGGAGAGTAATTTGTCAACTGCAACTATTATTTCATTACCAAGTGATATATACCTTAGAATTTTATCATGTTTCACGATGAAATCTGCGCATATAAGAAGTTAATTCACAGTTAATTTCGCCGATAATTCAGTTTTACGAAAGTTTTCTCTTTCCCATCACTAACCTTATTTTGATTTTTTAGTCTATTTTTAAAGTTTCATATGTCCACTCGATTGTTCTTTGTCCAATGCTCTGTTTTAGACACAAAGAGATATAATACTCAGGTGTCAATAGATATAGGCATTTAAGGAAAATACCATTAATTTTGAAGCGCACCTGTCCTAAATGTTTCAGCCTGTTCGGAGTAACTTTAATTTTTCAAGTAAGTCTAAAGAGATTGCACCAGCAACATTTAAGAAATTTTCAAACGATGCCAAAACCTTCCTCGATATATGATGGTTTGAATATTTGCCATCAACCTTAGGCATGAACTTACCTTGACAAAATAGGTACATCATAAGCTGTATCTATTATTTTTTTTGCAGTTCCAACAGCAGCCGACAAAAGCAGTTTTTCCACTCCTCTGATCTTGGATTCTTCTTCGAAAGCGAAGGATAATTCCTGATGAAAGACAGAGAAGAAAAGACGAATTGAAATTATAACATTAATGCTATTAGGATTTCAAATACACTCAAGGAGCTTCTTACAGAGCCCTCATGTTGTGCTATCCTTCAACGTTTATTTAGATGGGCCCAGCAGCGGCGGATGATCACATCCCCATCATCCATCACGTTCGCTAGACGCTCCCTACTCTATGTACGAACTTCTAGAACATGGCTACCTTGTTGCTCTTCAGGTAGGTTAAAGCTGCTTCGCACTGTCTAGATTATAAACTACTGGTTTTCATTGTTCACTCCGCCGCCGAAAATTCTGATCGATATTTCAGAAACCACGTTCTTGGATCTTTAATTCTGAAATTAGATACTTCTGTGTTTACGTCAGAAGCCATGGACGTATCTTGCACAACTGTGACGCGAACACAATTGTTCCTAGTCGTTTTGATAAGAAAGGTGTGACATTTTTGTACATATTCGACAAGAATCGATTTTAAGTTTCATATCAGGTCGTTACAAAAGTTTTGTCGGTTTTTATATTATGTTAATTTGGGGTTCATTTTTTTGCATGTTTGTGAAGGTGTATGTAGATGAGTCATATATCGTTGGGATACATTGTGCAAAACCTACCTTTTTAAAAATAATAAAATGGATACTTGTTTCAGGGTCCTGAGTGAAGCGGGGATAGAAAAGTTTTTCGTGCCATTATGCTTCACGAGTTCAAACCAGGCCACAAAGCAAGGGAGGCAACTCGTAACGTTAAGCGAGCATGGGTCGAGGACACAGCAGATGAGCGAACAGTACAACGATGGTTTGCAAAGTTTCAGTCAGGAGATGTGAGCCTCGAAGATAAGGAACGTAGCGGACGACCTTCCAGCTGTGATGACGACCGTCTGAAAGCCTCAGTTGAAGCCGATCAAAGAAAAACTGCGAGAAAATGAGGGAGAGCTTGACGTAAGCACTGCAACTGTTTCCGGCATCTTGACGCAATCGGCCAGGTGAAAGGGCTTGACAAGTTGGGTGCCTCACGAGTTGAATAAACAACGACAAAATCGCCGGTTGGAGATCTGCTCTTCGCTTGTCATAAGAAACAAGAACGACCCATTTCTTGACCGAATAATTATGTGTGATGAAAAATGGACCCTTTACGACAATCGCAAACGATCAGCACAGTGGCTCGACAAAAGCAAGGCGACTAATCACATTCCAAAACCTTTTTAGCCTCCACCCAAAGATGGTCATGGGCCACTGCTTTTCTCCACACAGACTACCACCTTTTCAAACACCTCGACAGCTTCCTCCATATGAAATCCTTCTCCAACCAAGCAGCAATTGAAGCTGCCTTCCAACAGTTTATCGACTCCAGAAATCCAGATTTTTTTTTCAAAATGGTATAAATGCGCTTGTAACTCATTGGCAGAAGTGTATTGATTGTAATGGAACTTAACTTTGATTAATAAACCTCACATTCAGCAACAGTTTGAAATCTCATTGTTGTGGTGAAAAAATAACAAAACATTTGTAACAACCTAATAATTAGGGTTAGTGGTTAGGATTACCAAGTCATTACGAAAAATGTTTAGTTATAGATTAAATTACGAGAGTTCCTTGTTTCTTTCATTTCATTTTCAATGTATGATGACTTATTAAATCCTTCCGCTCATAAAAAAGAGGACATTACACTAATAACTTCTCCAAATAGTATCAAATTTATTCTTTCGTTAACTCGTCGTTAAATTATTTGCATATTTTCTTAGTGAGCCAGTAAACAAAAGTTTAGGACGTAGTATACAACTTGGAAATTATTAACCTTTAGAACCTTTGTTGAAAAGGAGTTATGCCTTCGAAATGTTTTGATGATGAGCTCTGTAAAGTAATAATGACAGTTTGCTGTTGGTGTGTCATTTTTTCTGTATTCATCAAAGGAAAATTTATGTCGCCATGTTACAAAATGGCGCAGCGCGTGCACATCTTGATTGCTGCACGGGCTAATCAGACACAGCTCATCCTGGGGGTGACTTTACTACAAAAACTCTGAATAGTCGGATGCACATTGGCTGCGATACTGACGCTGAGGATAACGCAATCATGAGAACATGCATAGCTGGGATGACCCGGTCTCTGTCAGCCTGTGCGTTTACGATCGACCACAAGCAAACCATCTTTACCGATCGATTGTAGTAAACCGGCAGTGCAGAGGCAGACCAGGATCGTGTCCGCCGCGTGTGGCGTCACTATAAGGAAGAAGGCATTCTGAGGCCACGCCCGATGATATTTGACCAGACCGCCAAAAGCTGCTTACGAGACGACAGTATCCGGCCCCTAACCTGTGTTCGGCAAACGTTTTGAACTGGGGTCATCAGTTGGCTTGACTCCAATGGAGTCAGAGTCAGAATTTAGTGTCCGATGCGATGGACAACAAAATCCGAGGATGAATACCTCTTTAGTTGATGTTGTTGGAGAGATTCGAGAGTCGACAGATACTTAGATGCCGCAAGAATACACGATAACCGCTCACCTGTGTACACATCACGTAGACCTATTTGCTAAAGGAAATGTTATTATTACCCGCACCGCTCTTGTTCAGAGAAGCCTGATGGCGATCAGGCAGTGAAAAGAGGTTCTACTTACCAAATCGAGTTATGCAAAACTTATGATTAGATATTCTCACAAAGCAGTCTCATCCTTACAGAGCCAGGAAGTCCAGGGACTTTCCCCAGCACAATGCCAACATGAATGTGCTACTCTGGCCACTTGACTACGCAAACGTAAAACCTAAATTATTTTAATTTTTTTGTTATTTCCTCTGAGTAAATACGCCTTTAATAATAAAAGGGAGATAACTAATAGCTGGAAATTGTGACTATTTAGCTTTCTGTTTTCTTTTTTGTGCAATTAGTTGCGATAACTCACGCATGACCTGTGTTTATTTATTATTCATTTATAGGAATACTATGCAAAATACTGTGTAGGTAACAACAGCTTATTATGTCGTCATTTTATTTCCTTAACTACATAGCCACTATACTTATAATATAATCTAGAGATGGAGTTTACCGCTCGCTACAACATGCAAAGTATTTCATAAGGTAAATATCTTGTAGTAGTCTACAGTAAATGAGAGCAAATATCATGAAAGGATGGACTCTACCGATGCATTATTACAGTGTATCCGAAAGTTTTGCATCCCCCCCCCACTAACACTTTCTAATTTTGTTCGATAAAGTTGAAATAGGCCCGATTAATTTGCATAACAATGCTACGCTCACGAAAAGAAGAGGCGTGGTCGCTCCGTATTTTGTCCGCTTACCCAATGGAAAATAAGCCCATTTGAAAGATGTAGCGATTTAGAATTTAAGACGCGAATACATGATATCCGACAAGATTTTATATGTAAATCGTGACAGGTGCCACTCAGCTGGGAGCATTCGAGGGCGGACACTCAGAAGTGGTCATGGACACTCTGCCAGGTTTCCTTATTGTTATTTCTTGGCTGATGCAAAACCTCTGAGTGTCGACTAAGTAAGAAGTCTCTTAGGAAGTTCGGCATATAAGCGAATACTCACTGCGAGGAGGACCGAAAACATGTCTTTGTCTGTTGGGGATCCGCCCCGAATTCCAGGGTACTCCCAGTCGATGTCCAACCCATCAAATCCATTTTTCCTTAGAAACTTAATGACCGATGCAATGAATATGTTCCTGTTTTGGGGTTTGCTCACCATGCGACTGAACCCTTCGCTTCCCATACTCCAGCCGCCAATGGCCAGCAGAGTTCTCAGGCCGTTGTTGATTTTCTTGAGATCATTGAATCTCTCGTACCTTTGTAAAATGAAAACCATAACAAAATACACACAAAAACAATTCTGATCTTAAGATAAAATTAAGTGATAACATTGCAATTATTTAGTAATTAAAACTATTTATTTAGAGTCAGACAGATTTACCTGGTTTTTACTTTTAAATAGGTTTTGGTAATGACGACGCGCGCAGAGGCAACGAGGAACGTGAATATTTTTTTAAAAATAAATACGATTAAGGTACAGGTGCGTGTAGCAGTTGCCTTCTCCATCGAAAAAAGCTTTTTAAAAAGTATATGTGACATTTCCCCCCCCCACTTTGCTGTCCATTTTTCTACAATATTTAGCCAGAATCGCTAAGCAAGACCCATCTTACCTTTGAGGAGAAGGTAAAACCGGAAAACGAATTTTCTTTAAAAAGCAACTAAAAGAGAGAGCATTTGATACCCCGTCCTCCTGATGGAGAGGCGGAAGGGTTAAAATTAAGCGGACCGAATGTCGCGGCACTGGTACTTTCTTCTCGATCGGCGTTAGACGTCTGAACATGAGCATAAAGGTGATACTGGTTGAGCATAAAGGTGATACTGGTTGAGCATAAAGGCGATAGTGGTTGAGCATAAAGGCGATACTGGTTGGGCATAAAGTCGATAGTGGTTGAGCATAAAGGTGATACTGGTTGAGCATAAAGGCGATAGTGGTTGAGCATAAAGGTGATACTGGTTGGGCATAAAGGCGATAGTGGTTGAGCATAAAGGTGATACTGGTTGAGCATAAAGGTGATACCGGTTGAGCATAAAGGCGATAGTGGTTGAGCATAAAGGTGATACTGGTTGACTTGCATATTCAGTTTTGTATAAACACCAATAAAAAACGGTCTGCTGTTTTACTATACCAGTAATAAAGAAGGGAAAAACGGTGACCGGGTGCTGTGGAATGTAAATAATGATTAATTTGTAAAAATCTTGGGAAAATAAATATTGTCACACGCACTGTTTAAAGGGTTCAAGACAAGATACTGTTTGGAGTTTGGTCGGCATTCAACAACTCAGAAAAGCAGGTATCACTAGGATTATTTACTGCTGCAATACTACATTGGAAATATTAAACGGTAGTTAGAGATTACAAATATTATATATTTATTAATTTTTTATGAACAAAAAATGTTGTTGCTTCAGTATATCTTTATAAAGAATCGGACGTTGCAATGCTTTATAAACTAAGTAAATTATCAGAGTATATTGCCCCATCTATAATATTTGCAGCTAAAATTAATATATAGCCATCTGCCCATTCTGGTTCGTTGAAATCTATGGACGCAAGATGGCGACCGTCTGGGAATAGCTCGATCCAGCTACTGGCCTCCAGATGGCGTTTGCCCCTCTCTTACCGTCGGATAACATAGACGGTTTTATCTGGCAAAATTTTCCCTGTAAAACGTGAACTAAACGGTCAAATATTGGAATAAACACCTTTTCTTTTTAACCAGTGCATATTTGGATTTTGAGATGATGCGGAGTTTTTCACAAATTGTTCTGGCATTGGAATATTTTCGATTTAAAGAGGCATAAAAATTAATTTAAAGATTAAAGGTTATTTTTTTTTTTTTTTAAATTATAGTTATGGACTGAAAGCTAATCATCCAGCCTCCAGAGATTTTAATTAGGTTCACTGTCACAATCCGCATAACATGTACAACTTGAAAACCATTTTAAGTTAAAGAGATTGGCATTTAATCATTTATTATTAGGTTTGCTTGAACAGAACTAATGACATGCTATATATCTACTTTAATTTATTCCGTATACATGCAGTGGCACCGTCAATCCTGCTGGTCTCCACTGAAATTTCGAAAATTCTTCATATCTGTTTGTACTTTGGATTTATGAGAAATAGAAATAAAGCAAGCAAACTTAACTGGTTCTCAACTCGCTTCCGGTTTATACGAAGTTATCAGTATGATTTTGTAACAAGCACTGATCTGCGATGATATATATATATATTATATAAATACAGGTGCATCTCAAAAAAATTAGAATATCGTGGAAGAGTTCAATATTTTTTGTCAGTTACTTCATAAAGTGAAAATTGTATATATTCTGGAGTTATTACATGTAAACTAAATGTTTCAAGCATTTTTTAAATTTTAATTTTGATAATTATAGCCTACAGCTAAAAAAATAGAAAAAACATATCTCAAAATATTAGAATATTCCATTTCGAGTTTGAGTAAATCACTATTTATGCAGTATAAACACCATGAACCTCTCAGTCTGGTTCAGTACACACAACCACAATCATGGGGAAGACTGCTGACTTGACAGTTATCCAGAAGACACTCAATGACACCCTCCACAAAGAGGGTAAGCCACAGGTCATTGCTGAAAGGGCTGGCTATTTGCAGAGTGCTGTATCAAAGCATATTCATGGAAAGTTGACTGGAAGGGAAAAGTGTGGTAGGAAAAGGTGCACAAGCAAGAGGGATGACCGCAGCCTTGAGGGGATTATCAAGCAAAGATGATTCGAGAACTTGGGGGAGATTCACAAGGAGTGGACTGAGGCTGGAGTCAGTGCATCAAGAACCACGCACAGACGGGTCCAGGAAATGGGCTACAAGTGTTGCATTCCTACTGTCAAGCCACTCCTGAACCAGAGACAACGTCAGAAGCACCTTACCTGGGCTAAGGAGAAAAAAACTGGACCGCTGTTCAGTGGTCCAAAGTCCTCTTTTCAGATGAAAGTAAATTTTGCATTTCATTTGGAAATCAAGGTCCCACAGTCTGGAGGAAGAGTGGAGAGGCACAGAATCCAAGTTGCTTGAAGTCCAGTGTGAAGTTTCCACAGTCAGTGATGATTTGGGGTGCCATGTCATCTATTGGTTTTTATCAAGTCCAAAGTTACTGCAGCTGTCTACCAGGAGATTTTAGAGCACTTCATGCTTCCGTCTGCTGACAAGCTTTGTGGAGATGCTGATTTCCTTTTTTTCAGCAGGACTTGGCACCTGCCCACAGTACCAAAACTACTAGTAACTGGTTTTCTGACCATGGTATTACTGTGCTTGATTGGCCAACCAACTCGCCTGACCTTAATCCCATAGACAATCTATGGAATATTGTCAAGAGGAAGATGAGAGACACCAGACCAAACAATACAGACAAGCTGAAGGCCGCTATCAAAGCAACCTGGGCTTCCATAACACCTCAGCAGTGCCACAGGCTGATCGCCTCCATGCCACGCTGCATTGATGCAGCGATTCATGCAAAAGGAGCCCCGACCAAGTATTGAGTGCATAAATGAACATACTTTTCAGAAGTTCGACATTTATATATTATAAAACCCTTTTATTATTGATCTATGAAATATTCTAATATTTTGGGATGGTGGATTTTTGATTTTCATGAGCTGTAAGCCGTAACCATCAAAATTAAAACAAATAAAGGCTTGAAATATTTCACTTTATGTGTAATGAATCTAGAATATATGAAAGTTCCACAGTTTGAATTAAATTACGGAAAAAGATGAACTCTTCCACGATATTCTAATTTTTTGAGATGCACCTGTATATATGGGTGGTGGGGGGGAGAGACTATAGTAGCTGAAAAATCAAACTTAAAAACTTTGCAGAAGTAACATGGTTTTGCTTTTCTTCTAAAAGGTTGCATCATTCTTCTTGTCTACGGAGAGTGCGAAGACAAGGATGAAGACGTACATTCCCTTCATCCAGCTGATGCTTTCGTCGCTCCACTCGTACGCTATTATTTCATTCCCTTGCAGAGACGCGAAGGCGTACACGAGGTGGGTGCAGAGACTGGGGTCGACATTCTCCGGAAAGAACTTGACTGGTCTGGGACGATACTGCGCCCAGTTCGTGTAGTAACAGACCAATCGCCTTTTGTCTTGGATTTGACCTGAAAATATATGTATATATATATATTTTTGTGAGTGTTTGGTTGTTTTTTACTGAAACAAAAACCAAAACCGTTATTAACTTTAGAGCTTTCAAAGAAATGCAACATTAATTATAAATGGTTGGCACCACCCGTGGAAAGGCGTTGTTCTGTTTAAATTCTTCCTTTAGACTTTCCTATTCTTTTTTGGACCCCTGAATTAGACTTAAAGCCAGAAATAAACGCCCCCTTTTTTTTTCTTCTTTTTTTTTTTCGAATCAAAGAATTTCCAGTAATCGGTTTGACAAGATCGGGAGATCTGCTAGCATCTTTTGTGCCTGCTGACTCCGCGCCGAGACACAAACAAACCAGCGGACTGAACCTTTCCTTTCTTTTAGATACATATATATACTTTAGATCTGAGAGGACAGAGGAAGATTCCGACTTACTTTCTACCTGTGGAATGAAGCACGCCGCTAACAGAAAAACTGCCCAATATTTTCGTGAAACCTGAAGAATAAGCAATAATGAAGTTAACCAAGTAGTTAAACAGTGATAATATTACGAGCGTGGGTATCATTAATCAATTAGAATCGTTATTGAAGTCTCTTTGGTTTTATCGAGGGAGGAGCCGGGTTAAAACCCTTGCTTGTCACTAAACAAAAAGCAACCGGGGTGCTCGGAAGAAACCTGCGCGAACGAGCCGGTTCGGAAGAAGCCGGAACCCACCAGCTCGAGAATCGATCCGTAACGAGCTCTGTCAGCCACGACGGCGCTGCCCGTCAGCGGAAACGTTCGTTACTTCCGGTTTTGATGTAGTAGCGACGTTCAGCTGCCTCTACCCCGCCAAAACGTGACACCTGGATGTTAGAAGCTACTTCTTAATAACCAAATAAGTAACTAAGCGTTTGCAATTGTGATTTAAATATTTGTACAAGATGTGGCGCTCTATCAATGTCGATGTGTTTACCTGAATGACAAGTAAAGGGTACTAATTATGTATTGTTTGCTGCAGAATCGTAATTGCTTTCATTTAAATATTCCACGGAATTTTGGAGTTTTGTTTAAATTTGAATGCAACCTGAAACAAGATACATACACCAGGCTAGATTTGATTAAACAGGTGCGTGTAAATAAGTTTTAGTCTGTAAGAGCTATAAAGGTGGCTTCTGGTTCTTCATTTCCTCCTCTCCAACATTTAAAAAGACAAGAAGCGCAGAGCTGATATGAAAAACAAGGGTGGCAAGATCTGGAAGAAGAAATATTTTAGGAGAAAAACGTGAGGGCAACACTACGATTAACCGAGTCAGCAGTCCACAGTTTCTTTTGGACGTTTATGGCAATAAAAAGTGCAATAAACAAGCTGGGAAACTGCTTACACGGGTTGCTAAAGAACGGCAGGAGATTTTAGAAAGTCATTATTACTCCTAGAAGAGTGAGAAATTTACTGGACAATTTATCGGTAAGAAGAATAAAGGAAAACGACTGCGGTTCGCAAAAGTTGTAGAAGAATCCTACAAACGTCCGAGACAGTATTCTATAGAGTGATGAAAGTGGAAATAGCCCTTCCTGTTCATCAGATATCATAACTTACGGCCAGAGGCATCCTAAAAAGAGAGAGCTTAATGAAAAATGTGATTCCACTTTAAAATTGGTAATCGGATGGTTCGCGGTGAAATTGCATGGCTCCAAAAGTTGGTCAATTGGATTTGTTAGGAGGAATCATGGACAGGCGAGTATACAAGAACATAATTCGGTGCAAAAATGTCACCGTCAGCAAGGAAATTTGTCGGGACGAAATTATATTTTTCAGCAGGACAATGATACCGGGTAAGCTTCGAACTTTGTGAATCAGTTTTTCCCAGGAATGGCTGGCAAAATATCCAAGTCAAAGTGGGAACCATCGAAAATCTACACCGGTGAGTCAGCTATAACTATTATTTGGGACAACCTTTACTGGATATTGTAAAAGAGTTTGTTTTTCTCTTCATAAATAAAGGGTATATGAAATTGTAGATACTGATAAGTTTTGTTTTCCTATTGTATTTGTTAAAAGTGAAAACAGTCGCCCGCATATTACGGACCTGTAAGCATTTTAGCGGTTACCTGTGCCAAAAGATATCACGCCGAAGAAGTTTGCTTGTCTGACTATTTTAATTCTATTATAATTTTATATTATAACTTATGTGAATTTGTAATTCTCTAAACGTGAGGCTTTTCCCAATGACATGAAAACCAAAACATTACAAATAGAACCTTTTATTATACCCATGTATGCACTAGTTAGTAGTGGACCTTCATCTCCTTCATTGTTGCGTTTTGCAGAGTCTATTCCCCTGAGTTCTTCAGACGTATTTTTATACCAAACTTTGATACTATTTGCATGTCAGAGAAACGGACGTAATAGTTCGTCATTGAGTAGGTTACAGTTCTCTCCGAACCAAACCGCGTATACAGAAGTTAAATTAATAAAAAGCTTGGGATAGGGGGGAAAAAAGGGGGGCAAAATCTGTTAAAACGTCAGAGGACCTAAAGCAGCCCTGACAAATAAATGCCACAGCGTGGAAATCTCTGTCGACATCAGCATTCGTTTCTTTGCAAAACAAAATTCTCCTTCTCTGAAAATGATCGGTTTTGCGTAATTATCCGGCATTTTCTGTTTGTTCGTTCGTCAGAAATTCTAGATTTAATATCCTCTGAAGAAAAATCCATTATAGAAGATAGTGGTTTTCAAGAAATCCCAGAAAATCCAAACTAATATTTAAATATTTTGAGTTATTGATATTTCAAAGTCGAGACTTTAATCCCATCGATTACTTCCCCTTGTACTCTCGCTGCTGGCGTTTCTCCTGTGTACGGAATGGATCACTGGACGGTCGAGGGTTAACTGTGGTAAATTCTAAAGTTTTTTGCTACTTTATCCTTAAAATAAAGCAAGATTTCCCGGAAAATCCTTCATTTAGCCATTCTAATCCTAACCTGAAACCAAGGGATGGCTGATACCCATCTTCGATGGGATTTAACTTTTTAGGGATAAGTTAGATTGTTGTCGTCCTGTCCCCTGTAGACCGGGATCCGGGACACCAGCTGGGTCGGGAAAGGGGGAAGAGTGGGGGGGCTGATAACTATGGCCAGTCTTGATTTCGGCAGATCTATCGCATCTACTTATAAAGTTCCTGCTATAAATCTTGTTAAACCCTTGGAAAAAGTGGGGTCCCAGCGTGAAGAGCAAGCTCGAGCCAGCCCCGCCATTTAACCAACGGAACTGCGACCCCTAGCGCATTCAAAATAACGAGACTCAATTCCATTTACGCGAACCCCCTCGCCACGGAGCTTCAGAGAAATTCTTCAGTACTTCTGAGAGCAGTTTAGATCAATCTCGCCCGCAAGCTGTTACAGAAGACCCCATACGAGGCGTTTGAGTGAAGAACCAGTTCACATTGACTCTGATTACACCTTCCACTGGTAATTTATTCTGTAGCTATACATTGTCCACCACCTCCGCCCCACAAACTTTAGCCAAGCTACGGTTATCAGCTTTAGGGGTCTCCAGCCCTTTGCGGCGCGACTGTCCACACCCTTGAATTATTTTAAAAGCCTGTGTCGGATTCCTACTAAATGCCTAATACTTAAAACTTGGGAAACCTCTCTACCTTTAATTCGTCGGCATATTTCGAATGTCTATAACATAACAATCCCAGGGAATCTAGGAGTGTTTCGAGATGTTCAATATGGTTTCCACACTTCTCAATGCATAAGACATTTTTGAACAAAAGAAAAAACTTATACAAGAGAACTAGAGTTCGATTGGCTATATAGTTTAATTTTTTTTAATAATTCGGTTAATCATAGGATATGTAGATAAACAAAAGGTCACCACGTGAAGTTACACAGCAATAACTGTGCACTGGTTGCTTGATTTTTCTTAAAATAACTTATTTAGTTTTGATTGCATCTTATAAAAGAAATACCTTAATTAAATATA
Organism: Nautilus pompilius; assembly: GCA_018389105.1. Taxonomy (NCBI): domain Eukaryota; kingdom Metazoa; phylum Mollusca; class Cephalopoda; order Nautilida; family Nautilidae; genus Nautilus; species Nautilus pompilius. The sequence goes on along the minus strand of JACATO010001129.1, from coordinate 29,655 downwards.
ATGCCACCGTTAATCGAAAGTGTCAGGAAAGAATGAAAATCAGGGTATAGAAGTAAATCTGTTAAAATCCTAGTAAACAAAGATCTACTGCATTTATATGCATATTGTATTGTATTGTAGGAAAAACGGGGGTACTTTTGATGTATATTCTGCTTCGGAGCCCTATAACAGTCTAACTCTCGTATTTATCATTATATTCCTTTATAGACTACAAGGGATTTCTTAGATTTACTCTTGTGTTAGGAGAAATATATTTTGCGTAGGTGAGAAAACGTTTTGTCTTTAAAATGCTTGTCTCTATGAGAATATGTCCATTTGTTTCTTCAAAGGGATTTTTCACTATTTTTCGAGAATTACTTAGAAACTCTGCCTGATAGTTTTGGAGGATAGGATGTAAGTACAGCAAGTCAGTCTGACGCAGAGATGCCTATCTCTAGTTATCTGTGGTTGTTGGGGGGGCGCCTGTGGCTAAATATCTATAACTGGAATCGTCGAAAATCTGCGAGGGAACACGATGGAGGCGGCGGGAGTTCAAGAAACTGACGCTTAGGAAAATGAAAATAATTCTACCATTTTTAAAGTCAACTAGGTGTTAATTCATTATTCACCTTTGTGGGCAAACATTTGCCAAAATGATTTTGTAAAAAGGTGATAGTTCTAAAGCAAATTTTACCGGAAAAGAACTGCGTAGCAGAGCAAAGATGTTTCTATGCGGTCAAAGAATTCGTGTGCAGTCAAATTTTATTATTATTATTATTATATATTATTATTATTATTATTATTATTATTATTATATTATTATTTTTATATTATTATTATTATTATTATATTATTATTATTATTATTATTATTATTATTATTTATTATTATTATTATTATTATTATATTATTATTATTATTTAATTCTTTACTGTTATATCGAGGCGGTAACGACGGAACTGTTAACTATTGAGGTATCGATTGCATTTATAAAAGTATTTTAAAATTTAATAAAGACATTTATTTAAAAGATCCAAGACCTGCTTTACCATAATATACTTCTTGAATGATCAAATGACATAAAGGAGGGGTTTGATTATTCCGCCTTAACGCCTTAAAGAAATACGAAACTGTATCAGCCTTCGGAATGGCATCTTCTCGACAAAGAAAGCTAAACTATATCGTTATCTTATTGCTTCGTCGTATTATCAGAGTTCCAACCTTTGCTAAGTTATCGCATCGTTTAACAAAATTCTATTTTAAAAAAAAAGGAGCGAATTTCGGGATCAATAACTGTAGACGACTCACCGTCATCATTTTCTGCTGAGAAGTTCTACTCCTCTTCGCCAGCCAGCTCTTCAGAAAGTGGAACTTCGGTGTACCGTGTATCTATCCCTGGGAAAACCCGTTCTGAAGATTCTTTTTTACGAAATGAGCTTTGTTTCCAGTAATCTCGCCCCTCTTTCTCTTTCTTTCCGGTTGGAGAGTATCCAGTCTTGGAGGAAATGCGTCTCGACTGCGAAACCTACGGGTCACGACTTTAGCATAGTTCTTCCAGATTCCGTTTCAGTTTTGTTCCACTTCTCCTAGTTATAGAGAACTAATCAATGAGGCTTAACGCGATGGATAAACGTTTTTGAGGCTGAACTCGGGGCTTCTAGAAGAAAACGTGACTGGAGGCATATGAATCAGGAGGCATGGCTGACAGCCTCTCTGACATTATCGAGATTGACTTAATAAACGTCTCGCGGTCGCTGTCACATCCGTAGTGATGTATGGCACACCTTAGGATTCGCCGGTGACGCCCAGGAATAATGTGCGCTGTCAATTGGAACCAAACAGATACACGCCGACAGCATGATCCCTTTACTGGCCGTAGAAATGTAACTATCGAAAAACTACAATTAGGCAGCAGCCATTGAGAAAATAAAGGTCCGGAAAGTGACGAATTGAAGATTATTTCGCGATGAAGTAAACTTAGGTTGTTTTTTTCTTCTTCGGCAAATGTTCCTCGTTTGATAACGACGAGAAAATGCTACTATATCTCATCCATGTGTACCAGCTTATTTTCGTCAGCCTTGTATACTGACAAGCAAACAGCCTGAAGAAGGAGGAAGACTTCGTCTAATAACCCGATATCAATTCTTGTTCTTAATAACTCAATTACAAATCTTAAAATAATGTAAAATAATGCTTTCCTGTCTCACTTTTATCAACTTGATTTGAATGGCTTATTTCTAAAACCGCGTGCGTGCGTGATTTTTGTCTTTTATGCATTCTTGTAAATTTAACTTCTGAAATCAGTCTCAAAGTTTCCACACCAGAGCCATGCCTAGACTTTCAAAATAACGGAACGAGAGAGAGAGAGAGAGAGGCGAGAGAGGAGAGCGCGGAGAGAGAGAGAGAGATGACCCCACTACAGGGAGATATAGCATCATTACGGAGAGAGAGATATGACGTCATTAGAGAGAGAGAGAGATGACCCCCACTACAGGGAGATATAGCATCATTACGGAGAGAGAGATATTGACGTCATTACAGAGAGAGATGACCCCACTACAGGGAGATATAGCGTCATTACAGAGAGAGAGATGACCCCACTACAGGGAGATATAGCATCATTACGGGGAGAGAGATGACGTCAATAGAGTGAGAGAGATGACCCCACTACAGGGAGATATAGCATCATTACGGGGAGAGAGATGACGTCATTAGAGAGAGAGATGACCCCACTACAGGGAGATATAACATCATTACGGAGAGAGAGATATGACGTCATTAGAGAGAGAGATGACCCCACTACAGGGAGATATAGCATCATTACGGGGAGAGAGATGACGTCATTAGAGAGAGAGATGACCCCACTACAGGGAGATATAGCATCATTACGGAGAGAGAGATATGACGTCATTACACAGAGAGATGACCCCACTACAGGGAGATATAGCGTCATTACAGAGAGAGAGATGACCCCACTACAAGGAGATATAGCATCATTACGGAGAGAGAGATATGACGTCATTACAGAGAGAGATGACCCCACTACAGGGAGATATAGCGTCATTACGGAGAGAGAGATGACGTCATTACAGGGAAAGATGACCTCATTGCAGAGAGAGAGAGAAGATGTCATTACAGAGAGAGAGATGACCCCAATAAAGGGAGATATAGCATAATTCGGAGAGAGAGAGAGAGAGAGAGAGAAGACGTCATTACAGAGAGAGAGACGACCTCTCTACAGGGAGATATAGCATAATTCGGAGAGAGAGAGAGAAGACGTCATTACAGAGAGAGAGATGACGTGTGTACAGAGAGAGTGAGAGATGATGATGAAATTCAGGAGAAGATGCTGCCACCAAAGAAAGAGTAACTCGATGTCACTCTTTGGTGTGTAAAATTCGCCATTTATCTCTCACTGGTGACAACCGTAGTAGGTAGATGGCGTCACTTCGTACGTTGTTATAAGGGATTTAAAAGCTTTGCTCAGTTAAACCTGAACCTGCTCCAATAATTATATCTATTTATTTGCTTTATTCGGTTTGTTCTTCTTTGTAATTTACTGAAAACTCTCTGGCACGCAATAAATACTGGCAAATTTCTATAAAAATGCATCAATCAAGCAGTTCCATTTTGTCTTTGTTTTTCTTTTAGAAATTCAGGAATATACTCGTATATGGTTTATTAAAATCACATATAATTTTCGTGAAAATAACAGAGCCATTTTAACAGATGCCAAAGCTGAAAACCGTTACTTTATTTATTTTTTTTACTAGAGTTCTCTCCCTTGCATTACCTAATCTTTTTTTTTTTTTTTTTTAGTAAGGTAAATCTTCACGGTACTTTCTCCGTCTCCGCTTTTTCGACGCAGAATTTCTGATTCACTCTCAAGATAAATACATTTTAGCAGCCTCGTTTTATTCTCTTTTTTTGTTTGTTTGTTTGAAACGTTTTGTCTTCAGATTGCCTTGCCCTGCCCTGGCTTGTAAAGGGGGGGGCACCCTGTCACGTGACTTCAGCCATTAAGAGTTTGGCCAGCCTCTTTCTCGAAACAAAGCGGCCTGGTTAAATTGATCACATCCACCCCTCGGCCGAACTTGGCCCCGCCAAAGAGCGAGATTGTTGCCATCGCTGTTAAAAGGGTTTTGTTTTTCTTTGGAGTAACCAATAATTTTGGATTCGTTTTATTAGAAACCACGTGAACAAAACAAAAACATTAGGTTCTTCTCTCATAATAAATAAACCACGATGCCAGTTGAGCAGCATTTGACTGGAGTCCCATAGAGCCGCGCACTGTGATGAAAAGGATATAAATCAGAATGGCTGCACGAATTTGTCGCACGTCCTCTTCTATCTGTCTTCTCTGTCGCGCCTTCTTAGGCTCAGTGTATCTCCTCGGAATGATTTATCACGTGTCGGGGCGTTCCCCGCGCCCCTGGTGTCACTCACTCTCGTTTTTTATAGCCATGCCTCAATTTTGTGTTTCTTGTTTCTTGTTTTTGCTGTAATATCAGGTTTAAATCTGTAAATAAGATGCCGCAGAGGTGGGGGGCGAGAGAGAGAGAGAGAGAGATGACGTCGGTACAGAGAGATAGATAGAGAGAGATGACGTCAGTACAGAGAGAGAGATAGAGAGATGACGTCAGTATATAGAGAGAGATGACGTCAGTATAGAGAGATAGATAACATCAGTACAGAGAGAGAGATGACGTCAGTACAGAGAGAGAGTGATAGAGATAGAGAGATTACGTCAGTATAGAGAGATAGATGACATCAGTACAGAGAGAGATAGAGAGAGAGAGTTGACGTCAGTACAGAGAGAGATGACGTCAATATATAGAGATAGATGACATCAGGACAGAGAGAGAGAGTTGACGTCAGTACAGAGAGAGATGACGTCAGTATATAGAGATAGATGACATCAGTACAGAGAGAGAGATAGAGAGAGAGTTGACGTCAGTACAGAGAGAGATGACGTCAATATATAGAGATAGATGACATCAGTACAGAGAGAGAGAGTATAGAGAGAGAGAGAGAACTCGTAGCCTCACCTGTAATCATAATACCGTACCGAAGATAAAAAGATGAGAGTGGGGATTTAGTTGGTAGTGAGGCTTTGTGGGAACGTTTCCTAATTATTGGGTTATCGGGGTGGGAAACTCGAATAATTAGCCTGTCTTTCTTTTCCCCATTATTTCTGTTGTTTTGGATGCTCCACCCCTGTTTTCAACAAACACCCCTGGTCCGAGCCTTGAGTTTATGCCGATAGACGATCAAACAAGTTGGGCTAGGTAAGCAGATCCTTCATTGGCCGTTTAAGTAGTCGGCGGCGATTGGCTCCGTCTACACGAGGCGTTATCCTCAGCCCGTTTGCGGTGAAGTCTTTTCAGCAGCCTTCTCTTGGGCGAAGAGAGCCGAGCGACCCTTCGGCTTCTGCGGCGGTGCATTGTGAGAAACGTTTTCATGGTTCTTGGCAAAACCAGAATCGAGGCGTCGAATCGAAATGGCAACTCCTGTTGGGAGTGGGGATGCGTCTATCCAGCAACTGGATTAGCGATCATGAACTCGTCTGTAGATTAACGGGGTCGTCTGATAGGTGGGGAAAACGGGGGGCAAATGAGATATGATGGTCACGAGACTTGGTCGTCAATTGTCTCCTTGTAGAAGAAGCCCGTCCATAAATGTTTCCATACCGGACAGCAGCTGAGAATTATCTGTCACGACTTCCATTAGGCCGAGCCACATCAGGCGCCACTCCAGCAGAGAACAGAGGGTTTTTAACCATAATCAGCAAACACTTTATTTATGCCCTTTCACGCATTGAATTCAAAAGATAAATCTTAAAAGATCATATTTAGTCAACGCGAAGCATTATTCTACTTTCATTAGATTTGCTTGCGTATAAAATAATCCATTATTACTGTCTGTTGTTTAGAATTCCACTGAAGCCGATGGCAGTAATTTAAAAGCATCAAGTCAAAAGTGGGGGCTCCTGTTATATAATTATGGGGCTCAGGCAGAGTTCCTTTAACTAAATCTTCCCATGTTTATAATATAATTACTAGGGATGATCAAATGAAAACCGGCCGGAATAGCACCGCGGTATCCGGCCAACGAGGAAGGTTTTTGCCTCCCACCTCGCTTCATTGTTAAAAGAGCCCGAAGATCTTCATCATTCGAAATCGAGAGAAGCTGTAAATATGTCGCCAAATCGACAATAATGAGAGCTCACTAGTTGGCAGTCTGTCAAAACCTATTTTAGTTATACTCCGGTGTAGTTTTATACGATCTATATCTGGCTTGTTCTTAATCATCTCCCTTTAACATCTTGACTAAGCTGCAGTATTAACTGAACCTAGCCTTTGCAGGTATGTATTTTTCTCAGGTAAAGAGGGGGGTCGTAATACTACAGTTAGCTCAAGGTGCGGTCGATTTCACGCTGCTGAAATGAACAGACACGATTCTACGTCGCTGTATACAGTGGTGACAGCCCGGACCAACAGCCAGCACGATTTACAGGCTACCTCGACTTGTCGAACGCTACGGCTACCTATCACTGGGGTCTGCAGTCTTTCCGGTGAACTGGTACTCGGCGATCGACGGAAGTTTCCGAGTTTTCACGACCAAAAGAGATCGCGACTCCTGGCTCAGTATGGGGCTATCGTCACACCCCTGCCATGTTTCTAAGCAGAGAATCCAAAATAACAGGTTTATTTGTTCGTTGATGTCCCCCCGCACTCGACAAAGATCCCGTCCTGATCTTCGCACCTGCAGAAACCTCCGTTAGCCAACAAGGGATGGCGGCTTAAATCAACAGATTAGTTTTACGTCCGTCATCTAAAAGTCAAAATGCTGTTTCTTCCTTCACGTTGTTTGATTTGCTTTGCGATGATGAACGACGATTCCAACCGCAATGACATCTCTCCGCATTCCACCCGAGCGCTACGCTGGGAAAAATCGGACACCGCCCTCTGCTCTACAGGATCTATGCCAATTAGTGGACAACGTCAGAAAGCGGACAAATTAGCTAAAAGTAGCAGTTTTGGGAATTTTAAAATTAATTAGTTGTGGACTTTTTCCGAGACAGGTCAAAGGATAAAAAGATCAGAAGACTATTAGAGCATCTTCTCAACAAGAACAGCAAACATGTATTTCCAATTACATTTCACCACTTGGTGCCGTGACCATTAAAGTTCCCGTTCTAACCTTGTCAACGTAATATTCCGAGGTTAGAATCGTGTGAGCGAAAGAAATGGAGCGGATGTGTAGTCCAAAGCTTTTCTGATTAGGTATTGTTTATAAAGCTAACAACAAAAAGAGAGATTGTTTAAACAACAGTTATTAGGAATGAGGAGTTTGTCGATGCAGTATTCGCAGAGAGCAAAGAGCTGGTTCCTTTACCACCGTCTTAATATTAGTTTATAGATATAGAGAGGGAAACCGCAATATCTGCGCTTTCGATCTGATATAAGGTAGTGGTGAATTACTACACTTTTGTTTTGAGATCCCAGTACACGAAAACTCGTGTACACATAATCTTTAATAAGTGCAGTGAAGAATGGACAGACCATCTACAATATGTTTCAAATCTTATGCTATACGTATCACGTCTTTATAGCCCTTCGGGCCGGCCATTGGAGATGAAGCGGAGGTGTGGCGTATATCACACTGAATTACCGTCACTGATGTTAGTAAGATAGTGGCATTAGAAAAGAATGAACGCAGCTGTGATGCAAGGAAAGCATTTCTTCTGACAGGTAAGCGCGAGCAGGCGGTCTCACTTCATTCGACTTTTATTTTATTGGTAAAGTCACCTGACTGCAACCAACCGGAAGTAGCAATGGCGATCATCTCATGCGCAGAGTTTCCGGTTCAGCGGACACGGTTCGGGAGCACGAGAGGCGCCCACATCTTTCCGACAGCCAATACGAGGTTTTGACGCGAGAACAGCGGGACGAGTTGCTCAGGAAACCTTTACAACGTACTTCTGTGAAATCTACTCTCGTATTTAAGCTACTCACTGTAAATACCACGCGGTCTTTTATTCCTTGTCAAAAACATCCTACGAATAGTGTATAAAGATCCAATTTGTTTCTTTCCTGACTGAACCCACATATTCTTTACTAACCGAACAGGGCGTCTGGTTCATTTCGAGCCATCATTACATTACCTGAATCGAGGAGATTTCTATTGAATCTAAATGGTCAAAAAGTCATGGCCTTTTTGCCTAATGTCGCCCTAAATGAGTAGCTAACGAACTAATTTTTACGCGTTAGTATTATAGCCAAATAAAACATCGGTTAGCTTCTAACCTAAAGAAATAAACCAAAAATATCCCAGTTGTAAGTCGTCTTTACTTCAGGCGTGATATTTATTTGACATTAAACGCCGTGTAAACGCCGCCGCTTGGTTGTTTCCGCCAGTCGTTAGGGATAAAGTAATCTGACTGTTCCACGGAAGTTATCTTGTTGTTAATATTTTAAAGATAAAAGGTTGGGGGGAAAGGGGGTTCTGTTCTTTTTATGTTAGATTTTTTTATACATTTAAAAAACGTACGTTTTTAAAACTTTACCACAGACTTTAATGTCGGTACCGCCGCAGTTCGAGTAGCGAACTCTGCACGTGAATGTTGTACTCCAGTTTTGGTTTCCATAGCAACACAAAAAAATGAAGAATAAGCACAAATAATGAGTAATTCCAACTGACGGACCTATATAATACACACACACACACACAATGCATAAAAAACCCAAAATGAACGCGTTGTAAAGTTCATCAGGATTTGGCACGTGAGCCCTTAGCTTCATATAGAGCTGACCTCTTGTTTTCGTGCTCCCATCAGGTTATCAGTGTATGACTGTGGAATGTCGTTCCGTGTGTCCCATAGAAAGGTGTCTGGTTGCCGTATGACTTCCTCACTAGCCATTTAACTCCCGAATAACCCCAATGATGTTCATATCGGGACTTCATGCGGGCCGAGTCATCTTTGTTAGTGTTCTACAGCCTCTTTACGTTCCAGATAGTTTTTCACTACATCGGCTGTTAGAGATGAATCTTCGCCCAATAAGATGTCTTCCTGAGAGTTTGGCACGATGAATGAGAACACGCCTGTCTGTACCTGTCAACCAATCGGTATACCTTAGATTTTATGCAAATCTCCGACCCCCCTGACTGATATTCAGCTCCAACTTGTATTGATCCACCCCTATTTTTTACTGTAGCTGTTTTACATCGTTTCTCGATCCGCCTTCGAACGAACTGCTGTTGATTCCTGCCAAACAGTTCGAACTTGTATCCGTCTCTAAAGAGCACCTTCTTCCAGGTTCGGTCATCTCACTGCTTTAATCTTGCTACTCATTTCAGCCCTGCCGTTTGGTTGCCCTTTCTCTGCTAAGGTTTTCGGGCAGCCATGCATCCACTGAGAACCCTTCAGGCTAATGAGCATCCCAACGTTCTTAAAGAAACATTAACACCTGTACCTGCAGCTCGGTCATTGGCAAGATTTATACCGGCTCGTCGTCCATCAGGTAGAGAACAATCCCCGATGTACCTAACACCATTCTTTGGAGATTTTGTGGCCATTTTTCCTCAATCACGGGGACATTGCCATCAGTAACATTTCCCCTTGTCCCCCTCAGATTCTTGCGTACAGCATCTGAAACGAAGTTGGGCTGCAATCCGCCGCAAGGGATGGCTTTTCATTTCTTCACGTTTTGCCATCCGCCATTTCCTTTCTCGGAGCCAAAGGTATTTATCTCACATTCACCACGCTGCAGTGATATAAATAATACCTATACTATCAACACGTGACTGCACGCACCTGTTATCAGAATTCCATACTCTGTTTTCCCAGTGTTTTCAAAATTATTTCCAATATCATAGATATATACAGATGTATGTTCCTAGCAACATAAAAGAGGTAATACGGGGCGTGTCCGCATAATGAATCCCCGATTCACCCTAATTCGTGTTTCTTTTAGTCTTTTTATCTGTTAGAATTTTCAGTTGCTCGCTTATCACACCGTCTGCTCTGGGTCAATGCGCCGTTCTAGGTGCTGTTTCGTATTAGTCCCTCCCCCCAGCACCCGCGGTATTATCAGCTCCAGCGGTTTAAAGTTCCTTTCATCAAACAATACTCGCGATTTTACTTTGTTTCCCACCGCCCTGTTTTGACAAACCACACCCCGAATACACCACGCGGCAACTGATACTCTTTCCCCACCGCCATTTTCTACTCCATTGGCCACGTGTTTTAAAGGAGCTTCTTTCACGACTTCCTGGAGGCTGATCAGCTACAGGTATAGAATCGTGCAGGAAGGAATAGCGGTACTATAATAATTAATTCCACTTCTGTTCTGTTATAGGAAGAACTTTACATTAAAATATCACCGAAAATACATCGGCAACCGGCTGCGTTTTATTGTTAAACCTTAGCATGGACTGATTCCGAAAATAGCCGGTGGTAACGGAAAGCCTACGAGTTACTTCCCCTGCACGGAGTAAATAGAAGTTGATAAAAGCTTCACACGATTCTCTGATGAGAAAACCGGACAGATTTCAACTGATTCCTCAAAGATAACCAATTTTATACGATAGCTGCTGATACTTACTAATAATGCTGCTCTTGCATGATAGTTATACTACATGAGAGGTGGGTTTCTGCTCAGGAAAACGTACATGCTCGTTTTATGATCATGAAAACCAGTGACATTTTTTAAAAAAAAAATTTTGCATATCATTAAACTTGTGGCATCTCATTTACTTGCTTACAGTTTTCTTTGTAATTATTTATGCAGAATTTTACACTTGAAGGCGTTATTAATGTTTTGCGATGTTACTTAAACATTTCTTTAAGTTGTTCAGGCTTTTTACCGAATATAAAGAGCGTAGTCGAAATTTTGGAAATTTTCACCGATCCCGAACCATTTTGTTTTTTTTGTTTTTTTTTCATATTGTGCAACGTGGTTATCTCCCTTGACTTTTTGTTGCAGCAGCAGCAGCAACAACAACAACAACAACAAAGTTTAGGATTTATTGTTTCCCTTTAATGCTACGAGTTTTGTGACATTTCTGACCATTTACTAAAGAAGAAACAAAACTAGCGGTTGATGTCTTGGTTTCTGTTTAGTTAATACATATACAAAGCATTTTATTATTATTATTTATTATTATTATTATTATTATTATTATTATTATTATTATTATTATTATTATTACAAACGCTTCGGACGTGGTCGGTAGATTTCGGAGCTACCCGTGGAGCCTTCGTCTCTGGCTGAAGCCGTCGTGAGCGGTCGACTCGTGGTCGCTCGGAAAAGGGGTGGGCTAGATATCGGTCCGCGCTTCCTGTAGCGGGTTTAAATATTCGGAGGTGGGTCAGTTGATGATTCCTCACTCGGTTCCGTCCAAGGAACGAGTCAGGGGGGGGGAGGAGATAAAGGTTCGGATATCGGGGGGGGGGGTTGAGTCGAGCGGTGACTCACCTCGACAGTCGGCTGGGATAAATAAATCCGGCTGACATTATTAGTGATGGAGACATCCTCTAGTTACCGGGGGACAGACTTTACTCAGATTCCGTGTCCCTGCTGGGGTTGTCCGGGGGGGAGGGGGGTGAGAGGATATGATGATATCTGTAAACATTCTTATTCGTCGAGCCGCTGTTTTGACGTCCGCGATCTAAAAACCTGTCACGGCTCCGAGTAGTTACCAAAGTATGGTTGGACGCTGTTGAGCGGATGCCCCACCCGCAAAGATGTCTTTGTTTGTTTGTTTTTTTTTTTTTTAAAAAAGGATCCTTCCGAAACTATTCCCTTTTTTTTAGTCGGGTTTTTTTTTTTTTTATGAGAAAAAACCGGGAGCTCGAAGAAAACCCACGGGGGGGGGGTCAGAGGAGCGAGAAGAAACTCTGGCCAGAAGGTTCGACAAGACGACAGGAATTCATTCTGGCTGCCGAATTAGTGTACCTCTGGCATCGGCCGCTCGTTCGTGGACACCTACTGACGAAAGTGGATCCCCTCTCAAGTTTCATTTGGCGCTAATTTGACTAAATCTAAAGGCAAATTATTTTTGGTTTCGGAAGATTTGGCGAAAACTCGCGATAGCTGTTCTATCGGTCGCTGGGAGTGTGTGTGTGCCACGGTCGTGGTACGAACCAGGAAGTACTCGCCTGCTCACGTGACTCCCATTTCCGCCTCTGTACTCACGAGAATATAACTTATATAGATACTGTATATACCTATTTAAGATGGAACTTGCAGAAAACACGGAGAACCGGAACTTGTGGGAAGCCAGCTTTATTATCTCACGATCACATCTTTACATAGGTGACATAATGGACATGGAAAAGTTAACCAACTTATGAAATATGCAACAGGTATTAGCGCTGGGAGTGTACTGGCCTTGGGGGGGGTTCGATGTACCTCTTCAATGCTGCGTTACTTCAGCATCCGGGCACGTTGGCGATGTAGTCGCACTGCATAGTTAGCGAATTGAAGGCGGTTGAAGTGGAGCACCATTTATGGTAGGAGGTTTGTAAAAAACATTCGTAAAATCCTTTGCAATGCTTTGGGTCGGCGTAGATCCCATCGTTCTTTCCCGTACAAAAGTTGTAGTCGCTCGCTGAATTGAGAAAAATAGAAAAGAAATTATGTCGACAAAACATCCGGTTTGTTTTGGTTTTTTTTTCGCGAAACAAAAAGAAAGAAAATTCTAAATTTATTGTTTTAATTTACTTAAGTAATTCCCCTTTACTTGCTTTTCTTCGTTAGCGGATGCTATAAAAATTACCTTTACATGACATCTAGACATTAACCATGTAGGATAATTTCCGTTACGTAGGTTCCGTGTAGAAACGGTCTCTGGATCTTTTTTGAAGGCTCCATCATAGACTCGAAAAATTTACCCAGTGTTAATTCTATGTACGGATAATCCTCCCTCAAACATAGCCCCTAACCTAGATCTGTGTAATACAGTAATACCTCGATACACGAGGTGGACGCGCTCCTAGCCTTCGTAACTTACCATTCATATTGTAAACAAAGACAATTTATATTGAAATTAATAATTTGTATACTGTGCAGAATTTAAGAATCATAGCGCACTGTGTGATATATTTACACCCACCGGTGTAGTTATAGGTGCAGCCATCCAGCTTCATTGTCTAACAAACACCTCAGCTCTGTACATAGCTTAGGAGCAAGAAATGATGGAAATTATTTGTGTGGAGAGCTGACATAATCCATCGATGACGATGGTGTAGGTTGCAGCTTTCCTTCCTCTATCGATAAAGAAGATCCGCTTCTCACTAAGAATGACACTGTAGCAGTTGACGTCATTCATAACAGCTCTCTTGACAGCGCTTCTTCGCTCCAAATATGGATCATGTCCTGAGAGCATCTCCGATGCAATAGAAATTTGACTTAAAGCCTCAGAAAGAACTTTGTTTGTGAGGTTTCACTCAGGAACAATCGCTTGAACACTGTCGTCGTCTTCTGCTGCGACTCGACGTTCGTCCAGCTCCTTACGGTCGTTTACACTCAGACTCTCTCCCCGTGAGAATTCAACATCTGTACGTCCGAAGTGTTGAAACTATTTACAGGAAATCAATGCAGATGGCGTTATTGTAGTTGATGGAGGGGCAGCACAACGCCTAGCATAGAGCAAACAGGGCTGTATATGGACCATACGAGTAAAAGAGGCGCCAAAATCTGTTGAAAACTCAAGATTCATAGACCAAAGAGTTGAATAAATGCTCCAAATTAAAGTAGCTAACGCTAATTATTAATTAACTTAATTTATCATTACTTATTTTAAACTGTGTCTTATTATCAAGCTTTAGTTTTATCTTTTTTAAATTTGACAATAGATATTAAAGAAGATGATTCCTCTTTCTTTTATCGTTTCCAGTACAGTAAGGAGGCAGTTGTTTTACCGTAAAAAATGACGTCAGGTCTTACCGGTCGCGCCCCCTGCAGGGTTTTGGGTCGATAACAGATGTCGCCTCCGCGGTAACTACATTCGCTCAGTGGTTATACTGATTGAAGTCAAGACTACGGCGCTCGAGGAGGATGAAGAGGAACAGGATGGCCGAGTCGACTTCGCCGCTAGTTACGTTACTGCAACTCAAAACAATTTTTAAAAAAACACAAGAGTTTGCTCGCGGGCGTAATTACTTACAGGGCTGGGTTACTGTTCCTGGAACCTGAGCCCTTTGGACATGGTTGCATTCCGTGTTCATTTCCACGTCGCATCGATAAAGGTGGTAGTTCCAGGAGGTGCCGGTAGGACAATCCCTGGCCAACAGCTCGTTGCTCAAGCAGACAAAGTATTGATTACAAACGTTCGGATTTCCGCTCACTTCCCCGTCGATACATCTATCTGGGGCTGAAACACAGGTAGTTGGAACAACTTAACGGACTGCAACCACAAACGTCTACTCTAAAACATAAAGAATTATTAAACAATAAGTAATAACTTGTCAGAGCTCTAATTTGGATCTTTCTTCTGTCTATTCTGATTTTCTCTCTCTCTCTCCTCTCTCTCTCTCTCTCTCTCTCTCTCTCTCTCTCTCTCTCTCTCTCTCTCTCTCTGTCTCTCTCTACTCGCTCTCTCTCTCTCTCTCTCGTAATGAACATCATCTCTGTGTAAGACTCATGTCCTCTTCCGTAATGAATATCATCTGTGTAATGACGTCATGTCTCTCTCTCCGTAATGACGCTATTCTTCCTGTAATAAGGTTCTCTCTCTCTCTCTCTCTCTCTCTCTCTGTAATGAACATCATCTCTCTCTGTGTAATGACGTCATGTCTCTCTCTCCGTAATGACGCTATATCTTCCTGTAATAAGGTTCTCTCTCTCTCTCCTCTCTCTCTCTTTAATGAACATCATCTCTGTGTAATGACGTCCATGTCTCTCTCTCTCCGTAATGACGCTATATCTTCCTGTAATAAGGTTCTCTCTCTCTCTCTCTCTCTCTCTCTCTCTCTCTCTCTCTCTCTCTCTCTCTCTCTCTCTCTCTCTCTCTCTCTCTCTCGTAATGACATCATCTCTGTGTAATGACGTCATGTCTCTCTCTTTGTATGAACATCATCTCTTGGTGTCTCTCTCTCTCCGTAATGACGCTATATCTTCCTGTAAATGACGTCATATCTCTCTCTCTCTCTCTCTCTCTCTCTCTCTCTCTCTCTCTCTCTCTCTTCTCTCTCTCTCTCTCTCTCTTCTCTCTCTCCTCTCTACTCTCCTCTCTCTCTCACGTCTCTCTTCTCTCTCAAGACTTTTTTTGGATGATTTTTTCGATACTTTATTTCACTGAAACACGATTTTATAATCAGATCTTCAAACAAATTTGAATAAAACCTTTTAAAGGGTGTCTATAATTTTAAAAGAATACTTTGTAACTAAGCAATTTTAAAGATGAAGCAAAAGCGATTTGTTTATATATATAGTAGAATCAATACAAAGTAGATATATACTTCTTTTACCATTGACTTTTGATAGCGAAAACCTAGTAATAAAAATATAATAAAATGGTTAACTTGAGTACAAATTAAAACAAAAGATCATCATGCAAATTTGCTACATCAGAATGTTACTTACATTTTAATATTCTTTTACTTTTATTTATTTACAATGCAATCCGAGTTTTTTAATTAACGTCTTAAGTGTCTAATTGCACTACTTTTGTTGCTATTTCTTTAAAAAAAAATCGATTATTTTTGAAAATAAATCAAGTTGAAAAAGCCTGCTACATTATTCCGGTTTTCACCCGCTCCAATAAAGTCCAAGCTGCTCGCCTTTATCATAAAGGGAGCTATAATTGTACATGCAAAATGACATAAATTCAAACCCAGATTTTTTTTCTTTTTTAATGCACTACCCCTTGACCAAAATCAAGTTTCGTAATAGCTTATCTATAGTAGGAAAGACCGGGATATAACTGTTACATTATAGCACAAGTAATTTCTAATTATAAACGTATAGGGGAGCTATAATCGACGTCATATTACCCGATCCAATATTCTGTACATGGTTATTGCTCATCTACAACTTTTCTCCCCCTACTGAAAATAAGGTAATTTCGGAAATCTTAAATATCTAATACTCATCAAGCATACGTTGGCAACGCTAAATATCTCTAGCAGAAAAAAACCAAAATAATTTTTTTTTATTAGTAACTTTGAAGCTGAGTAGTGAATGATAAAGATGTGTTAAAGCTGTCTGCACGTCTTTTTAAAGATTATTAATTTTTATAAGTTGTCTCCCTTCACTTGATAAACAAATGCAAAGGGAATAGTTTTCTGTGACGTGAGAATGCGAAATTCTGCATTGGAAATATCAAGAGAAACGAATGCCTTACATTTAAATAAATTCTTTTTCTGACAAAAATTTTTTTTTTTTTTAATTGTCTAATTCTCAGTTCACAAAGGTTTATTTCTATGCATTCATTTGTTGTTCGGTTCGTCGAGCAACAAACTAAAACGGCAGTTATTGCTAAGCGGACCGGCTGAGTTCAGTTCTTTATAAGCCTTTGACCCATTGTAATCCAATCTGTTGCAGTCATACTGATCACTTTAAGGCGAACGCGGCAATTATTCAAATCTACGATTGCCAATGTTACAGGTTATAATAAAAGGGCTCAAAGTCTATATTTTATCTTGCCGCCACTTGCATTTAACCGGAAACTGTCCGACCCTGTAACTTGGCATCTAAGAGTTGCTACTTTGACCTATATGTTCCTTTAAACTTATATACGGTTATCAACACGTAAGAGTTCATTAAAAAAAAGGTGGCAAGCACAAAGATTAAGGAGTTTAATATGATTCGAGAGGTAACGATTTTCTAAAAATAAGTTATTCTTACCTGCAGTTATTGGCATCTGCACCGAAGGTGGAGCTGTGCTCAAAAACGTGCGACCTGAATTACTGAAGAAATATATATATATATATAAATATGCATATGTTAATAATTGATAGAGCTTCTCGGTGGAGAACAAAAATATGAAAGGTTACAGACGTAACAGGATGAGGGCGCCTTTGTTCAAGTGAAGAGGTATGTTGATGCACTTGATTGAGCGAGTCATCTTTGGGTCATGGGTGATGGATCAGTAGAGAGGCTGGAGTCCAGGGGAGAAATTAACGATTAACTGAGCAGCGACTTTTGTTTGTTTTATTTACGGATCTCCACTAAAAGGGGTCGACGGTGCCACCGTGAATAAGTGAGACGTTTTACCAAACTTACAGGGTCTGCATAATGTCACTCTGTGAAAAGAGGGAGAGAGAGAGAAATCACGCGTGCAATGCACAATAACAAATCTCCTTAGAAATGTAGGTTGGTCTCACCCGGAGGGTCTCCTCGCTGTACCCGTTTTAGAGTCCAGCGTGTTTACTATACTGGTCAGTAAAGGGAACTTCTGGCCCGTGCAATCTCCGGAAAAGTCGTCCAGGGGAAGCGCCCATACGGTGATTCCGGCAAAACCATTCTGCTTCATCCAGTTCACCTGCGAAACATTCGTACGTCTTAAGATCCCCACAAAATCTATGAGAAATATTATAAACTTCATATTGACAAAAGAAAGTCGCTATTTGCGGTTTTTTTTTTCAACAAAGAATGAGTGCTTTGTGGGGGGGGTTGTAATACCCGTTTACGGCAGTCGGTCTTGCTTCGGTAATTCGGGTATGGGATGCTGGGAAGTACCGGCAAACACGAGAAATGGCAAATGTCACGTGAATGGTGGCACCCGACGATGGCCTTTCGGCGGCCCCTTCGTGCCCGGCGTTACATGAAGCCTCGATGCCCCCTTCCTTTGTGGACAAATAAGGTCTCTGAGTTTATAGATACCCGAGCCTTTAAATTAAGCAACAACAACGGTGTTGCCGAGCGGAGCGGAAATGCTTTCCCAGCGTTGATATGGAGAGTTGTCGCTGTCTAAACCGATAGCTGCACCCGGACACGGTCAGGTTGGAAATTAAGGGACCGGTGCGCGTGACCGGAAACACGGCGCCATTTCGGTTTGTGCCCGGTACCGCCCAGAGACGCCGTGACGTAGCGACTATCTTCTTGCGACGCCCACCGAAAGGTACCAGCAACCGGGAAGGGTCAGGTCCTAGCGCACGAACCGCTAAGGATTTCTCAATCGGCTGTCCCATCTTCATCCTCCCTCCTCAGTAGCCGGCGGACCGCTGTATCTAGGATGTGATGTGCCCCCGTCTTCCCTCCCTAATCCTGGACGTTACTGCTGCCCGTGGTCGTTTCCAAGATCAATTTAAACTACTTGTTGGATGTCCGCCTTTTCCAAAAAAATTGGTACTCCTCAGAATCCTCAAGTTATTCGGGTTAATCACGTGGGGGGGAGGAAAATGCGATAATTAGCGAGAGTCTGGACCGGTCGGTCAACTGCCAACACACGATTCGCTGAGTGCCGAGAGTCGACTGTGACGTAAGTGTAGGGACACGCCCATTTACCTTATTCTGTAGACTCTTGGTGTCGTCATATCCCACCCACTGGTTACCTTGGACCAGATACGGAACTCCCTGGTCCTCGATCCAGTGACTAACCGCACCTTTTTTAATCATATCGCAAATCTAAAAATCGAATAGAAAAATCGTTAGTAATTAGATGTATCCCTATTATTATGCAGACGAGGAGACAGCTTTATTTTATTACGATAAGTATCTTCATTAATAATAAAGATGTCCATCCTCTGGCTCGGAGGAAACGAGAGCGACATCTATCGGACGTTTGGTATCTTACATATTTAATGCCATGTAAATGCCATGCAGAGATGGTCTTTCGGTTCTTCGGCTCACTCATTAAAGATGAAATCCAACGTGCGAAAGTAAATTTCTTCAATGCAAGGTTGCTAATTATAACAGCTTTAGGAAAAGCTTCACTCCCTGTATCCTGACAGAAAAGAGAGCTCCTGGCAGCATATATATATATATATATGATTTTTAATTCATAGTAAGTAATTAAACTTGTATTAACTATCTAAAATTTTAACGGTGCTGTTGTTAACTATAAAAGCTAGCAGATGCAAGATAACTATTCCAAACTGCTATAAGAATACTGATAATTGTCTGAGGTTGTGTCTTTTTTTCTTTGTTTGTTTTAAAAATCATTTTTAAGAAATATTCTGAGATTTGGGAGTTTGTTTTCGTTAGAATAGTTTTTTTTTTAAAAAAAATAAACGTAAAGTAAATATTTAAATTAAGGCACAGAAAGAAAACAAAGAGGAAAATAGCTACATCTTTATGATACTTATGAAAAATAGATTTGAATATTTTTCTTACCTCATAATAAGCCAAGAACCCTTTAGTGTTTGTATAAGGTCCAGGAACGCCACCTCCCACGACAGGGGCACTTGGCGAGGACTTAGCAGGATCGGAAAGGGTGAAACTTCTCCCGTACAGCGCCAAGCCAACAACGAGTTTTTGCTTCGGGAATCCTTGCGTGTGCCAGTAATTCATCGCCCACTCCTGTTTGAACGATAACCGGGGGGGGTGTGATAAAACGTGCAAATAATAGAAATTAGAAACTAAGCGTAGAATATAATTATCTATCGTTCTCTCGCTAGAATGCGACTGGACCTTCCTCTTCATTGAGAAAAGATTTACACCGCTTACAGCGACTGGACCTTCCTCTTCATTGAGAAAAGATTTACACCGCTTACAGCGACTGGACCTTCCTCTTCATTGAGAAAAGATTTACACCGCTTACAGCGACTGGACCTTCCTCTTCATTGAGAAAAGATTTACACCGCTTACAGCGACTGGACCTTCCTCTTCATTGAGAAAAGATTTTTTTACCCGCTTACAGCGACTGGACCTTCCTCTTCATTGAGAAAAGATTTACACCGCTTACAGCGACTGGACCTTCCTCTTCATTGAGAAAAGATTTACACCGCTTACAGCGACTGGACCTTCTTCTTCATTGAGAAAAGATTTACACCGCTTACAGCGACTGGACCTTCCTCTTCATTGAGAAAAGATTTACACCGCTTACAGCGACTGGACCTTCCTCTTCATTGAGAAAAGATTTACACTGCTCACAGCGACTGGACCTTCCGAAGTAGCGATCAGAGCAATGTATTCTTTGGAATCAAGGAAATTTATTTCGTGGGGAACTACTTCCTTATATCAAGATAATAACAATAGGATTAATATATTTCTAAAAGTTAAATTCAAAGTAAAATCAATACATCGTATATACAACAAAAGAAAAAAAAACTTTCGATGTTTATTTGAACAAGCGCTCACATTTAATTCGAGAGTTTTCATTGCAAGATCATTCAGCGCAATATAGATGGATTAGAAGTAGGTTTACGTGACCAGGTAAACTAAACAGTAAAAAAATAAAGTCTTATTTTTGTACAAAAACCATTTGTTGTTGTTGTTGTTTTTTTTCTTCTTCTTCTAATCACTTGTTTGATTGTTCTCTTGGTTCTCTTCAACTGCCCCACGTGTTAGCTGCTACTCTCTTCCTGGGCAGTCTGTACACATGGTAATCTCGTCAACAGCTTTTAATAATCAGAAGGAAGTAGTCGGTAGACGTTCTTTTGCCGCATCCCAGTTACATGGGCAGTTTTGGAATGATTGCATAGAGAAACCAAAAGGGTTTCTTCTCCTTAACTTCGGTATTTCGTTAAAATATGGTATGGGTAAATACATACCATATTCAGGAAGCGGTCGTTTCCGGTTTCCTGATGCGAGGGAAACAGGGGACTGTTGTGGCCAGCTTTGGTTTCCCAGGCACCATGAATATCGTAGGTCATCACTGTAATAAAATCATAATATCTGGGGAGAGAAACAAAGAATTCTGGCACATTATTTTATTTCGGTTTTTGCGCTATTTCGAAATACTTAAAAGGCGAACAAACGATGCGATTCTTTTTTTTTTTTAAAGGGAGTAATCTTTCAGAGAGATTGTTTGGCAGGTGTCTTAGATCGCCACGGCTGAGTTCTACAAACCAGGAAGTTCACGGTCTACCTCATAGTTTTGGTATCTGTGTGTGTGTGTGGTTGATTTACTGATCTTCGAGTATTCCCACTCTTGAGACGACTACAGAGAAGCTGTGACGTCAGGCCCGTGGAACTGTACAACGCGTCACGTCAACTTGCACAACTATGACGCCCACAGATCTGCTTGATGTCTTCTAGAGAAGATAGCGATGCTGTATACTACAGCCCCCACCGCCTGTTTTAAAAGTGCTATAAAAGTTTAAAATTAGCTATCTCTACCTAACTATTCGACATTTGTTTTGCCAATGGATGTAGTTGCGGGCATGGGGCAATAGCACATTGCAACTTACTTGGCAATTTCAGCAATGCTGAAACCATTGTCTATGTTCTTCTTCCCCGCAGGAACTGCAGCTGTCAAAAGCAGGGTTTCTGTTCCATTCACTGTGGCCTCGTGGTCGAATGCCTCGCGAAGTTCCTGGTGGAATAAATGTTGACAAAAGAAGCATTCATTGTTTCAACTGTAGAATCTCTATTTTTGGCGATAACATTGTGGGGAGTTTCTGTAACAAGACAGACAATGTGAAAAATTATGTGAGCATCGACAGCACTCGGAATATTCATTAGGAATGAGGGTGCACGCCTCTAGCTGAGGACCCATCTACAGATCATTCGCCGACTTGTCTCACCATCGTAGATGTTCTAATACTGTTGGACTCCGGCTGGATAACTGCAGTTCCGTGTCATGGCAGTGCGCCGACAGACAAGATATTCCAGCTGTTTTTTTTAAATGTTCTTAAAAGTTCGTGCTGAGATCTCCGGTCCAGAGTGTAGGTTTTTATTGAAAAAAATTTATTTAAGCAAAAAAGTCTGTAGACTTAAAATCCGTATTCATTTTTTTTTTTTAAAAATCATTATTCAGTGAAAGCTCAAACTGCGACGACCAACTGATCGAAAATTGCCATTTAATTTCGCTCCACACCATGACGCTGCTTTATTACGAAGACTGACCTTCATTCGAATAGTAATAATTAAACTGTTTCCATAGGCAACGGTATGAAAAATCAAAATAAATTAAAGAAATTAATAATACTTTTTAAAACTTATAATTTCTAACGAAATAATTAGAACTTAGCTAGAGATTCAGATGTTGACACCATTTAAAGTCCTTCGGGTTTTTACGAACGACTAGAGAAATGATCAAATAGTACCCTCACGTTTTATCGGCTTGTAGTTTTCTGACGATAATCATTTGACCGGAAGGGCGCAACTGATAACCTACTGAAACGTTAGAAGCAAAGCAAATATACTTCGTTACTTACCTTCACTAACTTGACGTATTTGCTTTTGTCCTCAGGCGGACTTCCTCGGGTACCGGGGTACTCCCAGTCTAAGTCCAGCCCGTCAAACCTTCTCTCTCGCAAAAATCTTATAACGTGCTGTATGAATTGTCTTCTGGAGGCGTACGTGCTGACCATGGCAGTAAAGGGCTCCGAGCCCAGATTCCAACCTCCGATTGACAGGAGACTTTTCAGGTTGGAGTTTACATTTTTTAGATTGTTTATCTTTTCATACCTGCCATAGAAATATAAATTGAGCCTGTCTGTATTATTCGTTTTAAAATTCTGGCTTCGTATGTTTAATGAAAAGTCAAATATTGATTTGGCTACATATTTCTGCTGATTAGCAGCTGGGCCTTTGGAAACGAGATTGGGTTAGCATATAACTCGATTCTAACCATCGTTCTTTTTCACTTTGCTGTGTCGATCGATATCTGAGGAACACATCAGTAGTAGAGAAAAACAGAAATTTAAAAAAATAAAAATTTCCTTTATTAAGAACCCATACTCACATCCCCACCATCCAAGGCTGCGATTCATCATTCCATTCGAAGGGCTTTACTATATTTCCTTCCAGTTTGGCAAAGGCGAAGCACAGATGGGTGCAAAGGAAAGGGTCCACGTTCTCTGGCAAGAATTTTTTAGAGTGACGATACTGGGCCCAGTTTGTGTAATAACATACTCGCTTGTAATTGCCTACACAAAAAGAGGAATTGTGTCATTTTCTTTAAGGTGTCCAAAGATAGTAAAAAAGGATGAATTTTATAATTGATTTAAAATTAATACGTTAGTAGCTTTATCCATTAAAATGTTCGTTAAAATGTCATGATGACCTAGTAAGTGGCTGGCCTTTCAGCTAATATGGCAGCCGTAAGTTTCCCAGTGCCTACCGAACCTGTGCATATGAAGGTCAAAGGGTTGACTACATACTACTACCGTCAACTATTCACGACATATACAGTATTGGAACTAATTGTAGAAACAGTGAAACAGGGAAAACTGGGTACAAACGGCAAATAATACGTGACCTTTGATTGCTATCATGGCAAGCAACCGGAAAGTGCAACACCTAAAGGATGACTATAAAAGCGTAGAGAGTGATATCATTGCAGTGTGATAAACACTGTAGTTCTGGTAAAAGGGCTGCTCCCTGCGGCAGACCCAGCCCAACTTTGTTTCAGAAAGGGCTGTATGCAAGACACCGGAGGGGAGGGGTACGCACAACTGGTACTCTTGACAATAGACGTGGTCAAGGAAGGAAGCCAAACTCTTCAACAGTGGTGTTAGGTACCTCGAGGTGCGTTATCGTCGTGATGGACGACGAGCCAGTAGAGGTTCCGGGAAGGACTCAGCAGGAAGCACACGTGCTAACGTTTGGTCAAAAAGGGTGAGAGATACACAGCGCAAAGTAGTCTAGAGGATCCTTACCAAGAAGAGCCAGCCGAACGGGGGAAGCAGAGGTAATACATTAGGATGGCTGAAGCTGGGAGAAGTCATAAAAAGGCAGCGTGATCGAAGACGGGCTGGAGACCGGTTCGCAGCAGCTACGGGGAGGCACGGGAGTGGATCCGTGCGGGGTGGGAGGCTGCATATCAGCCAGGGGATCGGAAATTTGCATAAAATCAAGGGTACGATGACTGCCGACGAGTACTCGCAGGTTCTCATCTGTCACGGCATCCCCTCAGAAAAGCATTTCATCCGGAGGGGCTTCATCTTCAAACGTGGCAGAGCTCCCAAACGCACAGCCGATGTAGGTAAAAGCTATCTGGAGTGTACAGAGGCTGGTAGATCACTCGCAAAGATGGCTTGGTTGGGCAAGGTTTTGATATGAGCATCGTTAAAGGTACACTGGTAATTAGATAAACTGACGAGACGGTCAGATGGGCACCTGATACTTTTGGATAAATTGTGGAAAGTGAGACAGAATATCTGGAGTAACATTCCAGTCATACATTAATGCCCTGTATGGAAGTATGGGAACAGGGGATCAGGCTCTATATGAAGCTAAGGGCTCCCATACCAAATACCGATCCACTCTGCAGTGTATTCATTCTTTTCAAATATGTTCTGTGATTGTGTATTGCCCATTAATTGTGGATATCCGGTTTGTCAATTATTTCTAATACTGTATGACTTGAATAAACTTACATTTACTCACTTTACCCCTTGTAAATCGTAAATTGACAGATAAAACATTTTTTCTTTATGATGTTGCTATGGCGACGGTGATGTAAACGCCGAATCCCTTCGGTCGTCGTGACATTTTTCTATTCGTTGTTAGGTGCCACCATGAGTCTTGACGCATCGAATGTTCCCACCTGTTTGTCTTTTTTTAAATCTTGCTTTAAATTCCTAAAAGATCAGCCTATAAGTTTCAGTTGCAGCAGAAGCCAAACGGTCAGTAAAACCCTGTTCCTGTATTTGCTGTGAGGAACTATTCAGCAACACCGGTCTCTGCGTTTGTCGGCGGTAATACTCCCCCATCACCGCCGTCTACAGACCGTGGCTCCGATTCCTAACTTAACTTACCATTACATCTCTAGATTACAAGGAATAAAGACGTTTCGACAAGAAACCGAAATACGCGGAAAATTACCAAACCCTTTTTCATATCGACTAAAGATAAATCATTAGTACAACCTAACGGGTCACCTTAGACACCTGTCAGCTATTAGACCTGAAGTACAGATCCATCTTGGCGTAGCGTTCATTTACAGGACCTCAACCTCCACGAAGGATAGTGTCTTAGCCCCGAACGCCGTCACCAGTAGCAAGCGCCAAGTAATCAGAAGTTCAATTTCCTACCTGGTAATCTATAGATTCTCTCTCACCTGCAGTTGTTTGTGGCTGCGGCTGCGGTCCAGGCGTAGAGAAAAGCGCATTACTCGAGATGCTGAAATTAAAAATCAGAATTGTAAACGTTGGTTTCTTTCCTTCTGCAGTAAAATATAATTTAGAAAATATCTATCATTTAAAATTTGAAATTTTAAAAGGAAAAAAGTTTCAGAACGATTTCCGTTATTATTCGGATTTCTTTCCTAAAGTGACCGGAACGAACCACGGCGCAGTGAAATCGGAAAGTGGGGTCGCTCCACAGGTGTTCCATGTCCGATACGAATGTAGTATTCTTGGAGAAATCAAGGTAAAAATCACAGGCGGTTTGCTACCGTTCAGAGTGCATCGTTGCTGTTGTTTTACGATACCCGAGTCTAGAAAGTATCGAGAAGAAACTTACTCGACGGGATTTGCCGGAGCATCCATCATTGGTCTTGGCGTCATCAAGGCGTTGACTAAACTAGTTAGCAATGGATACTTCTCACCTGTGCAGGTTCCAGTGAAATCATCTAAAGCCAGAGTCCAAGCTGAGATCCCCCCGTATCCATTATCTTTCACCCAGTGGGCCTGAAATCAGAAACGCTTACGGCTTATTGTACAGCATTAAGTAGGAAAAGTTTTTTTTTAAAAAACACACAACTGATTATATTACATTTAAAGCGACATTACCGTGAGGAATATTGCAAAGGACTTCATTGGTACGGGAACCATAAGAAATCCGGGACGGCTAACCTCAGATTATTTCTTGTAAGAAATATGCAAAAATAAATCTAGGGAAATAGGGGATAATGTATAATGTTTACAAATGTGGCATTTTATAGAGATATTTTTTAGCTTTTTGCCAACATTTGCTTTAAAACTACGTTATAGGATATAAGTATAGCTTTTTGTATATGCAGTGGAACTGACACAACATGAAAAGGTCACCTTGGCTTTAAACTTACATACCTGTCACAAAGAACCAAATCTTATAAAATTTTAAGTCGCTTTAAGTTTCTAACTAAAGGAGAAAAGTTTTGGTTACAACGCTTAAGTTATTTATCAGTATTAACGACTAAAAAAAAAACAATTATGAATGACATAATCGACTAAGAAATGGGTTTTCCATATGCGAGGTACCCGATATATGCGAAAATCGTGGTCTCGCAGCGTTATTCTTTTGGGATTTGTACGAAGAAAACTATGGTAGGCAACAATTTAAAATAGAAAAAAAGCTAGAGTCAACTTAACAAAACTAAGATTAAGTCTGTTGAAAATTGGTCAACCAAAATTGAAGTAACCGAAAACCGGGCTGACTGATACTACAACTACACTAGGCTAACAAATCTAGTTTAATTGTGTTTGGTTAGCCTAAAGAAAACTGGAATCCGGTTAAATTACGAAAAAATACGACGATCAGATTTGGGATGAATCAAAGCTCCACCGAACCGAAAGCTAAATGGTAAACTTACCTAAGAAACACATTTTACTGTTTAAAATTTACCCTGACCAACATCAGGACAAAGCAAAACACTCCATTATAGGGCTATATTACTCTTGCATACTTTAGAAGTATGCAAGAGGACAAAGCTTTGAAAAACTGCAGAGTTTGCAGAGTTTTCGTCCG
This sequence comes from Nautilus pompilius, assembly GCA_018389105.1. Taxonomy (NCBI): domain Eukaryota; kingdom Metazoa; phylum Mollusca; class Cephalopoda; order Nautilida; family Nautilidae; genus Nautilus; species Nautilus pompilius. Next base: position 2,947 of record JACATO010001129.1, on the reverse strand, counting down.
TTGGAAACCATTGAATAGTAGTTTCCTTCCTATGTAATACTTCACTGTCTACCTTTATCTGAAGACTCTTGGCTGAGTCGTAGCCAACCCATTGGTCTCCTATGAATAAATATGGAACCTTCTGGTCTTGAATCCACTGAGTCGTTGCACCCTTTTTAATTACTTCGCAGATCTGAAAGATTAACGTGTAGTAGCAAACTTGGGGAACTTCGTTGCATTCACTTGTGAAGTACAGGGCGAGAAATAAAGTCCATGTTGATTAAAAGGAGATGTAACATAAACAAAATGAATCAAATATTGCCGTTCAGATGCACTTTTAATAACGGTATTGACATTTGATCTAATAAACTTTACGAGATATTTAGTGGCATTTACTGACGGTCGACATGAATTGATATTTAATTACTTTCAATATCTGTATACTTTACATTGTAGTTGCTGATACATAAACTTAATATAATATTTCTTAACGTTTACTGATAAAAATGAACTTCACAGAAAATTTACTAACACAATGAAGTGATTTAAGCTTTTTTTAAATAAAAGAATAAAGATTGATTTTATACGATATTGGATAAGTAAAGTAAAATCTGAAATGGCATTAAGACAAATAAGAAAACAACCCGGGCACTTTACTTCGTAGTAAGCCAAAAATCCTTTAGTTCCGGTAAAACGCCCGACATGACCGGAACCAGAAGCGGGAGCTCCCAGTTCTGTGTTGGCTGGGTTTTTGAGGGTAAAACTTCTCCCGTACAAAGCCACACCAAGGATAAGTTTGTTCTTAGGAAATCCGTTCGTGTGCCAGTAATTCATCGCCCAGTTCTGAAGTAATAAAAGCGTGTTAAAATATTTAACATGTCGCCGAGTTGGCCAACGAGGAGATGAATCGTGCTAACTGAAGTAAATAAACGGGAAGGTTCCGGTAGATATAGGCTTATACATCTTGCCCAGATTCTGAAGTACCTACATCCAAAATGAGAGGCCTTTAGGGGTACGGTTCGGCCGTGAAAGAGTGACAAACAAACGCTCAAACACTTGAAAATATGAATTAGATAGGTTTATGAATGTCCATATCCTACTATCCTACTTACTATGTTAGTGTGTCGTTTTTGCTCTCGCTCTCTGACGCTGGCAAAAAGAGGGCTGTTGTGGCCCGTGACTGGTTCCAATGAGCTGTGCATGTCGTACGTCATGACTGTTACAAAATCGAAATATCTGTAATACGAATTAAAGCAAAATCAACACATTTTATTTTTAAACGGAATAAATAATGAGATGTTACTACCATTAAGTTAAAAAATCAAGATATCTTCTTCAACCAGTTCTTTACTTAACAGAATGACAAGGTGGTAGAGAGGTAGAGAGAAGAGAGGAGAGAGAGGGAGAGAGAGAGAGAGAGAGAGAGAGAGAGAGAGAGAGAGAGAGAGGAGAGAGAGAGAGAGATGGTGAGAAGAGAGAGAGATGGGATGAGAGAGAGAGAGAGAGAGAGAGAGAGAGAGAAGAGAGAGAGAGAGAGAGAGAGAGAGAGAGCGAGAGAGATTTAAAGATGATGGAACTTTTGCACTGTAGATTCCATTGCCGACTTACTTCTGCGATTAAGTGAAACAGCACGCAATTTCGTTATTGAAACATATTGAGAACAAGCAATATACTCAGAAACTATTTTCTGGCATTGCATTCACTTCCCTGGCGTGTTTAAAACACAGAACCAATGAGGTCCGATCGCTTTAAATACGATATCTTTGTATTTATATGCTAATCTAGAATTATCACATGGATATTTTCAAAAAAACCAGTTCAGTATAATTATATCAATCTCTTGAGACTGCTACCTCGTGTTTGGAAGCTCTTTAGAGTCGACACAAGAAATAAGAGTTAATTCAGAACGATCATCATTCAGCACTCTGCACAACTATGACGCACAAACAGATCGACATGTAAAACGCTGCACAACTATGACGCACAACCCAACATCAAATAACACATTGCCCAGCCATGTTCCTAAAGATCTATGGCGTCGCCTATCATGTTTGAAAATTATCAAATGTTTAAATCTACTAAAAGTCCTCTTAGAGTTAGTATGCAGAATATTTCAGAACATTTTTTTAGTTACGGAGCGAATTAAGTCCGTTATATTAAAATGACTCCACTGAGCCCTAATCACCGTCACTTCACACGTTGGCAGCATCATGGTTAGGGTGGCCGCTGGTCTGTTTCACTAACTGGCTGCACGCGATTGGAAATACGGTTACGTACTTCGCGAGTTCTGGAATGTTGTATCCGGCGTTGGTGAGCCACTCCGAGTAAGGAACAGCCGCAGAGAGGAGCAGTCTTGTCGTCCCATTCGCCAGAGCTTCTTGTTCAAAGGCGACTCGAAGTTCCTGCCAAAAAAGAAAAGGAAAGCGAATAAATGTTAAATTCACACAGAGACGAGACCGTCCGCAAGGAATCTCAAGGGTTGCCATGGCGACGGGCAAAATATTCCGCACTCGGGCTTCTTTGACGAGTTTAAGCTGAGAAGGTAAAACACTACTTCCGCTTCCTGTTCGCCGGCTCTACTTTAATGGGAGCATTAATTTGCCGATTTCTGGTCTATTATCGGTCATTCTGATGTAAGAGGTCGGTGTCTCGCTTTCTCGACGCGTCCCACTTGGATCGTTGAACGGAAAGCCATTCGTACTCGATCTGTTATGTCCGATATAACCACGCAAAAGGTCGTCTCCACGTGGTACCGCATTTAACGCCGTGTAAATCCCATGTAAGGGTGGTCTTTTGGTTCTTCGGTCATTCGAAAAGATTTTGTCGTCTAGCGAATACTTCGTAAAGCGGAGGCCCTACTTCGTTTATCAGATTTGCTAACCAACCAAGATAAAGTAGTATTTTTTCTTCGTTTACTTTGTTTGATATTTTGCGTTGTTCTTTCCCTAGCTATTTTTTTTTTTTATTG